>OZ010611.1:43453789-43543789 GCA_963932145.1 Acanthosepion lycidas
AATTCTGATAATTATTTGATTTTTTTCAATAATTTCCAAGTCTGTGTTTTTCACCACAAAAAGTCACTAAAATTTCCTACATTAAGCTATATACATATAATTAAGAAAAAAAATATTTTTATTACATCTATTGCAACCCCCCTCCCGGCACACACAAACACAAACACATACACTTATTTAATTTTATGAAATTTCGAGAAATTAAATTTTTAACACTTAATGTTTATATTAGTTAAAACCATAACACCTTGGAGAATTTAAATCCTCAATTTCTTTTTGTAAAACCGGGCTTCCAGTTACCAATAATCTGATCTGAATTGTAAAATAAAAAATGCTATAAAACTAAGTCATTATTTTATTATAGTAGCTTTTAATTGTTTATATAAATAATATATATTATGATCACTATTGTCTTAAGAAGAAAAAATTTTCAATGAATAATGTATTTTTGAAAGAATTGTTTTCATTTTTTTTAAATTTTAATTATAACAATTTATAAAGTGTTAAATCTTCTAAAATTCTGTCTTACTTTGCATGGGTTTAGATGATATTAAGTAAAAACTATATTTACTAATCAAAATGGAAAATCTTAATATAATTCATCAACCCCACAATATTTTTAAAAGAATTTTGAAATTTTTTCTGTGTGTATAAATGTGCTGATTTTTGTAAATAAAGATGTCCATATGCAACATTATCAGAAAACAAGAGCAATAACTTTTGTAAATTTGAAGCCAAAGTGCCTAAAATTCAATAAACATTAGTTTACAGAGAATATTTTTCTAAATTTTTTAAATTACTTGGTAGTTAAATTATAGAAAAAAGGTGCTCATGTTATATTCCTCATATCCCCACCCCTCCCAGTAGAAAAAAAAAAATTAGATAAACTTCTGGCTGTCAATCCCTCAACACCTAATCAAAACATCTACCTCAGTATTAAAAAATGCATTTCTGCAATATTTTAAACTTAAAGTAATATTTGCTTCAAATCAGATTAATTAAAGATTTTTTTGATAAAGAGAATTACATTGTGATGAAAGATGGCTAAAAATCGCACTAAAATCAGTGATTTTTGGTGATTTCAAAACAAGAACTCATTTGAGTCAATTTAAATTATTAGGTTGGTGCAAAAATAATATCGTTTTTCTTTTGAAGTTGAACGTCAAAAAACGACATTATTTTTGCACCAACCTAATAGTTTTTAAATACAGCAAAGTATTTTGCTTATTGTAAATATTAAGTTTAATCCATTAGTTTGAAATTAAATCTAAAAGCTTCAAGAAAGATTTTTTAATTTTTAAAAATTCATCTTTAGGTATTGAGTTTCTGAGGTGGTACCTACATTTTTACGGAGAAATATCCCCAATTTAGTTTGATACAAAACCTCAATGACAAAATAGAAAATAGCATCGAATATATGCACTTAACACAAGCATAGGATTAATTTTACATTGTATTTTTCTTAACCAGTTTATTTACCTACAAAGTTGGTTCACATAAAACTTGTGTGTTCTTTTGTTTGCCAAGGAAAACACATGTTTATACACAGTTTCTGTAAGGACTGCTTTCTGTGTGTTACTCTAGCCTATTATAAAAAAAAAAGTTATGACTAAAAGTTCTTCTCACACCCCTTCTCCCCGTAAAAGATGACACCTTGAAAAATCTAGGGGTTCCCTTTGTAGCGCTATTTTGAACTTTGTTTGACCTATCAAAATTCTCTGGTTGCTATGGGGGGATTTGATTTAAGTGGTCACCCCACCCTTCTTGCCCTCAGGATACAAACAAAAGCTCATCAATTCTTTCTTTCTTTCTCCTGTCCCTTAAGTGATGAGTCTTAACTTGCCCTAATAAGTCCCTCTCCTCTCTTTGTCTTTTCACCTGAGAATGAAAGCCATATAGTGCTTAAACTAAGAAGACAAAAATGAAATGTAAAAGGTGTTTAGAAAAGACAAAGTATATTACCATAGTTTTTATTCTGACACTTATAGTTCAAATCAGAAAGAGAGTTAAATTTATTATTATTACTACTACTACTACTACTATATAGTTTTTAAAAAAAATATTTGAGATGCCTGTTTAGAACCCACAGCCTTACAAATCTTTCTTTGGATTTTGTTGAGGATCTCAAGATACAGTGATGGAAATAAGTATAAGACACTTCATGAAATTGTTAATAATTTTCTTGTTACTGCACAAATTCCTCTGAAAATTAGTGTGTGGTACCTAGACTTGATGGTATTAATATACATATTCAATTTTATAACAACTTTCCACCAAAAAAAGTTATTAAGTTATTACAAAAAATACATTTTCGAGGGTGGAAATAAGCATAAGACAGTTTTGAAAATTTTTATTTAACAACAAAATTGTACAAAATTCAATATTTACATTTATTCCCTTTCAAATGTAATACTTCAACACACCTGTTTTGCATTGAATCAATAATTTTTCTGAGAGCTTCAGATGGAATTTCATTCCAATACTGTTTAATGCAAGATTTTAAAGTTTCTCTGTCTTCAAATTGATGTTTATTTTTGTATACTTCTTAACAAAATTCCTACCAAATTTTCTATTGGGTTTAAATATGGAGAGTTAGTGGGCCAGTCCAAAACTTCAATATTTTTTTGTTTTAAACCAATCTTTTGTGAGCTTAAGGGTGTGTATGGCTGTGTTGTCCTGTTGAAAAATGGCATTATTGGTGTCTAGACTATTCATAAATGGGACAAGACTTTTTTTCCAGCGGATTGATTTTCACTATGAAATCAGCTTTTCCAGACGCAGAAAAACCTCCCCAAACCATAACAGATCCTCCTCCAAATGGTCTTTTTGAAAGCACCTGCTTCTCCTTTCTTAAATCATGCCAATAACACTGGTAGCTGTCAGGCCCATCCAAATTAAACTTTTTCTCATCAGAAAACATCACGTTTTCCCATTTCTCCTTTGTCCATGTTGCTTTTTTCTTTACCCAATCTACGCGCATCTTGTGTTTAGCAGTTAAAGCAGGGGCTGTCTTCCTGTTTCAATACACAAGATTTGGCAATTCATGGAGAAGTTGACGAACTCTTCTTGGAGTGTTGGGTAAATTCTGAGATTTTTGCAGATCTCTTGAGCAGGATTGTCCTTTAGAAGCTTCTCAGAAATGTCATCATCTGGCTGCATTTGTAATTTTAGGTGGAGGACCTGGACATTTTCTGGTGCCATATGATTCAGGGTCCTTTAGATAAATTCTCAACTGTTCGGGACCTCGACAGTTCTCTTGCAATGAAACTTATAGATTTTCCTTCCAGTTTATAGGCAGAAATTTGCCTTTTTTCATTTTCATTAAGGGGGAGTTCCTAGGCATTTTACAGTAACTGTATTCAATTATGAAATGTTTAAATAGGACTCACATGGCTTAAAATCATGTTAAGAGTCTTTTTAAAATCTGTGCATGCACTTATTCTTCCTTTGGCATTCTGAAGTAAAACAGATATGCAAATTTTCGAAATTGTATTATAATTATTTCCACTCTCAAAAACAAATTTTTTATTAATAACTTTTTTTTTTTTTTTTTTTTTTTTTTTTTTTTTTTGGTGGAAAGTTGTTATAAAATCAAATATGTATACTAATATCCATCGGATCTAGGTACCACACGTAAATTTCCAGAGGAATTTGTGTAGTAATAAGAAAATTATTAACAATTTCATGTGGTGTCTTATACTTATTTCCACCACTGTATATAGCAGGGGTATGAGACAAAGTATGGCAGCCCTATTCAATGTATGAACAAATGGCAGAAACATACAAGAAAGATTCTGGCAAGAAGAATTATCTGGTATGACACAGTGAACCAACTTTTTTAGCAGCAGACCTAGGAATTAATTCAATATAATCATCCTAATTTATGTCAGTGGAAAACATGAGATCAAGAAGATACAAAAAGTTGCTCTCCTGAAGGTTAGCATCTGCTCCTTGATTCCACTTTCTCTGCTGATATCAGTTACACAACCATCACATTCCTATTGGAAATATGTAATTATAAATGCCTTCTAGCCTACATCAGCTTAAAATGATTTTAAACATTTTTCTTTTGGTAATTTTTCTAATTTGGTAACAAATGTGTAGAAAATCTTGTGATGTTCTATACAAATAAGTCTCTAGGAAATTGTAAAAACTGTAAAGTTTTAAATGGCTTTTGATCCTTTTGTTTTTATTTATCAGTTTTTATATCAGATAAAGTGAAATGATTTCTATAATATAAACATCATAAACTCAGTTATCAATAAGATTTTCTCATCCAGTGAACTTGAGAAGTTTAGTACAAAGGCTATTCTAGAGAAAAGAATAATTTCTAGAGTAAATTGTCTTTCATTTAATCCTCCTTGCTTTCTCTCTTAGGCACTATGTCTTTTCTGGATATAAGCAATCATCGCCCTCTCCAGCTTACTTTTTAATATCTGAAAATTGCACATTGCCATATATAAAATATTAATTAATGAAATAGCTAGGGCCTGTAGACAAGTGTTTCTCAACCTTTTTTTTACTTCAGGGGCACACTTGTAGAATAACTGAAACTTGTAGAATAAGTAAAACTCTGGGGCATACTTTAAATTTTAATAAGGAGAAATTAGTCACGAAATTTGAAAACAGGAAAATAATAAAAAGACCTTAAAGAAACGTTTATTTTTAAAACATTACAGTTTTGGTGTCTCTAGCTTTTTAAAAATAAAATTTCTTTTAAATATAAAAATAACTCATAAATTACTCTTTTGTTAACTTGAAGCACACTTGGCTGCACATTAGTGTACCCAGGTACACCAATTGAGAAACGCTGCTATAGACTATAGCTATTTTTCTTTTTATTAATACCAAACTTGCTCAGGTTCTGGAGACTAAATAAATACAAAATTAAGTTTATCTTAAAAAGGAAATATACAAATATTTAGTTGTAATTCTTTGTATATTGGAGTCGATTTGACATCTGTTCTTTTTTTCATTACAGAAAAGTCGCCTTTATATCAGTGCCAGGCCGGAAAAAATGATGGTAGCTGCGGAACTGATGGATCTTAAGAAGCAATACAAAGATGGCTACTACCGGGACTTCAATATTGATGACTATGAAAGTTTTCAGGGATCAGGTTGATAGAAATGTTCCTTCTATAGAATGAAAATGCCTTTCAAAAGCTAAGCAAAGTATTAAGAAACAAAAACATTTTGTTAGAAACAAAGAAAAGACTACTGAACTGTTATATAATATCAGTTCTCCTGTAATGGCTGTGAATCCTCACAGATTAAGAGGAGACTTGAAGCAACAGAAATATACAAAAGGACGCTGAAAATAACATGGACTGAACATGTGAGCAATGATGAAGTTTTAGAGAAAAAGGAAACAAAAAAGGACACTTATACTTAACATGATAAAGAGACAGTTGAAATTTCTAGAGTACATAATGAGGAAAGAGGGCTTGGAAAATTTGATACTTACAGGACCTATTGAAGGCAAGCGGGACAGAGGAAAATAACACATAACCTACCTAGCAAGTGTGTGTAAATGGATGGTGGAATAAGGTTTAGGAGAGATAACTAAAAGACAAAATTCATTAAGAGTTACAAAGGACATAAAAGTGTAAAGACATGATTATCAACGTCTTGAAGGGACATGGCATATAGAAAAATAATATGAAGTAGAATTAGAAAGTACCCAGATGTTGTGCCCCTTCAGGACATGGGCAATTATGGCTCTCTACAACTTCCTCTCCATTGTAGCTCTTAGCACTGTTTCTTTTTACTATACTATCTCTCCCACTTTCTGGAAATCCATCCATTTACACAAACTTATTAGATAGGTTACTCACTGTTTTCCTCAGTCTCTCTGGTTTTCAGTATATCCTGTGAGTATTAAATTTTCCAAGTCATCTTTCCTTATTATTTGTCCAAGAAATTTAACTCTTTTTCTTCTGATTTGAATTACAAGTGTCATTTTTATTCCCATTTTCCTTTTAAAAAAAATTCTTTATGATTTATATTTTCTGTGGAACCATATCTCTGTTGCCTCAAGTCTCCTCTTCATTTGTGAGGAAATTGCCCCATATTCATCTTCTCATATAGGAGAATTGATATTGCATAATTTTGTGATGTTAACAAACACTCATTGTCACTTTCGTAATGCTCGTTGTAGTAGACACTTTGTAATTGCAGATACAACTATAGTAACACCATTGAACAATACTGGTGTCAGATGCCTTCGAATAACACTAATAGTACTTGCTTGATAATACTCGCTCGAGTAGTAACCACCAAATAGTGATCCGAATAGTAATCTATGTAGTGAATAGTATAGAGAATAGCGCAGAAATAGTGATCAGTATAAAATAGTATAGTGAATAGCATAGAGAATACCATTCCATATAGTAATAGAGGATAGTGTAGAAATAGTGATCTCTTAGACACCATGCTAATTCCCACACACACACACATATATATATATATATATATATATATATATATATATATATATTTCCTTTATCATCATGAGAGATATATCCTTTATCATCATGGGATCGCTTATGTTTGCTTCCTGGTGATCTGTTCAAACTCCTGCGACACTTTATTCCTACATAACACATAGCAATTCAACAACTTTTACTGTTTCTTAATAATTTGCTGAGCTTTTCGAAGGCATATTTTGCTATTCCACTGTGCCTTCAGATTTCAGTGTCACATTTTCCATCTTCTGTTAAAATATTTCCAGATATTTAGATTTTTATACTCCAATTTATAACTTGTATCCTGGGCTGTTCCTCTAAAGGAAATTTTAATTCAATATCTCTAGCTACAAGGCACCTTTCAGTTAATTTGTGACAACTGTTGAGGTGACGCACTTGAATCTTCTTTGATACTCTCCCTTACTCACTCAAATACTCCTTTGTTCCCTAACCAAACACTTTATGCCACTTTATGGAAGGTCACTCACTGAACCTTTACTCTCAAAACTTGGAGGATCTCTCATACCATGATGGTGACAATATGCTTGTTGAGTTTAAATTAATGATCCTTGGTTTTGCTAGAAACTACTTGTGCTCATTTTTCAGTTGTGTATTTTTACAGGATTCATTTCCAAAGCCTCCTTTATAAAAGAAAAAATGAAATAAATAGTAAAAAAAAAGTTATTAAACTTTTAACCCCCTTGCTGACTTTTGGGCCACACTCTATTATTATTAAGTTAGAGAACTGTATGCCAACAAAGTGATGCTGGGCTATAAATATACAAAACCCAATATATCCATCATGGCAATCTATTTGATAAGGGTATATCAGGTACATGCATCACAGCCAAGTATTCACTATATTGTAACAGGTTTTGATAAAAACAGTGCATATCCTTCAAGGTGGAGTAAATTAGAAATAAAGGGTGTTCCAATAACTTGGACCGATTTTAAATGGAAATCATCTGAGTGGACTGGGTTGCCTAAACTGTAGGTACACACAGGATTACCTACAGCTTAGGTAACCCAATCCACACAGATGATTTCCATTTGAGGGTGTTTCCAAGTAGCTAGAAATGACTCCCAAGTCGCCTTGGCAGCCTCATCCTTTGAACTTAAAAAAAAAAAAGCCCTCTCAACAGTTTGTCATGACACACCTCCAAATACCCCCCACCCATGAACAGAGATACACAGTGCATCAGTTTCTAGGAGACATGCCAAACATAATTACAGTTGGGCAACTGCCAAAAACCTATGGTGATGAATGGCATATTTACTGCAGTACATCTTAATTCACAAAGAAAAACGTACATCTCCAATCAATTGACACTTGCACTGCTGTTGACATATTTATATGTTGACATATTACATTGCCTGCTGTTGACGTATATAATAACTAATCCTTATTGCAGACGCCTGCTCAGGCATATCTGTGTTTATTCAACACCCACAGAGCCCACATGTGTTCTATATTACAACTATACTGAGCAGACCTTAGTTACAGTTTCTGGGATAGGGCACATTATCTGGTGTGATCAACTGTCTGAACAAGGCTCAAAACTTTGGGCATGATGAACTGCTACTTTGTGCTAGCTCAACCATCAACAACTCATAAATAGTTCTGTCTACCCAATTTCACTCACAAGGCTTGGGTTAACCTGTGGCACTTTCTACAGGCCAATGACATTAAGAAGTCACCTTCCTGACAAATCAGCTATGGTGAGATTCAAACTTGTACCCATTGTTGGCATATATATATACCTTTTCAAAACACTGAAATGTTGGTCCTGAGCATTTGTTAAAACAAATCAGCACCTACTTCTATTTCCAAGCCAGCATAGACATGCAGTAGCATACAGTTGTGACATATTTTTATAATATTGTGTGTTTGGTAGGGTGACATATAGATTAGTCAGTACTACAGAGTATCCAATTGAAACCAAAATAGAAGTACCCATGAAAAATTACTGTCATCATCTTAGTAGTCATTTATTTCAAATGAATGACAATTTCCTATTTTTGTGAAAATGGGCCAGCACAACCAAGAAAAAATGTTTTAACAATACAGGAGAGAACATGTTAAGATTGGAATACATAGCTGGTGTAGAACATATTTTTTATTATATTTCATTGTTTGTTTCTTTTTGGGTTTTTTATTTTTTATAGATATTCAAGTTTCTTGTATTCATCGAAATCAACAGATTGGATCTAAACACACACACACATACACACACACACAATATTATTTGTTTGCTGGGAGATAGATTCTCAAGGCAATCTATATCCTGGTGGAGGGGATAGATTCTCAAGTTCTCCTTACCCCGGTTGAGGGGATAGGTTCTCGAGGTCTCCTTACCCCAGTGGAGGGGATAGGTTCTCGAGGTCTCCTTACCCCAGTGGAGGGGATAGGTTCTCGAGGTCTCCTTACCCCAGTGGAGGGGATAGGTTCTCGAGGTCTCCTTACCCCAGTGGAGGGGATAGGTTCTCGAGGTCTCCTTACCCCAGTGGAGGGGATAGGTTCTCGAGGTCTCCTTACCCCAGTGGAGGGGATAGGTTCTCGAGGTCTCCTTACCCCAGTGGAGGGGATAGGTTCTTAAGGTCTCCTTATGCCGATAGAAGGGATTGGTTCTCGAGGTCTTCTTATTTAACCAAAAGACAAACCTGAATCTTTGCACTTTATTGAAAATTATTTTTTTCTCTTTTCCAGATGATATGGATACTTTTTTCACCATGACAGAAAAACTGAAAATTATTAACTATATTTTGGGTACAATCAGAGCCCTCCCTGATGACAGCTGCATACCTGGGTATTCTAATGCCACTTTATACCATGGAAAGAGTATCTGTACGTTATCAAATATACATATATGTGTATATTAAACATTTCTTGTGTGTCTGTTGATGTCAATCAAATTTAATGTTAACAAATTAAAACTTCCCATTTTTTGTGATAGTGTGTAATAATGGACTATAGGTAGGAAGTCATAATTAATACCAGATTTTTATACACCTATAATTTCTTTTTAATCAGATTCACCCTAAACAAGGCAGTAAAGCCACTAAGATACTAGGGGTTGCTGAGTATGAAATAATTAGAAAATAGAAATGCTATTAAGGAGCAAAAACAAATGGGAAATTTCCTTTTAAACTGGATACAAATGAATGTAAACAGTGTTTCCAAAACTTGATTTTGATTTGCCAATTCTATTTTATAAACTGATAACCCTTGTGCCACTGCATACCTCTATACATTCAGAGAAGGATACATATACAGAGAATGCACAACTGAGAGTATGACAAAAACTGGTCTTGTCTTTTTATATATATATATATATATATATATTTATATATATATATATATATATATAATATCATTTCACTCCATGCAAGGCAGTAAAGCCACTAAGACACAAAGGGGGCAAGATCAAAGATAGCAGGAAAGCATGAAGAGTGTTCCACACAAGCGAGAAATAGAAGAAAAGAAACATTGAACTTATGGTTACATCTAGCCAATTCAACTGTAAAATGAGACCTTGTTGCTAATCTAGTACTGTTCTTAAATTCATAAAGTCTATGTACCATAGCAAAGTGTTCATCTGAACAATTACCATGAAAGTATTCATAGAAAAGGCACAGGGAAGCAACTTTAGAGTAGTGGAAAAAAATGACTGAAACTGAGATGCCAGGTCAGGACCAGTAATATTGCTGATTCTTCTTTGGATTCTATCAAGAATCTCTAAATATATAGCAGTAGAACCAAATCATGTGACAGTAGTTGAAGATTAATGACTAATAGACTTATAGATAGATTCTGGAGAGAAAAATTGTCTCGCATTACACCATGGACCAACTTTCTTAGCAGCAGACGTAGCAATAGATTCAATATAGGCTTTCCACTTCATGTCAACTGAAATTGTTCGCCTGAGAAGATACAATGTGTCACTATCCTAGAGGCTAGTATCAGCCATGTTCATGGAAGGCAGAAAGGAGTCTCTCAGGTGACTAATAGTACAGTTTTGTTTTGGAGGCATTAAAATTAAGAAGTCATTCTTTGTTCCAATTAACAACAGACTGTAGATGATTTTTGAGATCAGCTGCCAATTTGAACTTATTGAACTGATCAGACTTACTATTGAGACAGGAGTAAATGGCTGTAGTAGAATATGTGTGTATAAATGAAGAATTAAGTTAATCTTCAAACACTTCAATAATTTTTATTTATTTGAGTATTATTTTTCTTTCAAATTGAAAGAAATGAATTACAAAGATTTTTTGCAAACAACTTCACACATTTTGTGTATCTTTTTTTACAGTACAACTGAAGGAATTGCATTAGTATATCATAAATAGGAAGTGTCTACATATGTGCAGGTGTATGTAACAAAGGTCTACATTGTTTTTACTGTGTGTATAACTTGTAGCAGTAAGCCACATGTAATAAAGGCAGGAAGTTAGTTGCGACTCTTGACTCATGTAAACAAACTATTCCTAAGCATTAATTTCGTAATATTGTATACTCCAGTAAATATGTGAAAGATGTGAGTAATTAAACCTTTACCATACTGGAGGTGAAAATTGTCGCTGTAGAATTCTCTCCCTTTGCTGCTTTAGGTGCATTATGTTGCCTTGAGACTGTTGCTATAAATAAATAATTGTCAACTGTTATTTCCACTATTTAAACTGGAAATCGCCTACTGCCACTTTGGAACGAGCCTAGACTTCCATTTTCCAATGCCATTTTGAATTTTTCTAGACTCTACACAAGGGGTAACATCAATTAAACCCATGTTAATTTTTTCAAGATTTTTTTGTAAACAAAAATGGCCGTATCAACATCCAGCAAAGCCTTTATTCAGGAGTTTTTTTTTTTTTTTTTTTGATTCAGACTCCGATGATGATTTTGAAGGCTTTACTCTAGATATTGATGGTGAAGTCGCCAAAGATGATAACCATGTGTCATTCCGTGGATGAAAATGTTGATGACCACTAGGAGATACGATCATCCATGGCTAACTAATTTTATGGAAGCTACTGGCAACCATTAAAATACCCTATACCATTATATAAAGGGGAAGTATTTCATTTATTCATAAACAATGAAATAATAACTTTATTTGTCAATGAGACAAATAAATATGCTAATCAGGTGAAAGAAAAACCAAACTAATGCTGATGTCTTTTCATATATAAACACCAGGAAGCATGTCACTTTTTGACAAAATGAAAGCTTTCTTAGCAATTTTGCTTCTTATTGCACCCCAAAACTCCACAAGGAGTAATAAAAGTTAAAGTATGTTAAATTATTAACGTATTTGTTTTTTATTTTGTGTTTCAATTTTTTTTTTTTTTTTTTTTTTTGTTTTCAATGTCAAAACATAATGCATTATATCAAAATATTACTCATCCATTCTTTTATTATTAAACAGTAGGTATTCATGTTTTTGCACCCTCAAAAAAACAATGCAGTGGCAGGGGGAACAATTCTAGAAAGAAATTAGCATGGTAATGGTTAAATGTGAGAATTTCAGATTTGTTTGTATAACAAACAATCAAACAAACACCCTGGTCAAAGGTTCACTGAAAGATTAGTTAGCAAACAAGAATTGATCATATTTATAATAAAATAGTAAGCTCTGGAGAGAATCTAAAATTTAGATCATTAATCTCAAGCTTATTGTTTAATATATATATTTTCCTAATTTTTAATTTTTCCTTTTAAGGAGGGAAAATATTATCAATCAGATTCTGAAATGAGCCTCCAAAATTTCATTTTTAAGAGATAATCATCATCTGTCAATTCAAATAATACCATGTGTCTTGTACGGCGTTGCTGGTTGGTTAATATATACGAGTACAAAAATTTAAATATCTGGAGCCTGTCAACATACAAAAAATGAGTTTTCAGTGACAGTACTTAAATCTATTAGTATTTTTCTACAATTCTGAAATGTGGGTCCACATGGCTGTGTCATCAGCATAAATACTTAGTTGAGATTGATAACAATTTTTGTTTAAATCTGTAATTAATACTTGATTTTAATTTTATAATTAATGCTGGCTTTTATGGTGTATAATAATTATAAAGTATACATCCCTTATTATTGGATTGATGTGAAAAAAAAAAAAAATTGTACTGTTATTTTAAAGCGTATATCTTATAGCCACGTCATGTTGAAACACTAGTTCTTGTATGATGACTGAAGTTAAGCAACTTTGTGCCTGGTTGGTACCTCAGTGGGTGACCACCTGGTAATATCAGGTCAGTAACTTATGTGCCATGCATGATACACGCATAGCCGATCATGTATCTTTTAATACATGACTGACAAGGCACATTTTTTCCCCACAGTAGGTTGCTATTTCTTTCTGCGGTAGACTGGTTGCCATCCAAGGCTATAGAACCCAGTCTGTCCTGCTATTTACCCATAGCTGGGGAGAGAAGAGGATTCATATCTTTCCCAGGGGTATTAGCATATAAGTGAATGTAATAGATTCAACTGGAATTTAAACTCGGCTCTCGGATTCCTCAGTCTGAATCGCTATATCAGGTACTGTTGTTATTGTTCTATATACTTATGTATTGCCCAGCACAAGAATTGAACTCACAACCACCAGCTAATAGAAATTAATGTTTTGTTGTTGTTGGATTGACTCACCTGTTCTTTGTAATTAATTCTGCCATGAAGTTCAATATAAGCCCAAGGTATTTCTTCTCAAGAGTGGACATTTATTTGCCAGGTGATCCCTGGCAGACTACTTCAACATTGGTAGCAGAGCATAGTTTTATTGACCTGTATAGTTCTACATCCAACAGCAAGGCCTCTGATCAGATTTTGAGGAGCGTGGAACCACCTCTTGAATGCTGGTGTTCCCAGGTTCACCCTGACCTGGAGTGGTAACACCTATTAGGGTCCCAGATATGGGCAAATAGTTAACCCTCAAACTGGGGTCAGAATAGGTTATAATACCAGCAATGAATTTTTGAAGAAAAAAATTACCAGCTATACATTATTACCAGCAATATATTTTTGAAAAAAATATTACCAGCAATAAAAATCTTGTCAGCATTAAATAACCCATTGAGGTTGATATGCCATAAAGCAAAACAGACCAAATCAAACCATGGAGCTCAAGGTATTTCTTCCAGAGAGTGTACATTCATTTGCCTGGTGAATCCCTGACAGACCAACAACCATAAGCTTGGATGTGCAGTTGGTGTAATAGATAATGGCTTGGAATTGTTAAATGAAGTGCCAAGTTCCAACTCCCGTTGTGTTCGTTATATTCACTAACACACAAATACCCTTGGGAAAGGGATCAAGCCACCTATTCTCCCCCCAGCTATGGGTTAATTAGTATAACTTGTATCAATAAATCATTATCTCCAAAAATCTCTTACAATATAAAATATTTTCGAGTTTTAAATGACCTGCAAAAGGTTAAGCCATAAAAGACCATTAATCAATGTAAAATGTCTGTTTTCAAAACAACTGTTGGTTACAATCTCCAGAAAAGACTTCTACTAATTCTCCCTCCACAAATTTAAAGACATCTTCCTAGCCAATAAAAATGGATAATTCTTGATCTTACCCATACATTTTTTCTTTATTTCCTTGAAATCAGAAGGCTATAACCAATTGACTGTATCCCTTCTGTGTGAACACTATTTCTATTTTTGGAACATTTTAGTTCATTACTGTCTTATAGTTGCTTTATTTTGAATTAATATTTGAATTGTATTATTTTATCCTGTTCTTTTCCTCATTTTATTGTCAGTGAGAATTTTGTCAATTGCACTTAACCATGCCTGCTGCTTTGTCAACAACAACAACAACAATCTACACACTTTACAGTACAAAGTTCACATCATACATTTTATATATTTTCTCTTTGTTCAAGAATCCTATGTTCTGTTCAACTCTAGAATTAGTAAATATACAAACTCCAATATTTGTCTATATTTCTGAGATGAAGTATTGTAACTATTTACACTATTTTCATCATTTGGACTGTTGTCCTAATCTTTGACTAAATAAAGTGTTCAGTTGAAAATTTTAATTTATATCACCTGAAGAAGGCCAAAAAATACAATGGCTGAAATATTGTGAATATCACAATAGAGATGATGATGATAACAGTTTGAACAATGTAAATAGTGTAAATATAAACTCCAGTTTTAGATTTAGGTTTTTGTTGATCCGGTTAATGTTCAAGGAATTTCAAACTGAACCCTTTATTTAATCTATGGGGGTAGATTATTCTTGTTCTAATGTCCATTTATAGGGATATCTCATCTTGCTCTTATTTAGTACTGCTCAGTTATTGCTAAGCCTGTTTCTTCAGAGTTTGAGTCTATTACCCAGCCTAGGGATTGAACTCAACAATCATTATGCTAATGCTCTTGTCCTGTGGCACAATCCTGAAACTAGAACTTACAGCCTTAAACCTAATGCTTGTGCTGCAGCCTTGCTGTGAAGCTTGACTCCCTCTGTTGCTGCTTCTATTTTTTACTGCAGTTGCTTAAGCCTACTGTTGTTTCTCCTCCTTAATGATTCCCATATGATATTTATATCTATGCTAAGCCTACTGAGGAAGTCATGATAGCCTAGCATATTCACATCATTTATACAGCATAAAGGAAGGAATCATCTAATGCCTACAGCACCACATTCATACATGATGACCCAGACACATACCAACAGGATAGAATCAGAATCAAACGTACCCTTCAGAATAACATCAGCTTTTGCAGGCAGAAACGGAAGGGTCAAGGAAGAAGATTGGAAAACTGCCACAGGTATGTTGGAAAGGATTCAGAATATCTGCAGTCCATATATTAGGATAATATTCAAAAACAGCTCAATGTTATTGAGAAATTTTGACCAACTCAAGCATAACACAGGAGGATATTATAACACCTCCTGCCAACAGAGTTCCATCCTTGGTCATGATCACCAATTAATGTAACACCTTTCACTGCTGTATACACCCATTTAGTGGCCCGGGCCTCAGGGTCTTAGGACAACATTTTAATTACAGGGCAAACTCTGCACTGGTCAATGCTGACACTAGTCCAAGCTGGTTGTTGGTCATTGACTGCTTTGATCCACACCATCTCTGACCATGCTGTGTTCTTGATCTCAGAGCAGTGGAAGATAGAAGGTCGTTGTAATCACAGCACTGGTTCAAGCCATGGCAGGTGCTATATTAAGGAATTATCTTCACAACAACAAATAAAACAAGAGATTCATAGTGTTAATCTTTAATTAGTTTATATTGTTCTTGGTTCAACAAAAATTAACCTTTCCACATCAATCTCTATAGTGACACTGGGTCTTGTCTAAACTTCTGGAGGAGCTGGGTTCAAAGTCATGCAATCAGGAAATCTGGTGGAAGCTGATGCAGATTTCAGAGGCACTCAATGTGGGTTCTCAGCCCAAAGCAACTGAGTTCTCCAAAGTCATCTGCTTGTATGCACTTTGGTCCAAAACTGACATGTTGCTGAAGGTTTCTGAGGATTCAGTGATTCCCCAATTTTAATTAATTCCAATAAAGGTTTTCTTTGTTCCCTAATTCTACTTTCTTAATCAACTTTCCAAATTTGGAGAATTATCCGTCTTTCGTGGGAGTAGTCACAGGGATTGCTACTCTCTTAACTCCAACCTTCTTCACTTCACATCTCTCACTGCTACTCCATATAGGCATGGCTAAGTTCTACCTCTTCCTCCTTCCTTCTCAGTATTCTAACTCTACCCACTTCTCAGGGCTGGTATAACTGTTTTTGTGACAAATGTAATTTTTAAAGTGCATAGGTTTATTCTCATTAATTTCAATTCTCTGACTCCTTTCCTGGATCCACTTGTCCAGTGAAAACACAAACCAGATCACCTTCTCATTTTGAGTGATAAATAAAAATTATTTCCCAATTTGTTTTCATCAATGAAAATATATTTGTTTGCCTAAATTCTTAACAAAGAGATGCTTTTTTTCCATCCTTGTGCTGGTCACTGCCTTAGTGAAAATATAAACCAGATCACCTGCCTGTTATGATGGATCAATTTTCATAATCAGCAGTTTCATTCTGTGTTTTCATTTCTCAATTCATTTTTGCTAATCTTTTCACCAATGACATGTGTTTTTCTAATTTCCAAAAAATAGATAAAGCCATTTGAATAATTTGCTTTACCTGCATTCCAGATTTTTGATAGATAAGAAAAAGTAAATTCTTGGTGCATCGTTCCAATTCGTAGGGATAAGGCAACCCAGATTGTTCTTTCTTCATTTCCACATTATCAGGGAAAATGTCTTCCATTCTCTCTTTCTATCTATCTTCCAGTTTATATTTCATTTTGGGCTTAGCCCCTTCTTCTGCTTAGAATTAATGTTTAACCACCTCATAGCCTCAGTGTCACACATTACCAATGTGGATATTACATCTTTTGCATGTGTGGCAATGAATGCAAAGATGAAACCAACTCCTAAAATGTTTATATGCCTGAATTTTGGGGATGAGGAGTAATCATTAATTACAGTTGCACTGATGTCCTCACCTTTGTTTTTATTATCCCAACATTTTAACTATTATGTTTAGTATTCTTCAGGTGTCGATTGATCTAGGAACTTGTCAGGGAATTTTTGTGCATGAAACTTTGAATCGTACTAACAATGAGAAAAAAATTATATTTTTATCAATATCTACTTAATAGCTCTGTTATATTACATCGAGCACTATTTTATTAACATCAGCATTCAATGTACAATACCTTGTATATACCAAGGTGGACATTGAAATCAGTATTGCATGGTAACCAGAAGTTTTATACCTTAGATGATAACCTGAGATATGAAACTCCCAGGTACATAGTGGGGACATACACTCAAGTTTGCGTGAATATACAAATGTGGCAATAAACACATACATATTAATGATGTACAAATGTATGCCATTTATTCTTTTCAGTGCGTAAATACCAAAGTTCCGGAATCATTGAAGAAGTTTTTCCTTTACATGAAGATGAAAAATTAAAACGTCTTGCTACCGACTGGTGGAAGTCTCCTTTTGGACAACAACCACTCAGTAAGTAATCTGCTTTATAAATAATTACAGGTTACTGATAATAGGACCAATTATTACAGTTTACTGGCAACAGGACTAATGACTAGCAGTTACTGACCTTAGTATAATTGTTGAGAAGCTTCTTAGTATAAATAATTAGTTTATATATTTTATAAATGATTCTAGGTTTCTTTGTATAAATGTTTACTGGTAACTTACAAAATTTAAATTTTTTATTTATTAACTATTCATGGATCTTGAATTAAAGTTGGGGCTAGAATAAGTGGAGGGTTGTAAAAATCGGAAGTGGGTAGGATTATTTATAATGTCAAAGTTTCACATTTGTTTAGTGTTTGCTAACTTTTGTTGAGGAATACCATATCTTCATTTAAATAATGTGGAAAGACTACACAGGGAGGCACGGTGGAGTAATGGATAGTGGCTTGGATTGAGGAATCAGAGAGCCGAGTTCAAATTCCAGTCGAATCCATTACATTCACTTATGTGCTAATACCCTTGGGAAAGGTGTGAATCCTCTTCTTCTCCCTCCAGCTATGGGTAAATAGCAGGACAGACTGGGTTCTATAGCCTTGGATGGCGACTGGTCTAGGAGAAGGAAATCTCTGAATTCAAAACCTGCGGAGGGTTGTTTGGGGATGTTGTGGCACGTAGTGCACCAGGTCTCTGTAATCGGCCCTTCAAAAAGTGTGGATGGTCCTGCACGAAACCATCACCACTATAATCAAATCTTATGTGGTATACATGCGAGTTGGGGACCGCTTGTGAATTCCAAATTCCCGTGAAACTCCAATATTGGAGCCGGCTCAATTCACCCCTGGGTGAATGCCGTTACAGGTACGGGGGTGGGGGTTAGGTAAAGACGACACATTGCACAAGTAAGATATTATTTTGATTCATGATTCAAATAAATTTTTACAAGTGAAAAATTGTAATTGAAATGAATTTTTACAAGTGAAAAATTGTAATTGAAATGAATTTTTACAAGTGAAAAATTGTAATTGAAATGAATTTTTACAAGTGAAAAATTGTAATTGAAATGAATTTTTACAAGTGAAAAATTGTAATTGAAATGAATTTTTACAAGTGAAAAATTGTAATTGAAATGAATTTTTACAAGTGAAAAATTGTAATTGAAATGAATTTTTACAAGTGAAAAATTGTAATTGAAATGAATTTTTACAAGTGAAAAATTGTAATTGAAATGAATTTTTACAAGTGAAAAATTGTAATTGAAATGAATTTTTACAAGTGAAAAATTGTAATTGAAATGAATTTTTACAAGTGAAAAATTGTAATTGAAATGAAGTTTTACAAACTATCAAATCAGTTTTGCAATTCTAAATGATCATTTTCTTAATAAGCAGAGAGGGTACACTTATTGTGAATCATGAACAAAATTAAACATAACAATTTTCTAAAAAAAGACAAACCCAGTTTTCTATTCTACTTTGATTTGTACATTATCTGTATGGTATGAAGCTATCTCTTATCTCCAGTTATGAGATAAATAATAGGACTTGTTCTGGAAAAATCATTTTATTTTAAAAAAAAAAAATTCTTAATATAATATTCACTTGCAAAAAAAAAAAAAAAGAAAAGAATTATTTGTATAATCCGAAATATATTTTAGCTTTAAATAAACCACAAAGGGTTAAGCTGTAATAATTAAATAAATAAATCATTATTTGGCATGGTACATGTGGATTTAATAGCACAAAATGGAAGAGCTGTAAATTCATTGGATTAAGTTAGGATCATGTGATATTTGTTGATTTTCTTTGAAGTGTTGACAACTTCCTGACATTGGCCTTTGTTGGATGTAGAATTTCTGGGATGATGAGTTATAATTATTTACATGTGTACAATTATCCGAAAGGAACAATGACCAAAATGTTGTAATAACAACAACAAAGATAAGGATAATAGTCTGAATGTAAATGGTGTATATAATAAAAACTCCTCATCCCAGAAATTCTGACAGAAATTGATATTACTTGCTGAACATTTCTCTATGATTAGCTTATCTGGATTTGATAGCATTTGAATAAAAACATTACTTGAGAATAATCGGTGTTACACAACATGGCCATCCAAAATTAAGTATTTAAAGATATGTTTAGTGGTACAAAACTTTATCAATGCTATAAACAGACAAAAATTAATTTTATTATTACCACTCATGATGATAATAAAAAGTAAAAATAAAAAACGGGCTAGCTAACCGGTTTCAAACCTCACACAACAGAGCTAAATCGAGGTTAGTAAATTATTTAAAATAAAGAAAAATGGCCAAAGTGTATTGGGAGTGGAGAAGGTCCCATTCTAATTACCACCTAAAAGTGCTGGAGACCATCTATATTCTATCATTAAAGCCTTCTCTATGTAAACAGAAGGACTTTATATTAGGCCATCAATTAATTACCATCTAAAAAAATTTTTTTTTTTTTTCCCCCTAATAGACTTTCTCCATTTTTTTCTTTTTTAAATAATTTACTTTGTTAACATCGATTTGCGAGGTTTGAAACCGGTTAGCTAGCCCGTTTTTTATTTTTACTTTTTATTATCATCATGAGTGGTAATAATAAAATTAATTTTTGTCTATTTATGGCAGTGGAAATTAAGTATTGAAAATAATTTTCACCACCTTGTTTCTATTAGTTTCTTTGAAGTGTAGCTTCTACGTGTTAGTCAAAAGGACATACTGAACTGTATTTCTGTATATGATTCATAACTTAAAGATAATGAAAATGTTCCTTCTTTTTTTTCCTTTTTTTTTTTCCTTTTTTTTTTTCCTTTTTTTTTTTCCTTTTTTTTTTTTCCTTTTTTTTTTTTCCTTTTTTTTTTCCTTTTTTTTTCCCTTTTTTTTTCCTTTTTTTTTTTCCTTTTTTTTTTTCCTTTTTTTTTTTCCTTTTTTTTTTTCCTTTTTTTTTTTCTTTTTTTTTTTCCTTTTTTGTTTTCCTTTTTTTGTTTTCCTTTTTTTGTTTTCTTTTTTTTGTTTTCCTTTTTTTTTTCCTTTTTTTCTTCTATTTTTCTTTTTCTTCTATTTTTCTTTTTTTTCTTTTTTTCTTTTTTTTCTTTTTTCCTTTTTTTCTTCCCTTTTTTCTTCCCTTTTTTTCTTCCCTTTTTTTCTTCCCTTTTTTTCTTCCCTTTTTTTCTTCCCTTTTTTTCTTCCCTTTTTTTCTTCCTTTTTTTTCTTCCTTTTTTTTCTTCCTTTTTTTCTTCCTTTTTTTCTTCCTTTTTTTCTTCCTTTTTTTTCTTCCTTTTTTTCTTCCTTTTTTTTCTTCTTTTTTTTCTTCTTTTTTTTCTTTTTTTTTTTCTTCTTTTTTTTCTTTTTTTTTTAAGTAGATTATGAGAGGCAATGAAAACTTGATATGTTACAACAACATGAAATGCAAGAGATTGTGGAGCAAGGAGCTTTCTTTCAATTTTAAACCAAACTTTTTATTCAGTTCAAGAGTTAAATTAGGGGATATTTCATATGAATGAGGCTTACAGGCATATCACATAATAGTTCTTGAACAATCACTAAAGTTAAGCAATACTGAGCCTGATCAATACCAGTTGCTGTAAGCTTAGATGTGCAAGTGGTGTAATGGGCAATGGCTCAGAATTGGAAATCGGAGTGTTGTGGCCTTGTTAGGGCCAGAAATAAAGACACAAGAGAGGAAATAAGTTAAACAAATATATTAACAGAAACAGTAATACAAACATATACAAATGAGTGTTACAGCAAGAATGTTCGGTCTGATTGTCAGAGATGACTGCTGGAAACTCCCTGCTCAAAAGACAGTACCTGGGAGAGTCCATGCATACATGGTTAATTTACCATAAGAGAGAGCCAGGTTTCCATTCCAGTAAGGTTTGTTATATTCACTTACGCACAAATATCTTTGTTAAAAGTATGAATCTAACTCTTCACTCCCCAGCTACGAGTTAATTAGTAAAATTTGTATCAGTAAATCATTATCTCCAAAATTTCTAATGATCTAAAAATATTTTCTGACTTTAAATAACCTGCAAAAGGTTGATCTCTATCTATAAAAGGCAGGATGTGTGTGTGTGTAACGAATGCATGGCTGCAATTTTCGACTGATTTGCACAAAAATTTCCGTGCACATGCTCCAAGTTAGCAGGAAGGCCAAGACCGACTTTGCATTTCCCAACTCCCATCGATAGTGGAAATAATCAATTATTTTCATGCTTCTACAGCAGTTTTCATGTAGTTTGTGGCCATTTTGTACTGGCCAGAGTGAGAGCCAATAGCTGGCTGCCACGAATAGGCAGGAAGATTCTATTGGCTAGCATGAGAGCCAACAGCTGACTGCCACGAATGTTAACTAGCATGCAAAAAAAATCGATAGCTGCATTCGTCACAAGTGGGAAAAATTTAAATCTGTATGGCACTTTACTCCAATTGGCTCATTTGCTTGCTTAAACTCAACATTGATTCTGATTCCGCAGAACTGGGTTGGGTGTGAAAAAGTATTTAACATTCTTTTTTCATTCAGTTTTTCGAGTTATGAGTCCTTTTTTAAAGCTGATCGTTTTGTGTTCATTTTGTTTAGTTCTTTTTTCGTAACAGATTTAATGTTTAGTATAGAGCTTAGAAAAAATCTGCAGTGTGAGATAGGCAAGAAGTAAGGCATGTAGCAACATCAGCATGGCAATGGGCACTCCTTTAAAGGCAAGGAAGGGCAAAAATATTTTAAGTCAAGTGATAGCGATTGCTGTATGAGTCATACGATTTTTGAATCAAGCATGGGCAACGCCGGGCCATGCTGCTAGTAAATCATAAAAAAAACAAACCAATGATATGAATGAATACTCACTAGTTTTATTCAACTTTCGGTTGCTTTTCTGTTTCTCCCACTGAACCATAGTATGTGTCATTTCAACACTACCTGATGCAGGGATTGATCTTGCAACTACCAAGGAATCAAATATGTTTTAACCAATGTTTCAATTCTCGAGGTCATGTTCAGATTTGGATGTCTATTAGTCTCTTGAGAGAATTAGCAGACTGCAACAGATACAGCTGAGAAAGGTAAAAAGTTATGGAAGGATAGAATTATGAAGTTGTACAAAGGATGACAAGATAAAGCAGTGGTTCTCAAAATTTTTTAAGTCAGGCACACTTGAAATCTTGCCAGTAATTGTAGGTGGACTATATACAAATTCCAGAAAAATATGTTACAACTAGCATCTTTGACCGGGTCCTTCATTACTGGGAATTTTTGATGTTTAATTGAAGCAGTTTAAGTTTAAAGTCAGCCCACCCAAAAATCAGTATTAGTAACAACATTTAGGTGCAACTGAGGCACATCCCCAAACTATTTATTTTTATTAGTTTTTATGAAAGATATATAGATAGTAAATAGTAAAATGTTGCTGAGAGTTACAATGGACAGGAAGTAGTGGCGAGTCATTGTCACCAACAATTTGGCCTCAAAACTGGCACTGAAGTATTATCTATCAAACAAAAAAAAAAATCATCAAAATTGGATGAAAACTGTGAAAATGCATAAACAACATCCGATAACACACACACACACTTTGAGAATTATAGATATAGATAAGTCAAATATTGAAGAAAAGAAATAATGCAATAAAAGAATATAAAATGAAACTTGCCTTAAATTCATTTATTCTTGTGCTTATGAGAAACATGAGCCTGGTGAGTCTTAGTGATTTCTTTAATGTTTGGGCGTATATTTCATAGGCAAACTCTCATTTCCTCGTCAATACATTGAAGAATTCCTCTCTTTTTGCGCTTAATTGTGGTGAGAGCAGAAAAGCCTCAATCACATAAGAACGAGACGGATACAGTAATATAATAAAGTAAATATATTTATTTCTTATATCTGGAATGCCAGGATGCACTAGTGTGCCCAGGCACACCATTTGAGAACCACTGAGATAAAGAAACAAAATATTCAATGTATAGTGCATAAAATTTAATGAAAATACAAAAATATTACAATTTTATTATTAAAATACCACAGTTTGGAATTCATAATTTTCTTTCACTGGATCTCAGCCAAGGCAAGAGAGTTTAGTTTACCCTATTATATACTCAATAGCTGGTAGTGAATAGAAAAGAGATGGATTCTTGCCATTCTGAAGCAAACATAGATTAAGTTGCACTAGAGATAGTTTCTACCCTTCTATGTGCCGCGTCCCTTCAGGACGTTGGCAATCATGGCTCTCTACAATTTCCTATCTTTTGTATTTCTTAATACATTTTGTCTTTTGGTTATCTCTCTGTAGTGAACAGTCCTGTAGAAGCAAGTGAGCCAGATTGGCTTGCATCTGGTGCAAAGGAAAATAAGGGTCTTACCTCAATGCGCAGCACGTGGCATTGTCAATTTTGCTCCTTAAAAAATGGCATTACTCTCCTGTCTATCTATTCCAGCAGTATGTGTGGTAACAATGGTTTTTGTACAGTTTGGCATGCTTCGATCAATAGCAAGTCGTGTGCTGATTGTGATATAATAAAGTAAATATATTTATTTCTTATATCTGGAATGTCAGGGTGCACTAGTGTGCCCAGGCACACCATTTGAGAACCACTGAGATAAAGAAACAAAATATTCAATGTATAGTGCATAAAATTTAATGAAAATACAAAAATATTACAATTTTATTATTAAACAGAATAAAGAAACTGAGATAAAGAAACAAAATATTCAATGTATAGTGCATAAAATTTAATGAAAATACAAAAATATTACAATTTTATTATTAAACAGAATAAAGAAACCGAGATAAAGAAACAAAATATTCAATGTATAGTGCATAAAATTTAATGAAAATACAAAAATATTACAATTTTATTATTAAACAGAATAAAGAAACTGAGATAAAGAAACAAAATATTCAATGTATAGTGCATAAAATTTAATGAAAATACAAAAATATTACAATTTTATTATTAAACAGAATAAAGAAACCGAGATAAAGAAACAAAATATTCAATGTATAGTGCATAAAATTTAATGAAAATACAAAATATTACAATTTTATTATTAAACAGAATAAAGAAACTGAGATAAAGAAACAAAATATTCAATGTATAGTGCATAAAATTTAATGAAAATACAAAAATATTACAATTTTATTATTAAACAGAATAAAGAAACTGAGATAAAGAAACAAAATATTCAATGTATAGTGCATAAAATTTAATGAAAATACAAAAATATTACAATTTTATTATTAAACAGAATAAAGAAACCGAGATAAAGAAACAAAATATTCAATGTATAGTGCATAAAATTTAATGAAAATACAAAAATATTACAATTTTATTATTAAACAGAATAAAGAAACCGAGATAAAGAAACAAAATATTCAATGTATAGTGCATAAAATTTAATGAAAATACAAAATATTACAATTTTATTATTAAACAGAATAAAGAAACTGAGATAAAGAAACAAAATATTCAATGTATAGTGCATAAAATTTAATGAAAATACAAAAATATTACAATTTTATTATTAAACAGAATAAAGAAACCGAGATAAAGAAACAAAATATTCAATGTATAGTGCATAAAATTTAATGAAAATACAAAATATTACAATTTTATTATTAAACAGAATAAAGAAACTGAGATAAAGAAACAAAATATTCAATGTATAGTGCATAAAATTTAATGAAAATACAAAAATATTACAATTTTATTATTAAACAGAATAAAGAAACTGAGATAAAGAAACAAAATATTCAATGTATAGTGCATAAAATTTAATGAAAATACAAAAATATTACAATTTTATTATTAAACAGAACAACTATTTTGGCCACTAAATACAGTCACTTTAAAGGATATTACTTATTTTATAATATTTTACTTTTCTAAATAATACTTAGGTACTATTATCTACAGTAACTGATGCAAGTCTGTTATTCTTTAAAATAAATACCAATTTTAAATGTAAATCAAATTCCTCTGTATTTTATTATATTTGTAATTCTGGAGTTAATCCCACCTTGTCTACCAAGAGACTCTAAAAGAAAGGACATAAGCTCTTTCTTTCTCTCTCCATTCTAGATTGCAGTAGGTAGGAGGCTTGTCCAGTCTTCCCTTCTGGGGAGACTTAGTCATGTAATGTATCTCGCACATTTCCAAATATTTTCTTTTTTTACATCTTTTTCAGCTATTTGTGTACACACAAATATTTTTCTTGTTTGTAAATCATGCTATTCCTTATGTAAAAATACAAAAAAGTATTGCTGCATGTTGAAATTTATTCTTTTTAAAAATTGTTGAATTCAGTTTATTCTCAGCCTCATTCATTACAACATATAGCAACTATCTACTAGGTTCCCAAGCAAAATCCTCCTGGGCATGATGATAAACTACATCTGGAAGCAAGGTCTCTGATCAGGAGGTTTTGAGGAGCATGGAACCTCTTAATTGTTGTTGTCCCTTGGTCCACCCTGACCTGGGGTGGTAGCACCTGTTAGGCTATGGGTAAATAGTAAACCTCAGAGCTGATATCAGAAAACTATAAAAGTATAAAAATGCATTATTATAGTAAAAATTTCCAGCAGTAGATTTTAATAGTAAAAAAACAAAACATTATCAAAGCTCCCAAGAAAATTAAATGTTGGCATTAAATGACCCATAAGGTGTTGATATGTATGCTGTTAAACAAAATAAACTAAAACCTTTTGTCATAATCATTCACCATAAAACACATGCTGATAAACTGCAGCAATTTTAATTCAATACGCTTAAAATACTAGCAAACAACAAACTTAAAAGAACTTTTTCAAAATACTGATTGATTTTACATATTTCAGTTTCTAAGAGAAATTAAAACTGATTTCAAAAATATAATGAAAAAATAAAACCGTAACAAACATCAGTTTTATTTTTTAAAATAAAAGTTTTTGACTGTTAAATACAAAACATTATTTTAAAAAAACATTAAATTTCGGCATTAAGTGACCCAATGGATCGATATGCCAAACACCTCAAAAAAAAAAAAAAATTCTTACAATCTAAAAATATTTTTGAGCTTTCAATAATCTGCAAAGGATGGATAAGCCATAGAAAACAGATCAATCACTAATGAATAATTGGAGAGCCAAGTTCCAATTCCCATTGGGTTCATTATATCCACTAACACACAAATAACCATGGAAAGGTATAAATCCATTTTCCCCCAGCTATGGGTTAATTAGTAAGACTTTTCAGACACCTTACATACCAAAATCCCATAGACAGACCTGAAACAAACAATTAATAAATATATTAGGGAGGAGTGGCAGAACCTATGGAACTTCTGCACAAACAATAAATTATTCAAAATTAAACCAACTATTGGATCAGAAATGCCAAACTAGAAGAGAAGAAGTGATTATGTCCAGGCTCCATATTGGACAAACTACCATAACCCATTCGTATATCCTAAAAAAGGAAAATCCTCCGGTATGTGTGGCATGCCAAGAGCTATTCACCATAAAATATATGCTGATAAATTGCAACAATTTTAATTCAATCTGCATAAAATATTAGCAAACAACAAACTTAAAAGAACTTTTTCAAAATACTGATCCTTTTTTTATATATTTCATTTTCTAAGAGAAATTAAACTGATTTAAAAAATATAATGAAAAATATAGCCATAACAAACAGCAGTCTTAATATAGGTGATCATGGCTCTCCACCTCCCTCTATCCCTTGCAGCTCTCAACAAGTTCCTTCCCTCTACTTCCTCCTCCAAACCACATTCTGTCATCCACTTGCTTAAGTCTGCCAGGTATGTCACATGTTGTTTTCCCTTGTCTCTCTTTCCCTCTATTTGACCCATGAGTATCAGATTCTCCAGGCTTTCCTTCCTTTCTTGCCGAGTCAACGACCAGCTAACTAGAGGTAGTGTCTCCATATATTTCAGTTTCTAAAAGAAATTAAACTGATTTCAAAAATATAATGAAAAATATAGCCATAACAAACAGCAGTCTTATTTTTTAAAATAAAATCTTTTTAGTTTTTAAATACAAGACTTATTTAAAAAAACATTAAATTTCAGTATTAAATGAACCAATGGGTTGATATACTGTAAAACAAACCAAACTAAATTCCATGAGGTATGTTTATACCTCACAGCATTCACTCTTGTATCTCATTGCCATATTATAAAAAAATACATTGATTTTGTAACAAAATGGTTCCCTATATAATTTTTATAACACTATTCTTGAGAGCTTTTCCCTTCAGTCTGTAATGAAAATATCAATAAAAATTCAAATGCTAAATCACAAGATAAATAATATCTTTATATATTTTAAAGGTACATCCTGCTTTCTTTTTTTTCCTTTTTCTCTTTTGCTATATATGTTGTCCTTACTGGACTATATCAAGTGTAATAACAGGTCTCCTCTTTTGGGGGTCAAATCTAACAACTGTTATTCAGCTGAATGTCTGTAATCAGTTTATATTTAATTAATGACAGGTAACACATCAGATGTTGTCTACTAGAAGAGTGGTCTATTTGTTGTGGTCAGTGCCTTTAATTTCATGAATCAGTGAATAGAAAAAAATAAATCATGTAGGTAATCCATAATTGAAGTTAATAACTTGCTTGCAATATCTAGTGGTTGAAGAAAGTATAATATAGAATTGTCTACATATTGATTAACACTTGAGAATCAATATTATATTTTCTGTTCTTTAATTTTGTTCTTATAATCTTTTTCTAGAGTATATAACATTTTCTGCTTGGAGTACTGATGGAATTACTTATTTCCCTCCCCCATGTGGTGGGATATTACACACAGTCTTTTAAATGTGGGGATGCCCATATACGTGTGTACACAGGCCCAGGACTAAAATTGCCAAGTCCCTATAGCTACTGTCCTGCTGACGTCAGTATTTCAGTAACCCTCTCTCTTTAGTGCAATGAAAGAGGTACTGCTAGAGTTTGAATCTCCAGGACCAAGAATTCCTCAAAGCTTTTTCATGAACTATCTGAAAACAGAAACACAATGGAAAGGTAAATAGAGGACATATGAATGCGACAGACTGATACACTGATGAAGTTCTCCATTATATGCATCTCACTAGACGACATCTTAAAGATTGTGATAAAAATAAGAATTTATTTTTTAATGTCATATCCTTTCAGCTATGGATTAAATAATGGTACAAACTGGGTTCTTTAGCTTTGGTTGACAACCTGTCTGCCACAAAATGTAATGGTAGCCTACTGCAGGAATTCTTCTGCCAAGTCAGTCATTAATCAATAAGAGACATGATCACTCCAAGCATGTATCATGCAAGGTACTTTAGGAAAGCATTCCTTTCAGGACATAGGTTATCATGGTTCTCTACAAATTTCTTTTTCTCTATTATCTGTAAATTACAAAGACTTCTTGGCAAAAATAGTTAAATGATTTCCTGTTGTCTTTACCACCACAGTTTGGAATTCATAATTTTCTTTCACTGGATCTCAGCCAAGGCAAGAGAGTTTAGTTTACCCTATTATATACTCAATAGCTGGTAGTGAATAGAAAAGAGATGGATTCTTGCCATTCTGAAGCAAACATAGATTAAGTTGCACTAGAGATAGTTTCTACCCTTCTATGTGCCGCATCCCTTCAGGACGTTGGCAATCATGGCTCTCTACAATTTCCTATCTTTTGTATTTCTTAATACATTTTGTCTTTTGGTTATCTCTCTGTAGTGAACAGTCCTGTAGAAGCAAGTGAGCCAGATTGGCTTGCATCTGGTGCAAAGGAAAATAAGGGTCTTACCTCAATGCGCAGCACGTGGCATTGTCAATTTTGCTCCTTAAAAAATGGCATTACTCTCCTGTCTATCTATTCCAGCAGTATGTGTGGTAACAATGGTTTTTGTACAGTTTGGCATGCTTCGATCAATAGCAAGTCGTGTGCTGATTGGTTGAACTGAAGGAGACTATTTACCTGGGTAACTGAGAATAAAAGCAAAGAACGCTGATTGGTTGGTCGACAGGGGTGTAGGCCTGATAAAAGAGGACTGAAGCAGTGAGAAGGGAAGACAGATTTATGTTTTGAAGTGTGTGCAAAGCAAGAACGATGGATTGAACCAGCAGTATTTTGAATTATACGAGCAACATCCGAGTAATGGAGACTCATTTAAGCCACACTCTCCTAAACCTTGTTCCGCCATCCATTTACTCTAGCTTGCTATGTAGGTTACGCATTGATTTTTTTTTTTTTTTTTTTTTTTTTTTTTGTCCCTTTTGTCTTCAATATGTCCTGAACTTACATACTAGGGAAATGGATTCATGCCTTTTCCTTGTAACAGTTATAGCATAAATAAGATGAAAGGAAAAACTGTGTAACAAAACAAATAACCTTTTTATATATTTGAATAATTTATATGGCTTTTTTTTTTTTTTGTTCTTTTCTTTTTATCCTTAGACCAGATTCGAGATTATTTTGGAGAAAAGATTGCTCTCTACTTCGCCTTCCTTGGGGTCTACACAGTGTCTTTGATTCCTCCAGCCTTCATAGGCATCATCTATTTCATCACGAGTTGGAAAAATATTTACCGCGAAGCTATATTTGCCGTTTTCAATCTGGTCTGGACAACCATTTTTCTTGAATGCTGGAAACGCTACTGCTCAGAACTCTCATTTCGATGGGGAACAATCAATATGGTTAAAGAATTTGAAGAGCCTCGCCCAAGTTATCATGGTAGACTGGGAATAAATTCTGTCACGGGACGGAAAGAACCTATCTACCCAAAATGGAAGCAACGTATTCGATTCTATGGCATCACAGTACCAGTTATTTGTTTCTGTCTGGTGATTGCTTTTGAAGCTATGTTATTATATTTTCAAATGCAAGAATGGGCAAATGCACTCTATGAAAAGGATCCATCCTATCTAAACTACGCCAACATGATGGCCTTCCCAAGTGTATTATATGCAGTTGCCGTATGCATTATGAATATTACTTATAACAAACTTATTCGAAAACTAAATGACATGGGTATGTAATAAGTACTTTTATTTTCTAATTTCTTTGCTTCTGTTATAAACATAGATTAATTTTGCAATGTAGGTCTATATATTGTGTTTAATAGATTTTTCAATGTAGCTCTACATGTTCTGTTAAATAGATTTTGCAATGTAGCTCTACATGTTCTGTTAAATAGATTTTGCAATGTAGCTCTACATGTTCTGTTAAATAGATTTTTCAATGTAGCTCTACATGTTCTGTTAAATAGATTTTTCAATGTAGCTCTACATGTTCTGTTAAATAGATTTTGCAATGTAGCTCTACATGTTCTGTTAAATAGATTTTGCAATGTAGCTCTACATATAAGCAATATATGTTGTATGTTGATAAAATAGTCAACTGTTTGAGATGAAATATAGCTAATGCTTAAAATCCAACATTTTTGTGGGTTAGTAACTTGAATGGTTAGTGTATTAGCCATGAGACTCAGGTTTGAATCTCACCATAGCTGATTTATCAAAGACATGACTTCTTGATAATATCAAACTGGGAAGGCAATTACATGTGGCATCATTGAAAATCCATGAAAACCATACTATAGATTGACCCAAGCCTTGTAAATGAGATTTAGTTGCTTGTATGTGAGAAACTATAGCTATGGCTTAAAATCCACCTTTTCTTTATATTAAAAAAAAATATTTATATTGAATGTATATTGTAGATTTTATAAATATTCAACTGATAACTTGGAAAATGTGTATGAAAAAAAACTACATTTTACTGATTGGTTAAAAATATGAATCAATACGGTAGTAGGCATCTGTTTATCTTGCAAGATAATGATAGTGCCCTGTTTGGTTAAAATTCAATCCTTTGGTTGTGAGATGGATGCAGGTTGTGTGCTGCCAAGATCACATTACCCTCCTCTTGGACATACTGACATGATCCAGAGGAATACAGGGCATTAAATTTGTGGCTAGCTTGGCAGCAGGAGTTTTAAGAAGTTTGTTATAATTGACAGCCAAATGCCTTCAGGGCTCCCCTCTGGATTTTCTGTCTGAATTTATTTCTGTAGACTTTTCCCTGTTTGGATATGGCCATATGGTAGAGGAGATTTAAAATCGGGATTTCTCTTCCTCTAGATAGACTGCTTTGCTGAACTGACAAGCTCCATCTACCCTGGAGCTGGAGGTGCCAGTTATCTGCTTTTGTCCCTTCTCTTGCTTGCAGCTGAACTTAGTTGTCAGAGGTTATTTGAGATGCATGCAATAGCAGGAGTTGGCAACCTACAGTACATGTGCCACACATGGCATGCCAAGCAATTTTCAATGGCACACATGGCATGCCAAGCAATTTTCAATGGCACGCATGGCACGCCAAGCAATTTCCAGGAGTTGGCAACCTACAGCACATGTGCCACACATGGCATGCCAAGCAATTTTCAATGACACACATGACATACATAGCATGCTAAGCAATTTTCAATGGCACGCAACTGCAAATGACATCATGAAGTTTGAACCAGTAACTACTTCAATGCAGAGAAGATATTTAACTGTTTCAAAACTGCTCACTCAGACTCCCATTAATAATAAAAACTTAAAAAAAACTTTTAAAAACAGTTTATTTCGATTAATGTGGTTTATATATTATTGTATATATTACTATATAAGATATATTGCAGAACAAGTATATTGACCTTGACTTGTATAAAAATATGTATGCTGTTGGTACACTGAATGATTTTAAAACCCCAAGTCGACACAGTTAGCAAAAGGTTGCCAACCCCTGTGCTATAGGATGCATTGAATTGTATTTTAGTACAAATTTTGGGTTACTGTCAAAAAATATTTAGATTCCATATGAATGCTGAAATTATTTTTGTCAGTTAATAATTTTTATATGAAAATGTTTGTCAAGCAAAAATGAGATAATCTAATAATTAGTGTTTTATTTCTGCAGAGAATCACCGATTGCAGTCTTCATATGATAATCATCTGATTGTTAAAATGGTTTTGGTGAGTTAGCTTTTGTTTCTATTTGAGTTAAGGAAATCAGTTTGCAACAAAAGAACTTTTTTTTTTTTTTTTTTTTTTTCAAGAAACCTACAATTTTTGTTTATTATGTCATTTATATTATGATTTTGCTACACGTTATAATGTCATATAATCTATTCATGGCAAACATAGATAAACATACCTACAATAAACCAAATGTCAAAAGACCACACTTTTTTTTATATAACACCACTTTTTTATCTACTTTCACTTTTGGCAATATTTATCATTTTAAAAATGTTGGTTAGAATTGTAATAAATTGTAATGAATTATAAAATTTGCTTTCATTATACATTTAATTCTAATCATCATTTTTTAAAACAAACATTTTCAAAGAGTGAAGGTAGTTAAAAAAGTGGTATCGTGGGAAAAACTGTCCTTTTGTCACTGTCTTATTGTGTGCATGTTTATCTATGTTTGTCCTATATTATAATATTCACCTTATAATCTATTATGACATGTCATTCATACTCTTTATTTACTTAGAAATAAAGTAAATATACCATTTCAAAATATCAGTATGTTAAAATACAGTTTCTCTGACAGGATTCATTGTAAGAAATATTTAAACATATCAAATGATGCAGCACTTACTTTGATTAACCATGTTACTTAGAATGATTACTTCACTACTTATTTCATAATTTATCTAAAACAGTTAAAATTCAATACATTTAAAAACAAACTAGTGACATTAAATTATCACTGAACAGATCCCAAACTTTCACCTATCATGATGGATGGATATTCTCTCAAGGAGACTCCTTGCCTTGAATGTCTCTCGGGACTCTAGCTCAGGCATGTCAAACTCAGGGCATGTGGAGGGCCACATCGGCCATATCTGCAGCCTTGAGGGCCGCACATGCTTACAGTCTTACAGTAATCACAGCTAGCAGTAACTAAACTTTAAATACAAATTACTTACAATACAAGGTAGTACAATTTAATCATTTTTATGTTGTCTTGATGAGTGACATCGCTTTAGACAAACTATTCTCGATATATCAGGTTGGAATGTCTGTATAGATTCCACTTTGATCAAAGACAATGAATGTTCATCAGTTAATCTGGTTCTGTGAGATGTTTTTGTGCCTTCATAAATGAAAATAACTGCTCACAGACATACGTGGAACCAAACATAGCCATAATCTTTGTAGCAAACTTTCTGATGTTCTTAAATGCCTGAAGAAGATAGGAAAAAAATCTGGGTACCTCCTTCTTTTAGGTACTTTCAACAAAAATTCTCAATATACCACGGCTATAGAAACCTTTGTGAGGGCTGCCAAGATGCATGCAAAAGGCCACATGCAGCCCACAGGCCACCAGTTTGAAACACTTGCTCTAGCTCACCCCAGACTTCAAGTGGAATGAATATATCTGATCTATTGCTAAAGATGCTGGAAAGATGGTCAGTTCATTGTACTGCTCCAGTAAGTATCTGACTCCTCCTGCTATACTCTCTTTACAAGAGCTAGATCAGACCAAAAATAGAGCATTGCTGCCATATCTGGACTGGAGCTGCCCAGTCCTCACTTGTCTGTCTTGATGGTTCAAAAGCATCTACGCAGCCTTGTAAGTGATGAATTATTTTTCACCCTAAAACCCCTTGCCCACAGATAAAAATGTAGCAAGCCTCTTGCTGCTCTATCACTATTTCCATGGCATGTGTTCTGACAAGCTACATTTTCAGTCCCACCTGCCCTGACCATTGCAGCTAGGATCCACCAGGACTCCTTCCCTTTGTTTTCCATCAGTAAGTTTCACTTGGGCAGCTTCTTCTCAAGAACTACTGTTTTTTTTTTTTAACAGAACAGACAAGATTGCTACAATCTTGACCTCTTCAAGTCTAGAGCTAACTTATCTTTTTTACATAACCTCATGCCTTTCCTTACACTCATACAATAACACACAGTAAGCCGCTACATACACACACACACACACACACACACACACAAGTAATCTTTTCATTATTTTTATATATATATATATATATATATATCTATGATTGGCATTTGTTTACATTCGTAAAAACAATATGCTAGATTTAGATGTTCCATTCTATCAAATGATGATAGCTCAGTGGTAGAAACTCTGACTGACACCAAATCAATTGGGTTTCAATCCTGGCTTGAGGCATTCCAATATCTTGTCACACTGAGGAGCTGTGATACAGTGAAACAGTACTGTCTTCGAATAACATATATATGGGCACATGTCAGAGTGGTTAGAATGTTTGCATTCTGACCATGAGACCCAGGTTCGACTCACCATGGTTGATTTGTCAGGAAGGAGACTTCTTGATGTTATCAGACTGGAGGGGTTGATTTGGACCTTTGGAAAATGCCCGCAAACCATATCATGGGTTGACACAAGCATTGTAAGCAAAATTGGGTAGACGGAAGCCTTGCGTGCCATCAATAGCTGTGCTAGCACAAAGTCACGAATCGTTGTGGCCGAGGGACTGAGCGTTCTGGCCTTGTTCAAATTGTTGATCATGCTAGATAACACTATTTCCCAGAAACTGTAACTAAGGTCAGCTCAGCATAGTTGCATTATAAACTACAGGCTGGCTCTGTGGGTGTAGACCAAACACAAAATGTACCTGAGCAAGCGTCTGCAATAGGGATTGGCTAGCTGTCCAGGTAAACAGCTATACATACATACACACACACAAACACACATATATATATATATTCAGTATGAGACACATAAATGTACTTTTTGCTTCCATTTTCTCTAAAACTTTGTCGTTGTTTACATGTTCAGTCCATGGTATCTTCAGCATCCTCCTATAGAACCATATTTCTGTTGCATCAAGTCTCATCCTCATCTGTGACAAGATTGTCCAGCATCAGTACTCTTTTCTTTGTTTCATTATCTCATAAAACCAAAACCAAGATGTAACACTTTTTTTTAATTTACATTTTTGGTATCTATGAATTGCCAGGCATTTTGAGGAAAGATAGTGGAGTGGTTTCCCATTGGCTTCTCCATAGTTTGAAATTCAGATTTTTCTTTCTCTTGGATTGGTTGCTACCCAAGAATAGAGTCTATTCTACACTGCTATATCAAATAAAAGAAGAGATCCATCCCTTTTCTAAGAGTAGTAATGCAAAAGTGAACACAACTGACTAGCCATGTATTTACATTTGGCTTTCTGATTTCATCATCTGTGCTGATGTCCATTACACAAACTGCAAAATATCATCAAACCAAATAATAAAAGTATTAATATCAGGACTGAAAGAATCTTGCTATTTTAATTTTGAAAAATAATTTAAAAAAAAATAATAATAATAATTTTTTATTCACTTATTTATTTTTGTTTTTTCAGTTCAACTTTGTCAACTGTTTCATGTCTCTTTTCTACAATGCTTTTTACCTTCAAGACATGGCTTTGTTACGTAGTGTAAGTTATTACACTTCCTTTTTGTCTTTAACCCAACACTACATTAATCTTAACTAGTTTCAAGAGAGTTATTTGCCCTTTGAATGATTCTACAGGTGCCCCACAAAAAAAAAAAAACAGGAAATTTGGTACATTTTATTTAATTGTTTGAATTTCTGTTACTGTTATTTGAAACAAAAACAAAAGATAGAATTTTAGTAGCTTAAAACAGAACAAAAATACAAAAGTTAGATGTTAAAATTTTTTTTTATATGTTAATTTTTTTCATCATATAGTAAATCTAAAATTTCTTTTTTTTTTTTTTTTTTTTTTCTGGGGCATTCTGTAGTTACTGTTTTGGATATTAGGGGCATTGATTCATTTTTTTATGACTTATTAATGCTTATTATGTTATTTAAAGCCAATATATACTTTTGGATTGTAAGAATTTTTTTTTTCTTTTTTAATGAGTGAATATTGCATTAACAATTTTTTTGAGAATGAAAACTTTTAAAAAATATCATGGAGCTATAGAACAAGAAAATTTGAATAAATTGATTTTTCAGATATAATGCCTTATCTTCTTAATTTTCTAATTTTTTTAATAATTGTGATCTAGGATCAAGGATGATAAAACAACAGAAATCCAAGTCTTGAAATTACAGCAATTTTAGAAAAATAATGTATGATCCAGGTTATAGAAGATTCTGAAATTAGAGCCACTTTTATACATTATCAGTTTAATAAATTATTTTCTCCTTTAGTTAAAACTGCATTTTTTAAGCTTTACTTAGTCTTTGATATTATAATGAATCAGTAATTCTTTGAGTGTAAAGATCCCTTTTGTGTAGATATAATCTTTTTATATAAATTCTTAGATGTTTCAATTGTCTATTACAAAATTTTTGCTGTCTAGTTTGTAAATTCTTGCTTCAAGCTTAAAGTTATTTTATTTTGTGTTAATTAAATCTCTTATTGTTTGAGGTAGTTATGATTTTTATATTGAGTTTTTCATTTTCATTTTGTCATTCAGTTATCCACTATAAGTTTGATATATAGATTTGTATACACCTTCCATTTATTTGTATGTAGGACAAATCATTGTAGAAAGACAGTGTTTTGTCTATAGAACGTGAAACTCATTTTAACTGTTATATTTAACTACAGATCTTGAGATACTTCAGAAGAAATGGAAAGTGTCATCTGCACCATATTTAGAGGCAGTGTGATGATATCAAATGAATAGAAAGTGTCGTCTGCATGGTATTTAGAGGCAGTGTGATAATGTCAAGTGAATAGAAAGGGTCATCCACACCATATTTAGAAGCACTGTGTTGGTATCGAGTGAATAGAAAGTGTCATCCCCAAATTACTTGGGGGTAGTGTGCTGATCTTGATTGATGAGAAAATATCATCTTCAGCTTACTGCCATCTCACATTCAAACATTAGTTCCTGTACAATTGCTGAAGTTAAGCAACATTGAGCTGGGTTAGTACCTAGATGGGTGACTGCTTGGGAATACCAGGTGCTGTGAGTTTGGATGTTTGAATGGTGTAATGTATAATTGGTTGGAATTGTTAATCAGAGAACTGAGTTCCAATTCCAGTTGGGTTTGTTATATTCACTTACACACACCTATCCTTGGTAAAGGTATGAATCCACCTCTTCTCCCCACTCAGCTATTGGTTAATTAGTAAGACTTGTATCATCAAAACTATTATTATTAAATAACCCATAGTGGTTGACATGCTGCTAAACAAAAACAACCACCCACCTTATTTGGGGGGTAATGTGCTGACCTTGATTGAAGAGGAAATATTACCAAAGAGTTAAAAGTTCTTTCTTGTTGTGGCTAAGTTAAAGAGTAAGCAGTAAAATCAGGAATATTCTAGAAAGAACTCTGAATTTCTATCAAAGACAGAACATACATTCTCTTTTCAATGTCATAAGATTATTTTAGACTTTTCATATACTTTTAATGACCAGTAATTTTTGTATTTTTTACTGTTCATTTATAAAAGTTTCTTTGAAACTCATTGTCTTTTTTATTTTGTTTTTTTTTTATATATATATATTGGCCTTTTCTCTCCTTTCAACAATTCCATTTCTAATCTTTAAATTGATTCCAAAGTTGCTAATTTCTTATTTTTATTACCATTCTTCCATCTATTTTGTTTTTCATTGCAGGATTTAGTAGCTTTACTCATTACACAACAAGTTGTTGACCAGCTTCAGGAAACAGTGGTACCGTTTTTGTTACATCGCAACCGTGCCAAGAAAGTAGCCAAAATGATTGTAGCCTATTCCAAAGAGCAAAGAGTTGACGACACTCCAGAAACCGATGTCTCCATTGAACTTCGAAAGAAAGCCAATATTGAAATGACCATGGATCCATGTGTTAGTTGAGAAACTACTTTTATTATAGTTATTTTGATTGGCTAATAAAAAATCCTAAAAACCAATCAAATTCATGTTAACTGCAAGATTCTTTGTACACTTTCTAAAATGAACACTATAATAATCCCCTCTTATTTACAGGTAATATGTTCCAAGACGCCAAGCAGATTTTATTTATCTGACCTCTCGACTAAGGCAGGATGCAACACATTGTTTTTATGTGGGAAGCCCATACATATGAATCAAAGACAAAAAATTGTCTTGCTGGTGTCAATATTACACTAACCCCACCTCTCTTAGCACAATGAGAAAGGTGCTGCTGCAGGGCTGGAATTGCTGGAATCAGGCACCTGCTCTCATCTAAAATGAGAACAGATACCATACTTTGATCCCTGTCTAAAGATCAAGAAGTAATAAAAACAAAACCCAAGCACATGCTTGAAACCAAATACAATACTAAACCTTACATATAATGTTTTGTTCCTCAACATGCAAATTTTAATTTATAAATTGAGTACAATAAAAATATTAGCTGCAGTAAGTCAAAATAAAACAGAAACTTTATATTCGTATTAATCCTATAATATATTGTGGTAACCTAGGAAGGGTTACTGAATGAGGAATAACCAAAACAGGTTGGAAATGAAATGGTAATCTTTATAACATCAACAAAATACAATACTCGCCAGTGGCATGAAGTAGGTAAACCACTGCTAGTGGTGGACTACTTAGCATATTACTCCCACTTACAGTAGTGTCCAACGTATTTATGAGGATTGGGACATACCCATTAGTGTCCATATGTACGGTATATAACAGTTTCTCTTCTGATGGTGGATATGAAGTCTTCTAATGGGCTGTAACCTAGAAATGGTTACTGAATGAGGAATAGCCAAAATGGAGGTTGGAAATGAAATGGTAATCTTTATAACATCAACAAAATACAATACTCGCCAGCGTCATGAAGTAAGTAAACCATTGCTAGTGGTGAATTACTTAGACAGCATATTACCCCCACTTACAATAGTGTTCAACGTATTTATGAGGATTGGAACATACCCATTAGGGTTCATAGTTATGGTATATAACATATATATATAATTTTTAGTTGTAATATATAATCAGTAATGGTTTTATTTTGAATGTGCTCATAACATGACAATTATTGGTGCCTGAAATTTGGAATAAGTAAGCCAGGTTCAAATTCTGATCAATTCCATTTTTATTCACTTCACAAAAGTGTATTAAGAAAAGGCATGAATCTATCTTCCTTTCGGTTAAGGTTTAAATATGCTGTAATAAAAGTTATTTGATGAGCAGAAGAATAGCTTTTATTTTAGATCTTAGCAACATCAGCATAGGATTTTTCTTCTTCCCTTATTAAGTCAAGAACTATCAACTTTTCACCAAAAAGAAACACTTTATTGCTTCCAACTGTTATATCCAAATTGCTAGCATCCTTTCAGGACCTTTAATAAGTAAAATTTATGACTTGTTTACTTCTTGAGTAGGCTCCAGAAAATAAGACCCTGGGTGGGAGGCAATTACAATAAATATAATTTCTTTTTTGTCATATGGTGTGAAAAATATTTTTATCTAATCTTTTATTTTTAATCTTCTTTTTATCTTTTTTAAATCTTTTATTTTTCTGTAATTTTATCTTAGTTTTCCTGCTTAAATCCTGAGACTTGTGACCTATTAGTCATTGGGTCACTACATACTGCAGCCATAGCAGCAATAGGTGTGTCTAGGGCATAGTTGCTTGAATGAGTTTTTCCCTGTTCAGGCTGGTTTTGAATTCAGTTTTTCTTCTAGACTGATTTCTCTAACCATTGGTGTCATATAGTGTTTGCATAACCCATTAGAATCATTAGAGTACCACATGTACTACAGCAATAACATCATTGGGCATGTCTTGGGCAAAATATCCTGACAGACACCATCCCTATTCAGGCTGGTTTTGAATTAAGTTTTTCTTCTAGGCTGGTTGCCCTACTCATTGGTGTCATAACATCATTGGGTGTGTCTTAGGAAAGATGACCAGACGGAGCCCATCCCTCATCAGACTGGTTTTGAACAGTTTTTCTTCTAGACTGGTTGTCTTACCCTTTGGTATCATATACTGTTTGCATAACCCATTAGAATCATTAGGGTACCACATGTACAGCATCATTGGGTGTGTTTTTTTGCAATTATTCGGTCCACTTGTCAGGTTTCAACAATTGATTGGGGATTTTCTCATTTTCAGTATTTTTATACTACAGTGTAACCCGGATATAAGAGAAACCCGGATATATGAGAGATTTTCTCTGGTCCCAAATTAGAGCCATACTTACCTAAACAAAATAGACCAAACCCGGATATCAGAGACTTCTTCTCCGGTCCCGACAACTCTCTTATATTTGGGTTACACTGTAAATTTAAAAGTAATTTATGTGCTATTTATTGGTGTTAAGTTCATTTTTATTTTTTTTTTTTTTTTAACTAATTGTGTGTGTGTGTGGAATGTTGTGGTTTATTCCAGTTGAATCCATTAAATTCACCTACATACTAATACCCTTGGGAAAGGTATTAATCCTTCTCTTCTCCTTCCAGCTATAGATAAATAGTGGGATAGACTGAGTTCTATAGCCTTGGGTGGCAACTGGTCTAGGAGAAGGAAAAACTCTGAATTCAAAACCAGCCTGGAGAGGATTGGGCTCCATCAGGCTATCTTACCCAAGAAACACCACTTCTACTGCAGCTGCAGTACACATGGTTGCCCCCCCCTACAAGATAAAAGAAAATATATATATTTACATGTGAACTATTGTCCACATCTTTTGTTGATGTTATCACAACATTTCGTCCATTGTGCCCTATGGCTTTCATTGAATGTATGTCGATCCAAGTAACCTACACAGAATTTCAAACTAAACTTTTTATTTAATATACAAGTGTAGATTAAATATATTAGGTCGGTGCAAAAATAATGACGTAATAATGTCGTTTTTTTGACGTTAAAAAAATACGTCAAAAAAACGACATTATTACGTCATTATTTTCGCACCGACCTAATATCTATGCCCATGTCTAGCAGTATCCCACCTAGTTTTTATTTTGTAATGCTCAGTTATTGTTTGTGCTGTTTCCACTGAGTTTAAGTGCACACTACCCAGGTCAGGGACTGTCCTTCTGACACACCCATTTTTTTTATAGTCATGTAGGTTAAAAATTGCCAGAAAAATTTTGATGATTTAAATTTCTACTTGCAGGTGACTCTTGATGATCATCTAGAGATGTTTCTTCAGTTTGGTTACATCTATCTCTTCTCTTCAGTCTACCCATTGGCTGCCTTCTGGGCTCTTGTCAATAATATATTTGAAATACGAACAGATGCCTTCAAAATGTGCAATGTCTTCATGCGGCCTTTTCCCAGATCTGCTTCGAGCATAGGTGCATGGCAGGTAAGCATTGATGATTTCCAGATAATGGTGAATCTAGAAACAATATATAAAGTTTCAAAAGAAAATTTCTGATGGTGGCTCTATAATAGTGTGTGTTTTGGAGTTTGTTTTTTCTTGGATTTTTTTTATCAATTCATCCCAAGCAAGGCAACAATGACACTAAGATGCAAGAGGAAGTGAAAGGGAAGGTAAAGACTTTAGAAGTAACCAGAAAACTAATCTTAAACAGAAAACCTCTACTCCTGTTCAAAAGACAAGGAAGAGTGTGAACTGGGCTGTATATGAGCCTATCTATTTCTATTGAAGGAGAGAAAAAAAGTAAATAAATAGTAAATAAAATTTCAGTTTAGGTGGAGATGTTAGTAGTATAGAGTTGAAGTAGACTTTACTTGGTGAAATTATTAGATATGTCTGTGTGTAGTCGAGCAAGGTTAGGGGATTTTTTGACTGTTTATTTTCTGTTTTGAGGTTGAATTAGGATTGAAAAATTTCTCAAGGAAAATGAGGCACATTCAGTAGCATGGCTAGAGTTGTGAGGGTAGGGTGCTGTCACCCGAAAGACACTTTTTATGGAGGCGGTACTTTTGGTTTGCTGTTTAAGCCTGTATTGGCTGTTTTGAAATAAATGTGCTTTTAACATTATCCAGTGATGTATTCAAGGCTATTTCATCATTGTTGACAAATGTGAAATCTATGAATAAATCCAGGGTATATAATAATTTTTGTGTAGCTAGAAGGGGTGATGATGAGAGTGATCATCAGCCAGGAGGTAACACTTTTATGAGGGTGGCACTTTTGGCTCTGTTGTTTAAGTTTGTATTGAAATGAAAGTGGTTTTAATGTCAGGACACTTCTCACAGTTGAAGGACATTTTTGATTTCAGGTAACTTGAACTATGACGTGTATTAGGTTGGTGCAAAAATAATATCGTTTTTTTTTACGTATTTTTAACGTCAAAAAAACGATATTATTTTTGCCCCAACCTAATATTTAAGGGAAATTCGGCATGTTCAGTAACAGCTAGAGTGAGGTGGTTCACTTGAGCAATGCTTTCATGTATAAGTCTGTATAGAAATAAGTGGTTTTAATATCGGGACATGACTTACAGTTGAAGAATCTTCTCAAGTTCAAGTAACTCCCGTTACTGTTTTTTGTTTGAATTCACAAAGTGTTTTTTGACAGGTGGGACGTACACAGATCTTGATGCAAACCATTTGTATCTCTTTTTGCTTGATAAAATTCCCTGGTAGTGATTGTTTCAGCAAGATAATATAACCCCCTGTCAATTATGTGCAAGTGACATGAAACTAGTTCCAGAAATACTTGGTTGGCTTCCAAGTTGGACCTTGGGGGACCTTATGCTCATCAGCTTTAAACCCCATTATGTACATATGGGGAGTGTTGCTGATTAATTGTTTTTATGGCTTATCAACCCTTTGTGGGTTATTTCAAGCTGATGTATACTTTGGATTGAACGAATATTGCCTCAACAACTTTTTGAGAATAAGAATGATTTTTCCATATACAAGTCTATTTAACCCATAGCTAGGAGAAGAACAGTTTGTTTTTTTTTTTGTATTTTTTTTTGGGGGGGGGGTTATCATTTCACTCCCAGCAAGGTAATAATGCACCAGAACACAGGGCATGAAAGAGAATGAGAAGACTGAAAATGGGTAGGATTGAGGAAAGTACACTAAAGGAACAGGGTTCAAGAAGACAGAAGATGGTGATTGACATTGCATTTAAATTTTTGATGATTGTAGTTATCAATGAAACAAGAAATCTGAAGGGAATTCTACAGGTACAATCACCAATGTTAAGCAATGTCGAGCTTCTAAGAGAAGGACAACTCTGAATTCAAAACCTGCTGAGGGTCGTTTGGGGACTTTGTGGCACATAGTGCACCAGGTCTCTTTATTTGGTCCTTCAAAAACCCTTGATGGCTGACTGCTTGAGAATATCAGGTACTGTAAGCTTAGATGTGTGGGTGGTTTAATGGATAATGGCTTGGAATTGTTAATCTAAGAACCAAGATCCAATTCCAGTTGGGTTTGTTGTATTCACTTTTGCGTAAATACCAATGGGAAAGGTATGACTCCTAAGGTACGGACTATGGGTTAATTAGTAAGACTTGTATCACTAAATCATTATTATCTCAAAAAAAAAATTCTTGCAACCTAAAAATATTTTTTGGCTTTAAATAACCTGCAAAGGATTGATAAGTCATAGAAAATGAATCATTGTAGCCAGTCTTATTCAAGCAAAGGGAGGTATTTTACGTTATCAGAGCACATAACATTGTCTTTGAGTAAATAGATACTTTTCTTCAGTTTGATATACATACATCATTAGAACTTTATTCGGACTATTGTCCTCATCTTTGTTGCCATATTTATCACACCGTTTTGGCCGTTGTATGCTCCAGCCTTCTTCAGGTGGTTGGAATTTCGAACTGACCCTTTATTTCGCTCACTGATTGTCTTTTCATTGTGATAAATATGGTGACAAAGATGAGGACAATAGTCCAAATAATGTAAATAATGTACATAACATAATACCTCATCTCAGAAATATAGACAGAATCATTAGAACTGCTTACAAACATAGAAAAGTAACATTGGCTGTCCTTGAAATCACTGTTTATTACTTATATGAGATTAAGGATATGTAATAAGAATTTTACTTATAAATGATTCTTTCTCTCATGTGCACAAAAAGAATTGAAAGGACAAAAAATAATGTCTAATAACTATGAGTAAAGCATAGTTGGTTTTTCTAGACACCATGGCTTGGGACTCAGGGTTGGACATTGGGGATGGCAATGCAGGACTGAGCAGTATGGAAAGGGATTGTTAATGGAGTTCTCACCAACCACAGGGTGGTTGAGGGTCAATGATGATGATGAATATATTTCCAAGCTATAATATCAGATTGAAATTCCACTCTATGAAAATGGAAATAAAGACTCGCAAAGACACAAAAAGATCATCTGAGCCTGTTCCGAAAAATCATCGGCCTTACACAAATCATACTCTTTTGTTGTCAGAAAAGATGACTGGATTGAATAGTTTCTGGAGGTGTCCTCTCGCAAAAGTTGACTTTCTCAGACAGCATGGCTCAGGACTCAGGGTTAGATATTAGTAATCTGGGGACAGCAATGCAGGACCAAGCAGTGTTAATGGAGTTCCTATCAATCACAGGGAAGTCAAAGGATGATGATGATGATAATGAAGGCATCTTACTTACAGTTATTAGACATTATTTTTTTCCCTTTTTTTAGCCATGTGACACTATTTTTGGCACACCTATATAAAAGAGGAAAGTGTGATCTGATCTTGATCACTTCTGTTTTATCGCCAGTACACGTTTTTTAAGTTAAGTTTTATAAGTGGCACCCACATAACACCAAAAGTAAAGAAAAGAAAGAAATTTGGTATCAAGGGAGCAAATTCTGGTCTACTCTTGGTGCGGTGGGTAAGATTGTCCTTCAGGTGGTTCTGAATCTACCCATTTGTATTTACAGCCACATATTAGGTTGGTGCAAAAATAATGACGTAATAATGTCGTTTTTTGATGTTAAAAAAATATGTCAAAAATGACATTATTACGTCATTATTTTTGCACCAACCTAATATGTGGCTCTGTAGATGTGGAAGGAGTTATTTGGAGTAGAAATATATGTCAGAAGTTGTCCCCAAGTTTCACCAACCCAAATAGGCAAGTGAAGCCCTGAATAAAAAAATTTAAATGTAACACTGGAAACAGGGTTCCAATTTTCATTTCTTGATGGGACGTTTGTTTTTCATCTGTTGTTACCTTGCAAATATACAGCAGACCTTTTCTAGTTTTCAATGCACACTGACATGAATGAAAGTGGAATTAAATGGGAGGTAATTGTTGGCCGAGAAAGCTAGGTGAGGGTTGAGTTTCCTGTAAATGCTTTTTCTTTCCTTTTCAGTAAATTCTTCCTTTCTTCATGGAATGTTAGATCAATATAAATTGTTCATAGTGATTTTTATAGCCATTTCTTAACTGACACCTTTTTTTTCCCCATATGTTTCTCCATTTTGCCTAAAGTCCATATTTTCTTAATTTCAAATGAAAACTTGGAAATTTTTCAACATATATCAGTGAAATTTTTATTTTCACAATTATAATTTATAATCATGGTCACTTTCCCACAGCCATAACGTAGCTTCCCTGTGCTTTTTCTATAAATACTTTCATGCTAATTGTTCTGATGAACTTTTCTCTATGGTACCTAGACTTTATGAATTTAAGTGCAGTACTATATTGGCAACATTTTACAGTTGAAATGGCTAGATGTAACTGCAAGTTCTATACTAACAGTTTCTTCTCTTTCATTTGTGAAACTCTCTTCTGGCTTCTTGCTTTCCTGTCAACTTTGATCTTCAAAAATATAAATATCAGTTGTTATCTTCTGTCTTCTTGATCTCTTTTCTTTTATTGTTCTCACTCCTTAATAATATTTTCTTTTTCTTATTCTTTCACACCAGTAACCCCTTGTGTCTTAGTGGCTTTATTGCCTTGCTTAGGGTGAAATGATTAAAAAAAGATATGTGAAAAAAAAAAAAAAAATAAACTAAGTGTCAGTATAAACTGACACCAGAATATGTATTAATACATTATTTCGACTTCCAATGCCAATAATTACTGTTAGTATTCTTCTATGTACCGTGTCACTTCAGGACGTGGACGTTCATGGCTCTCCACAATTTTTTATACCTTGTAACCTAGAAAGGGTTACTGAATGAGGAATAACCAAAACAGAGGTTGGAAATGAAATGGTAATCTTTATAACATCAACAAAATACAATACTCGCCATCAGCGTGAAGTAGGTAAACCATTGCTAGTGGTAGACTACTTAGACAGCATATTACCCCCATTTACAATAGTGTCCAATGTATGAGGATTGAGACATATCCATTAGTGTTCATAGTTATGGTATATAACATAACTCTAATAAATTTTGTCTTTTTGCTATCTCTCCTAATCTCTGTTGTACCAAACCTTTACACAAGCTCATTAAGTTGCTTTCTTCTGTCCCTCTTGCCTTATGTTCTGTGAGTGTCAAATTTTCCAAGCCTTCTTTCCTCTTTATGTTCCCTAGAAATTTCAACTTTCTCTTTCTGATGCTATTAGGTCGGTGCAAAATTAATGACGTAATAATGTTGTTTTTTGACGTTAAAAAAATACGTCAAAAAACGACATTATTACGTCATTATTTTTGCACCAACCTAATACATATATGTGTCCTTTTGTTTCGATTTCTCTAAAACTTTGTTGTTGCTCAAGTGTTCAGTCCATGGTATTCTCAGCGTCCTTCTGAAGAACTACATTTCTGTTGCCTGAAGTCTCTTCTCCATCTAGGAAGAAAATGAGTAACTACTGACACCAAGGTTCGAGTGTGACACTCTGGACTTATGAATATATGTTTTCTGCCAGGTGTATAAATAGCGGTGTCAGGCTACTGACTAGAGTGACTATTGAGTGGAACTATCCAGTCGAATCAGTGTGAAATATTATGCATAGATACATTGGGTTTTTGATTTAGAATTTACTGGATGTTAAGCTGAGCCACACTACTAACAAGGTATTCACTGAAATGGTTAATTATCTTTGGTTGACTTTTATTTCTTCATTCTTGTTTTTATTTTTGGTTGTAATTAAATACTGTTTTATTTAACATTAAAGTCTTGAGTTATACTTAATAATTAACAGCCACCGTACGTCACAAAACACTGCTATATAGGAGGACTGATATTACATAACAGTTCAGTACACTTTTCTTTGTTTCCAATGAAATTTTCATGTTTCTTAATACTTTGCTTACTTTTTGGAAGGCATCTTTTGTTATCCCAATGTACCTTTGGATTTCAGTGTTTCATTTTCCATCCTCTGTTAAAACATTTCCTAGATATTTACATTTTTGCACTTGTTTAATTTTGTTATCTTCAATTTGTAATTCATATATTTCTTTTTCTGTCAACCATACATTCTGTCTTCTTACAATTGATGTTTAGTCCTTTCTTCTTGCTTTCCTTTACTATCTTCTGAAGTAGTTTTCATGTAGTTTCCTTTATCTGTCTGCTATCAATATTACATTGTTATCTGTATATCCAATTGTGACTGCCGATAATAAATACTGATATGACTTCTAATTCTCTCAGGATTGCTTCATTCATGATTGTTTGTATTAATGATAGTAAGCTAGTAATCTTCTGCAAAGCCAGGTTCAGGAGTAAATTTTTGCATAAGGGTAGATGACTCTTGGAGTTTGGTCAGAGAAATTACCTGCTCCTAGTTACTCGCTCTGATGACACTTTTCTTTTTTTTTTTTTTATGAATTATGATTGTATTAGACATTCGAAATTACTATTATATTTTTGTTTTATTTTTAATGTTTTGTTTCTCTCTTTACAGGCAATGTTTGAGTTAATGGATTTCGTTGCTGTCATCACAAATTGTGCTTTGATTGGGATGAACCCCGAAGTGCAGAAACTCTTACCAGGACATCAAACACCTGTTCAACTTGTCCTTATTGTAGTGGTCTTAGAGGTAAATTAAGATTTTTTTTTTTTTCTATTGGAATTTGGTGTTGTCATATTTTTTCTCCATTTTTTTTCTCTTTTTTTCTTTTTTTCTCTTTTTTTTCTCTTTTTTTCTTTTTTTTCTCTTTTTTTCTTTTTTTTTTCTTTTTTCTTTTTTTTTTCTTTTTTCTTTTTTTTTTCTTTTTTCTTTTTTTTTTCTTTTTTCTTTTTTTTCTCTTTTTTCTTTTTTTTCTCTTCTTTTTTTCTCTTTTTTTCTTTTTTTCTCTTCTTTTACTATTTTTTCCTTTTTTTACTATTTTTTCCTATTTTTTTACTCTTTTTTTCTATTTTTTTTAGTCTTTTGTTTACTCTTTTTCTTCCTTCTTTTTTTCTCTTTTTTCTCACTTTTTTATTCTTTTTTTACTCTTTTTTTTACTCTCTTTTTTTTTTTACTCTCTTACTCTTCTTTTTTCTATTTTTACCTCTTTTATTTTTCTCTCTATTGGAATTTGGTGTTGTCATATTTTCTCTCCATCTGTAAAGCTAAAACTTCTTTTGCTGTGTATGCTATATGTGTGTGTAAAAAAAAAATATATATGCACAAAAGTTCTTAAAGAAGATGATAACACTACATAAACTTCAGGCAGTTTATCCACAATTTTCAGAAAGTTATTCGAAAATTACATTTATTATTTATGTTACTATGATTGACTGTAAAAAAATAAGGTTTTTGTGAGGGTTTTGTTTTTTTAATCATTTTATTTTTATTTGTCCATTGATAATGAAAAGTCAACAAAGACATTACTATTGTTTAATATTGCATAAAAATATTGTTGTGGAGGAAGAGATTAATTTCAAACAAGCATGCAGCATCAGGGCCCAAGAATTACTTTCTATCCTATAAGACACATCAAAACAGATGGGATAAAATAAAATGCAAGGCCAATTTTACTAATTTGAGGCTCTCTCTGGAAAAGCACCATCTCACCTGTCTATCAACTTCACAACTGTGTAGTGGCACCTGGTTCAAAGCAGTGCTCACTTCATTTACCGGTACCCTTCTGGATGATGAGTGCACTCAGGTCAGTCGTGATTTGTCTTGAGCACAAATTATGTGAGCGTCACAGATGCAGAGCTTCCATTGATGAGTTTGATTTGCATCCTTTCTGTTATGGTCCGATTCCTTGTACCCCATTGATAGTCCAAGGTAGAACCAATAAATAAGAACACGAACACAGGTATGGAATAAAACAGATATATTACAACCAGGAATATATACAGAGAAGTAGAAGTGTTAGTATGAACAATCAGGTTTAGTAGAGAGAACAATGTAGTCTCGACCAGTATTACTATTCCAATGTCTTGCAGTAATTGTCTGAACGCTGCCTCTGACTCGACTTGAACTTCTGACTGACTCTTGCCTACTCCTGAGGTGCACTATTTATTAAGTATGGAATAGTCCATTATTATTATTATTATTATTATGGGTAAGGTTCCATAACACTTTCTCTTGTTGTCATAGTGCTGGCTGCTTTACAAGACATGCCTCAATAAACATCATCATCAGAAGAGGTCTAGATTATATAGGTTCCCTTCTCAAATCGAACACGTAGGCTTTGATTGTGGTGATAGAAAGTGACCAGATGGGATTACCATTTTCCCTTTTAAAGTGGGGAACTTGTTGATTTGCGATGTGACCTGTGCTGATACATTTTCAACCGGTAATTTGATCAGCTGGAGTCTGTCACAAACAGTTAAATATTCTCTTGCGGACAGATTTAGTTTTACTCCAGTCACAGTGGAGACTTCTGGAGTTATTGGCCCTCATTCAGTGGTGTTCCTTTGGAGTGTTGGTGGGATTGTGTCTCGATTAAGGGACAATCCTCGCGAAACAGAGTTGCTCTTGCAAATTGTCTCACTGGCAATGGTGTGAGGTAATGCCTTCTCCATCATTGTGGCTGGCAGAGGATAGCAAAAAAGAAATGAAAAAAAATTTAGTTCTTTGCTTATAGATACTTTGTTTAAAATAAATGTTTGTTATTTTACGTGATTGATAAGGATTTTTCTGTGACTTCTGTCTTGTATTTGTAAACAATCCTCCATCAGAACCTATAGGCTTACACAACAAAATCACAAAGATCTTTAACAAATAACAAAAACCACATCACTTAAAGACTTCCAACAGCAGCAACAACAACAAAAAAAATGGGTATCTAAAATCTGCATAGCTGTGGCAGGTATAACCCAAATCTTTCACTACAACATCCACACCAAACATTTCCTTCCAATCGACATATGTACACTACCAGACAATGCCCACTAGACACATACACACACACACACTATCATCCAAATCTAATTATAAAATTAAATTTAAAATCCATAGCTCCGTTCCATTCTCAAACAATTTTTGGAATAACCTATTAAGAAATTTATTTCATTTATAAGCGCAGACAATCTTAATATTTTAAATTATTAATGTTATGGAAAAATTCAATCATTTTGATAAAGGGTGTTTGGATTTTAATTTCCCTAGGCATCTTACATATCAAGTATAAGTTACTTTCAAAATCAGGTTAAGTTAAAGTGGGGTAGGGGTGCCTGCTCACAATTGAGAATGGAACGGAGCTATGGATTTTAAATTTAATTTTATAATTAAATTTAAAATTTTAGTTTGAAACATGGTAATTCCTGTGTAGTGGTGGAACCATATTTTTAAAATAGAAAATAATTATAATATATATATATTCCTGTCGCAGAAGCACATATTTTCTACAAAATTTCTTGAACACTCAGGCCAATAAATGTAATTAATACTGTTTAATTAAAAAACAGAGCATTTACTTAAATTATATAACATATAAACAGAAAATATATTAAAATAATTATCAAACTTAATCCATTTCATATGTTGTCATATATATATATATATATATATATATATACACACACACACACAAATTTCACTAAAGACAACTGACAAGGTACTGTGATTAAAAATTTTACTTAATTTTTCTTGTGTTTGTACAAGATATTTTCTTTTTTATTATTATTGAAAACGAACACTCAATAACATTAGCTATGAACACAACCATAAGGTGCTGACCGTGTTTGGAAAATAAAACATTCCTATAACTTCAGACACATACATAAAAAAAAACCCACACATTCAGTTAAAAATAAAAATTCTTTGATAATGGCTAAAAGAATAGCTGAAAGTGCAGGACTTTTGAACAGCTTTTACACACTTTGTGTCCATAAAAGAAAAGACTTGTACTAACAAAAAAAAAAAAAAAAAAAAAAAAAAAAAATTAAATAAATTAATCGCAGTACCTTGTCAGTTGTCTGTAATGAAACTTGTATAAAAAAGAAAAGGGATTGCTCATATTCTCCCATATATATATATATATATATATATATATATATATATTTAGACAGCAATCCTTCCTTTATGCATGTTTCATTAAAATGACAGACAAGGTACTACAGTTAAGCTTTTTATTTAATTTTTCTTGTGTTCAAACAAGAGCTTTCTTTTCTGGACAAAGGGTGTGTAAGAACCGTCCAAATGTTTTATATTTCCGAGCACTTTTGGCTAAACCTTTAGCCATTATCAAGGATGATTCGATTTTTCAGCTTAATTGAGTGTGTACGTTCTGTGTATGTCTTAGTGTATGGTAGGGATGTTTTTAATTTCCGAATACGGTTAGCACATTGTGGCTTTGTTCGTAGTTAATATTGTTAAGATTTGGCTTTTTCTTTTTATTATTAAAGCTTGCATTATTTTTTGCAGGTGGATGCAGTTAATATATTTGTGTTTTCTACTACTATGTTCCTAATGGAGTCTGGTAAATTTGTGTGTGTGTGTTTAAATGGGTTCTAATGGAGCTGTGATCAGATAGGTGTAACGTAAGACATCTGGATAAGCATGTAGTTGTGTAACCTGCAAAAAAAGAGTAAAAATAACAAGGGTTTTGGCTCCTCTAACAAGGGTTTTGGCATGCATTTTCTTACACACACACACACATACACACACACACATACGGTGAACTCTCCTGTCATATTTGACATATGAGGGTAAAGCAGCTCACTTCCTAGGAACTGACAGCCAGATACCAGCACATATACATATGATTTGATTATAATGGTGAAGGCTTTGTGCAGAACCAACCACACATTTTAGGGGGGTGAAAAATGTGTGAAATATATCCTCTTCAAATTTATATCTCCCTCTCTTTTCTTCAAAACCCTAAGTCCATCTCTTATTTCTTAAATCTTTACTTCTCCCTTTTTTTTTTTTTCTCTCTATATTGTTTCTGGTGAGTTGACCTATTAAATAGGTCAATGTCTGATCCTTACCCACCTTCCTCACTATTAAGTATTGTAATAAAAATAAATTTAAAAGCATTCCTATCTCTCTCTTCCCTATCTAAGTTCGACCATGTCTGTCACACTATCTCTCACCACTTTCTATATCACCTTACATCAACTTAAAACTACCCCTCAAAAGGGTAAAAATTATATGTAAATTTAATTTAATTTTTTCATCCTTGGAAGTGAGGTCTGATGATCCAGGGAAAAAGAAACTCCCTGGGGAAATAAATTATAACCAATGGACCCTTAAAGTTGTCTGTCTTCATTAAATTAAATTATATATATATATATATATATATACACACACACACACACATACAAACATTTGAATCTTTTGAGCTGCATTTTTTTAAAATTACAACATTTTGTTTCTTTCATTTTTTTTCTCCTTTATTTCAGCATTTTATTTTAGCTCTGAAAGCCTTAATTGCTTTCATGATCCCAGATGCTCCAAAGTGGGTCCAGCTTGAAGTGGCCAAATCACAGTTTGAAGCCAAACAGGCTGTAGAGAAAGTTGTAAGTACCAACAAGGATACACACCTTTGTTCTGATCTAGATATATTTGTGAATTTTCTATTAGCCTATTTTGTGAAACATTCTCACTTCATGCCTACAAAATGAACTTTTCCAATTTAGCTGGATTCTAAAAATAAACTGGATTTTGCTGCCTCAAAGGCTTTTCTCAAAGAAATGTGTCGATTGTTACTTTAACATTGAAGAAAAATCTGCTACCAATGATTAACAACCAACATAGTTTCCTTCTGAGACAATGAAATTCAATTCATTTTTAGAACTCAATTAGAAAAGTCCACATGTGCAAGTTCAATAGGAAATTCACAATTAGTCCCCATTTCCTCTTTGTTTCTTTTTCTAACTTCTTTCTTTTCCTTTCTCTCTCTCTCTATCTTCCTACATCACTCCCCCATCTCTCTACTTCCTTTCTCTCTACTTCCTTTCTCTTCTTCCCTCAATCTAACCTTTTCTCCTTATCTTTCTTTTCTCTCTCTCTCTCTCAACATTAATTTTGTATTTTTATTTCTCATACTTATCTATCTTTTACATTTGATTCTTCTTCCTGTCATTCATTCTCCCCTCCTTGTTTTCTTCCCCCTCCTTGTTTTCTTCCCCACTACTTGTTTTCTCCCCCCTCCTTGTTCCCCCCTCCTTGCATTCTTCTCTCTTTCTTCTTCCCCTTTCACTCTTCTCTCTCCTTTTCATCTCCTCTCCACAATCCTCTCTCTTTCTTCTTTCTCTCTCTTCTTCCAAAAATTCTTTTTTTTTTAATATTTCTATTTCATCCTAATTTCCTCTATCCACTCAGTAACAAAACTTTATCCTTCTGATTAACACATTTCTTTTTTTAATTACCATATTTCTTTTTTTAATTACCATCTCAGCTGATGTATAAAATGCATAAAAGAAAAACAAAATATATCGAAATATTACACAATATCTAGTTTTCTGGTATTATGGATGAGAGATCAAACATCTAAGGCTCAAGCAGGTGAGGAATGAACTAAAAATTTTTACACTGAATCTCATTTGATCGCCAAAGCTAAGCAGTGTTCAGCCCGGTCTCAGGGGACTGCATGGGAACACTGGGTACTATAATAGGGACTGCTTGGGAACACTGGGTACTATAATAGGGACTGCTTGGGAACACTGGGTACTATAATAGGGACTGCTTGGGAACACTGGGTACTATAATAGGGACTGCTTGGGAACACTGGGTACTATAATAGGGACTGCTTGGGAACACTGGGTACTATAATAGGGACTGCTTGGGAACACTGGGTACTATAAGTGACTTCCTACAATCTTAAATATAATGTGGTTTTAAATAACCCACAAAAGGTTAAGCCATAAAAACAAATCAATCAACCTTCCCTCCAAAATAACCCTGTAAATCATTTCTCATATATAAATATTAAAGAAACCTTTTTGCCTTCCAGCATGGCTGATGCTTACCTCCATGAGAGTGACTCATTGTTCCTTCTTAGATTAATGTTTTCCACTAACATGAAGTGGAAAAGATTATATTGAATCAATTGCTAAGTCTGTAGCTAGTAATATTTGTTCACTGTGTCGTGATAGAGAATTTTTCTTGCCAGAATTTATCTTACATATTTATAAGTCTGACGTTTGTCCATGCTTTTAATATTTCATATTGATATATGATCTGGTGCTCTCTGCTATATATTTAGAGATTCTTGATAAAATCTAAAGAATCTGCAATGTCATTGGTTTTGACGTGGCATCTCAGCTTCAGTCACTTTCCCTGCCAATGTAACCTCCCTCTGCCTTTTCTATAAATGCTCTCATGGTAATTATTCAGATGAACTTTCATCAAACTCTCTTTGACTACTCATCAGGAGTAGGTTGGGACTTAACAGCAATCTCTGCCACCACCACCACCACCACCAGAGGGGAGAAAGGGAATAAAGAGAGATGATGATGATGATCCTGATGCTCAGATGCGTGCAGGTGTCAACTACTACTAAATAAGTACTGACACCTGGTCCTAAGATTAAAGTATGAAATTAACAGGACCCAATGCTACATGATGACTGTCCACACACACGCACACTTTCTTTCTATATATCTTTTTCTTTCTCTCTCTTGTTCATACACACACACACACACACACACACACACACATATATATGGGATAACGATATATAATTTTTTATATATCAAGAAGAGTTTTGGACAAAAGATGTATGACAAAGTGGAAAAATTTTTATATATAGTGCAACCTCAGTTCTCGAACGTCTCACATATCAACCATTTCAGTTTTCAAACAGACAATTTGAGATAAAAATACCTCGGTTATCAAACAAAATTTTGGTTCTCGAACATTGCCAAACCGAGTTAACCCAAACAGAATATTTTCTGAGTCGACTGCCATGTTGTATACATTCGTGTGTTGTGTTATGCTTTTTTTTTTTTCCAATTTTATTGTACTGTGACTTTTTTTTCTCTACATTGATTCCTATTGGAAAAGTAGTTTTGGCTTACAAACAGCCTTCAGGAACAAATTAAATTTGTGAACTGAGATTCCACTCTATATATGTGTATGTGTAGTTTGAAATTTGCTATATTTACGTGTGAAAAATTCCCTATATCCATGGAAATTATTTGTAATATAAACAGTGTGGACATAGAAATTAACACTGCTTGATGAGTGGCAGTTTCACATCTGATGTGATAATCAGACATATGAAATGATGATTGCCTTAGGAGTGAAAATGCCAGTCACCATGTACACCTTTTATATATATATTACTTGTTGCTATTAATATTATATTTAGTGACGACACATGCTTGAGTACCATTGAGCCCTGTTTCAAATTAATCTTTTGAACATTACAATTTTATTCTTTGTTCTTTTACATTTGGATATATATATAAAATTCCATATAAGCTCAATCCTATGGCTACCACTTCAGATTTTAATGAAATTATAGTATTTTGGACTCACCTATGAGAAACGAAAAAACCCTAAAATTTTAGATTCCTTAAACTCTTAGTTCTTGAAAATAGCAGGATTTGCCAACTTTAGCACTTTATAACTTTGCATTCTAAAAAAGTACCAAGTTGATATTTGGTAGTCATATAGTCTAATATGAGGAAAAAACACCAGCTGTTATTTTATTTCTATTTTTTCTAGTTCTATAGTTATACACTACTAAAAGTGGCAAAAGTACTATTTTGTGTTTTTTTCTTTTTCATGCATGTTTTGCTACCCATAGCAGTAGAATAAAATCTTTTTACATATTTGGCTATTTTGATATGGTGTAATGGTTAGCAAGTTTGTCATGTTAGATCACTTATGACCGAGTAGTGAGTTCAGTCCTCACTGAGTACTCCATACTTGTGACTTTGTGTCACATCTAAGCTAAGCTTAGCAAATTGGTATAATTTTACTTATTTAAAATGTTTAAGCATATGCTCTCTCTCTCTCTCTCTCTCTCTCTATATATATATATATATATATATATATATATATATATATATATATATACACACACACACACTCGACTTTCCCGTCAAATTTGACATATGATGGTCAAGCAAATTAGTTCCTAGGAAGCGACATGAGATTTGATTATAATGGTGATGGTTTTGTGCAGAACCATCCACCCTTTTTGAAGGGCCAAATACAGAGACCTGGTGCACTACATGCCACAAGGTCCCCAAACAACCCTCCACAGATTTTGAATTCGGAGTTGTCCTTCTCCTAGACCAGTTGCCATCCAGTCTGTCCTGCTATTTACCCATAGCTGGAGGGAGAAGAGGATTCATACCTTTCCCAATGGTATTAGCACATAAGTGAATGTAATGGATTTGACTGGAATTTGAGCTCGGCTCTCAAATTCCTCAATCCATGCTGCTATCCATTACTCCACTGTGCCTCATATATATATATATATATATTAAAATTTAATAAATAAATTCCATATCAACTCAGCCAATGGTCCTATGAGCACCATCTCAGATTTTAATGAAATTTTAGAAACTGAAAACAACAAAATTTTAGCTTCCTTAAACTCTTAGTTCAAGCGTGATTGCCTCTTGAAATTTGGTCTCAGTATTTACTAATTTCATAATAGCATGATTTGCCAAATTTAACTTTGCATTCTAAGATGATACTAAGTTGATATTTAATAGTCCTGTAGTCTCTTTTTCTTTCAATCATGGTGAAATGTGTGTATCCACCTATGTAAAAATAAAAACCATAAAAGATTATCATGTTTAAACTCTTAGTTAAAGAGTTATGGCCTATTGAAATTTGGTGTCAGTTTTTGCTGATTTCAAAATAGCATGATTTGTCCACTTTGGCACTTTCTAACTTTTCATTCTAAGACGATACCAAATTGATGTTTGGTAGTCCTATAGTCTAATATATGCAGGAAAAACTGATGTTTTTATTTTATTTCTATTTTCTATAGTGTTATAGTTATTGGCCACTAAAAATAGGGAACTTGTTATTTTGCATTTTATTGGTGCGTGTTTTGCCACCCATAGAAGCTGAGAGAAAATAAAAACAGAAAGGACATTTAGCATCAGAAAGAATTGAAATTTCTAAGGCACATAATGAGGAAAGGGAGCTTAAAAATTTTGACACTCATAAGACATACTGAGTGCATAATCCACCTAATGAGCTCGTGTATCTAGCAAAGACCTACTATTTATATGCACAAAAACATATACGTATATATATATATATATATATAATATATTATAAATTGATTTAAAATGTTTTTTTCGCTACACAGTTCTAACCTTGTTTCAAAAATGGAAGCTAAAAGCTTCAAATTTAATTTTGTAATTAAATTAAAGAAATTAGTTCCATTTCATCCTCAAGCGAATTTTGGAGTAACATATTTTTAAAATTATTGGGTTTTAAAGGCACATCAAAAAATCATAATTTATGTTTCCAAGGATACAGAGAAATCCATTCATCTAGACAAGGGGTGTTTATATATATATATATATATATATATATATGTACGTACATACATACTCGCACATATGTACATGCACATATGCATACCCTCTTATATATACAAATATACAATGTGTGTGTATATATATATATATATATATATATATATATATATTAAGTCTACATATAAACCTCAGTATATAAAAGTATTAGAAAACTATCAGATTTTGTATATCAATTATCTAGGAAAAACTTTTTTACATACGCAATATATATATATATATATATATGTTTTTTTTTTTTTTGTTTTTTTTTTTGTTTTTTTTTTTTTTTATCATTTCACCCCAAACAAGGCGGGAATGACACTAGAGAGTGAAAGAGTGAGAAAAGACTGGGTATAGGGGGGATTGAGAAAAAGATAAAAAATGAATCAAGACAACAGAAGATGGTGATTGATATTGCATTTAAATTTTTGAAGATTGTAGAAGCATCTACTTTTTATCAGTCAAATTCATAATTGAAGCAATAAATTAGATTTAATAAATGATGTATTTTTGAAGAGCAAACAAATGTCATGTTACATTTGATTCAATGTGGTAATCTATTTTTTTTTTGTTTTTATTTTACTCTACTATAGATTAAATCTAAATGAAATCTTTTATGATTATTTAAGATTAATGTAAGTTTTCAGTTGATTTAATTGACTAAAGTTGCTATTTTTATTTTATTTTCTTATAGAAAATCCAGAAGAGTTCCCAGAGAAAGTTGACACGGAAACCCACAATAGATAAACAAGAAATTTGAAATAAAAAAGAACAACAATATGGAAAATGGTGCCAGTTCCTGATGCATTTAAAGACAATTTTTGCTTTCCCTTTTCCTGATGTTTTCTTTTTTATTTGTTTTTTTTTTCCTTGTGTGGAATTTATTGAGAAAAACAATGTTTTTTTTTTCCTTATTACTTGAGGGTCTTAACCCATCTCCACAATCTATCACTTCTAATGTAAATTTGTCGGCCATTTTAACAAAAATTTAAAAAGGTAGCCATTTTTACTTCTAAAACAGCCAGAACACGGTGCTAGTGATATAATTATAGAACTTGGATAGCACCCTTTTCGTATAGTTCCAAATGAAATAGATGAACTTTATACTTCTTGAATATAGTCTGCAACAATCTAATTGTTTTTTTTGGGGTGGTTGAGCTGCTCTTCACTCACAATATTCAAGTATCTAAAGATCTGTTTTGTCTTTTTTTCATGTAAGGAGCCTTGGTTTTTTGGGGGGGGTTTCTTTTTTTTTAATTTTACTGTTATTGGGTTCTTTTGTTTAGTTACTCTTGTTTATTCCAAAATATATCAATGAATTTATATTTTAAATATTTCTGAATCCCAAAACTCCGATATTATAAACTTCTTTCCAGTAATTATTTTTTTTACCTGATTCATATGAATTAGTGTCAACACAGATAGAATTTTAAGGGGTGGGGTTAAAAAAAATATAAGAAACATCTTAAAATTCATATTTTTTTTAAAACTGAATTTATATTACAGTATTAAAAACCTTAACATAAAGGAAACATATAATTATATATTAGTGAATATACATAATATCCAATATCGATAGCACGACTCAGTTTCATGCGGTTCTTGCAGGTGCAAATATAATCTTATATATAATCTTGAGATTATATTTGCACCTGAAGATTGCAAGAAGATTGAGTCATGCTACTGACGTTGGATATTATGTATATTCACTAATATAAAATTATAGCTCTGTTTCACAACATTGAACACTGTGTTTATAACACCCGAGGAAGAAATATTTATAGGTACAACATGCAAGTATATATGGGTGTATGTAGATTTTTTTTTTTATCCTACCCATTCCTCTCTCTCTCTCTCTCTATATATATATAATGTATGTGTATGTGTGTGTGTGCATTATAGTCCAAAAGTTTTGGGGCCACAATATGGATTCTGAAGAATTGCTTTTATATATATATATATATATATATATATATATATATAGTACAGGTGATCGATTCATTGTTATATAATCCAGGTGGATCCTAGTAATATTAATTATTAAAACTGATCCACAGAGAGCTTGTATAAGAAACACCACACAGTAGGAACCGATATCTATCTACAAACAACGAACGGCTCTAGCCATAAATAAACTCCAACCCCTGGAATAAAATACATTATGCCCTCTACCAGTTGCTAATACAAGCCCCTTATTATTAACAAGGCATTGACCAGAGGAGGACTGACATTGAAAATAAATTTAAAACAATGCTTCGAGACAGACACTTAGGGGCTGATGATAGTCTATTTCAAGTCATTCTGTATGTGGCTATCTCCATGTTGAGGTAATTTTTGTTTTTTTTTGCTGTAAAAATATATAAAAGTTTTGGGCCACTCCCTGTATTTAATAATTAGTAAGTTATTAGTAAGCCTACTTTGGTTTAATTGACTCCTACTAAGAGAGGATGCTGAAACTATTTCACCCATTAATGCATGACAACGAATTTTTTTCATAAAGGTTTCCTAAAATAAAAAATCCAGAAGTCCTAAGATTAGCATTAAACAGAAAAATACATTATGCAAAAAGAGAGGTAAAATTTTAATAAAACATAATTTGGTTATTATTATTATTATTATTGAATTGATAAAACCTTTTAAAAAAAAATCCCTCAGGCCTGAATTGAGCTAGTAAATTAGTTTTGAAAAAGACATACAACATTCAATTTTTAGGTAATTCTTCAAATGCCATATGGTGGCCCCAAACTTTTGGACTATATTGTGTGTGTGTGTGTGTGTATGTGCATGTATAATAGTTTCCCACAAAAAAGGTTTGAGATGATGAGGTAAAGTGGAAAAGTTTAAGAAGAAAATTCATTGAAAGTGTATAAAACTTACAATTCTTGATAATAAATGTAAGACCAGACTCATACATAATATCACCAATCATGACAAAAGCAATAGCAGCAAAATGCAGTATGCAAGCTAATGGAGAAAAAAAAAAAAACAAAAAAAAAAAACACACATATACTTGGAGTGGGCTGATTTAAAATCCAACAGACACCAATTGCTTATATATATATATATATATATATATATATATATATATATATATATGCAAGCATTTTATGGTTTCTGGTGATCAGATCTGATGAGGTAATTTCTTTTATTGTCCTATCTTATCCTCAAAAATCACAATGCATTTTCCTTACAGTTTTGTCTTTCATTCCAACTTGATGAAGCCGAACCCAACATGTCATCTAAGTGAAATGCGTCATCTATAAGCTTTTCTACTTTGTCTCATCATCTCCATATATATATATATATATATATCTATATATATATATATATATATATATATATATATACATATACATACAGACTGTTTCACTGTATCACAGCTCATCAGTGTGGCTAGATGTCCAGTTGCCTCTAGCTTGGATCAAAATGCAACTGATTCTACACCTAAGCTGTTGGTGATATCAGTGCTTGAAAAAAAAAACAAAAAAAAACAGTGATAACCACTAATATAACATGATATTATAAATAATCTCAGATTAAAATCCATTAATTATTTAAATTACTGTGTTTATACATTATAAAATACTGAGCGAAAAATATAATTAGCAGATGTAGATGATTGAAAGTCCCAGTGAAAGAGTTGAATTTTTTAAAATGGCTAATTGAACCTTGCTTTGCTGTAGAGACATCTGTGGCTAAATGATAAAGCATGCCTGGCTAAAAGATGGTTTTCTAAGGTAAAGGGAACATATGTTCAGTCCCTGCTGAGAGGTATGTTTTCATTAATAAGACATTCTATGTTTAAGATGGGGGGACATTAATTTCAGTGTTTTAAAAAGAATAAACAGGAATATCAACTCTAACATGAAAATAACATTATGTAATGAAAATCATGTTGAATTAAAATCCATATATATATATATATATATATATATATATATATATGAAGAAAAATGTACAGAAAAAACAAAAAAATATCCTTATATGCAATTATGCTATTTTAATGTTCATATAATGTCAACGTCGGACGTTTCGGTCTAATAAACCATCTTCAGGACATATTCATAAAATATAATTAACATTATCAATTCAACATGACAAAGACGATGGACATAAGAACAAGACTTATCCAAACAGATTACTGAAAGTTTTATATGATCAGTGTTCCGTTTAAACATGGTCACGTTGTCGTCATGTGGCCGACGGTGTGAAAATATATATATATAAATCAAGAAATATAGTTTTAAGGTGTGCTATGTTTATGGGATAAAGTGCACAATATCACAGTGTAAATATAAAAGGGAACATTGAAGTCAATACTCAGAGGCAACAGGCTGTTTCATGCCTGACGATTGCGTCTAGCATGGAACAGCCTGTCGCCTCTGAGTGTTGACTTCAATGTTCACTTTATATATAGTGTGCAGTAAATGTAATTCTCTTTTTTTATTTAACTTTTATTGAACAAAAATAAATTACAGTAGTTTAAGAAAATTTATAAGTATTGTTGCATCAAAACATGATTTGTTATGATTAACAAAGTGTTTAACATGTTCAAAAAGCTCCCTTTCATAGTCAATACAATGCTGAAGTTTATTGACAATACTTCTACAAACCATTTGACACATTTCTACATTAATTTCAGTCTGTAAACAAATTTTTCAGTTCACCCCCCACAAGAAATGTCTTGGGATACTGGTTGATGATCATGATGGCTACATAATTCCTCCACCTCATTCTATCCATCTCACTCAAAATTATGATTTAACCATTCTCAAACACATAAACCGTAGTCAATCTTAAGGCATCTTAAGGTACTGTTATTTCTGTTCAATAAAAGTTTAATAAATAGATAAAAAAAGGTGTTACTTCTGCAACACCCTGTGTGTGTGTATATATGTATATATATACATACATATATACATATATATATATATATATATATAAGTTTATACATCTCAGTATTTCAAATTATAATTTGTAAAATTTTATTTTTGTAATTCAGTCACTATTATAACTACAGCCATTTTTTTTTTAACCACATAAAACTGGCTGATTAGAAATGTCTTCCTCATTGCTATGAATAATGTGATATTTTGTCAATATGACAGATTTTGTAACTGCTGCTCTAATGAAATTAGAATTTAATTTTCCTGACTCTACATATTTCTACAAGGTTTATATTTACAGTGCTTTTTTTTTTTTTTTAATCTCCCCCCAAGCAAAGCAATAAAGCCATTAAGACACAAGGTGGTGGGGTTACTGAGTATGAAAGAATAAGAGAAAAATAAGATCATTATTAAATCGGGAGCAATAAAATGACAAGAATTAAAAAGACAGAAGATGATTGATATTGCATTTAAATTTTTGAAGATCAAAGTTGAATGGAAAGCAAAAAGACGGAAAAGAGTTCCACAAGCCAGAAGTGTGAGAAAAGAAACTGTTAGCATAGAACTTAGTTACATCTAGCCATTTCAACTGTCAAATTGTTATATAGGAATAAAGTGTTGCTGCTGACACTGGAGTTTGAACACAGATCACCAGAGAGGCAATCCCGTTTTGAATAAGTAGATCATGTGAAGATAAAGGAGATATATTACTATTCAGATCACTCTTCGGTCGTTACTTTTCAAGTGAGCATTATCGAGCAAGTACTATTTGTGCGAGTGTTATTCAAAGGCACCTGACACCAGTATTGTTCAACTGCATTACTATTCTTGTACCTGTGATTACAAAGTTTCTATTACAATGAGCATTACGAATGTGATAATGAGTATTTGTTGACATTACAAAAGTGGCAACAGGTGTTGACATCACAAAAAAAAAAAAAAATGTGATATTGCCGCCAATTTTGTAAAGTGCTTAAATTTATAAAGTTCAAGTACCAAAGAGGATAGTTTATCTGAACAATTACCATGAAAGTATATATAGAAAAAGCACAGGAAAGCTACTTTATGATGGTGGGAAAGTGACTGGACCTGAGATGCCAAGTCAGGACTGATAACATTGCAGATTCTTCTTTGTATTTTATCAAGAATCTCTAAGTATATAGCAGGAGCAGATCTGACAGCAGTACTCAAATCATATTCATTGTTCTTAAACATTCTTAACTGTGCCTTAAACACCACATGAATTTTATAAAAGAAGTGAACAAAAGAAGGAAAAATATTGACATTCCACTAAAAACTAAATTGATGAACATTTAATGAGCATCGGTCAGTCATTTGAAAGGTCATCAGCAGCCTTAGAATGAAAACTGATACTGAAGAACAGGGTTGGTATACACAACTCCTGAACCCCCAGATTGGGGGGACTCTGGGTAGTGCTTTATGATCCTCACAATCTTATCAACATTTGCTTTTTTTTCTACCTACATTTATATACGTTACAAATTAAACTAAGACAACTATTAAAGAATTTAACTATTTATTTATTAGATGGTTTATTTATACTATTATTTATTAGAATGGTTGGCAATACATTGGCTAATTTCCAATAGATTCAAACTTTATAAAATGGTAAATAATAAGGATTTCCTTATAATTGGTTCACATATTTTAATAATTTAGTAAATGTTTATAAATTTTGAATAAAAAATAGTTTTATTTCTTTATAACAAAAATATTAAACATTATTTATTAGATTGTTTATTTATACTATTTATAAACTGGTAAATGATAAATATTGCATTTAGTCTTTTTAGAATGTAAATATAAAATTATTCCTGTAAATAAATCTAATAAATAGCGTTTAATATTTTTGTTGTAAATTCTCAAGAACAAAAAAAAAAAATATATAAATTCACTTTCATCATATTTTTTAGGTTTTATTACAATTCTAATCATTGCTTTTTAAAACAATAAACATTGCTGAAGAATGAAGGTAGTTAAAAAAGCAGTGTCATGGAAAAAACAGTCTTTTTGATATACCGTATTATTACAGGTATGAAAATCCATGTTTGCCAAAAGACACAAGTTCTCTTTTCTGGGTGTTTTTTCTTTTTATATCCTTAAATTTTTATTGACCAGTAATCAAGCAAATAAACAGTTCTGTTATAAACTTTTGAGTCCTGTTACTCTTGTTATATAGAATATACATCCATATTGTAATAAAGTTATGAATGAGCTTGACTGTTAGCAACAAGCAATTCAATTTGATATACAGTTCCAGAGCGACACACACACCTGCTATTCTTAATTGTCAGTCAAAATTTAAATTGTTTTTTTTACAAACCTTACATGCCTTTGTATACCCTACTTCAAGAATGTTTACTGTTCAATGATTATTTTATTGTCTTTTCCTGTTGATTGATGAAGTAACTTTTTAAATATTAGTTTTAAAAATAAACATATCAGTTAATATCTATATTAATAGTGTTTCTGGTTGAGCATTCATAAAATCAAAATATTCAACATATTTTATTAATGTAAGATCTTCCTCCATAAAAGTAGATCTGATATATGTGTTTCTTTAATTTCTTTTTAAAGTTTTTCATTAACTGAAAAAGACTAATTTTTTTGTTTTATTATTGAAGCAATTATGAATATGACAATTTGAACCAGAGTGAATTTCTTTGATAGTCCTTTGTTGGTTTGTGTTACAAGCCATCAGTGAAAACTTCCTTTAGGTTGTGTATGAGCACTCTCTTTTTTTTTTTTTTCTTCTTCTAAGGGGTTCTGACATATATCTATTTAATTATATATCTTTTTATAGAAGTATTCAGTAGCATGCAGAGGGTGTAATGGGGTGATGGCTCCAGGCATCAAATCAAAGAGTGAAATAAAAATTTAGTTTTTGAAATTGTCTGTGTTAACTTCATTGTACAAGCACCCTGCAATCCCACAAGCTGGTGTGGATCTGTGTTTTGATAAGTGAGACCAGAGTAGGCTCCTACCAACTTGAATCTTAAGGGCATAAAAATCAAGGAATTGCCTTGGGCATCATCAAACCTCTGCAAGTCACTGATAGTACTGCAAATTATTCATGTTTAAAAACTCAAGTTTTCTAGTTGATTCTTTACAAATCCATTATAGACTTGTAACCAATGTCCACCTCTATTTTCTTATTCATCTCTTGTTCTATTGATAATGGTGCTGAAAATTCTTGATATAAAACAACTAATAACAAATCATACAATTGTTTTATGTTTTGATTAACTTCAACTGTCCATTGCTAATGCTTTCTCTTGTCTGTAATTCAGGAAAAAAAAATTTACCATGTTTGACGGCAGATAAGATGCACCCCAAATTCGGCTGAGCAAATCAAAAAAAAAAAATTAGTAATTAGTAAAATTATTATTAAATGATACAGCTGAGGCTATATTTGTGAGGTATTATTTTGGTTAAATAAGCCATGATTACAATTAAACAAAAAATAATAGGAAAAAAGAACATGAGTCTGTAAAAACTTTATTATATCCAAAGGTAAGAAAACAAAATAAAAATCAAGCAGTTTTTACAATTGAGCAAAACAGTACTTACTAATAAAATTTTATTCCTCTTCAAATCCATAAAACTCGTTGTCTTCGTTATCAAAACTCTGATACTCATTTTCAATACTAACATCGTCGTTAAATAATGCATCATCTTCTGTTCCATTGAGAGCATCACTAATGCCACACTTTTTAAGATTTCACAACTATTGCAAATTTTAAACCTACACATATGACATATAAGTCACAGCAAAATTTTAAAAGATTTTTATTAAAAAAAGTGCGCCTTATATGTCGTCAAATACCGTAGCTGTTGGTGCAAGAATAAGGGAAAACAACTCTTTTGTGATGTTTGTTTTGATTTGTATTATTTTAAACCTTGATAACTATTCAAAGTTTAAAAGGTTAGATTTGATCTTTTGGTAAGATGTAAGAGTTCTTGTAGCCTAATCAAGAGAGCAGCTGATATTGTTAACCAAGCTTCCTGAGGTAAGTAGGTGTAAGTTTGTTTTACCAGGAAATTATTCTTTATTTCCAGTTATTGCTATTTACTGATAGCGTAGACTGATATTTTGAATATTTTCAATGAAAGCAACTATAATTAAGATGGAAAAAAAATCCTTGTCCAAAATTAATCATGACTGACAATCTATAAAAGGCCAAGAAATGTTTGAAAGCATGCATTATTTTTAACGAATGCTAAATGTCAAATTGATGTTATTTCTTTTATTCTTTATTTTAACAGATTTATAGTCAAATGAATGTATTTTCTAAAAAGAAACTTGATAAGAGAAAATAATTTATTTAACAAGGCTTTTTTTAATTTAAGGCTCATATTTTGTGATCAAAAAAAATTGAAAGAAACAAATTTTCACTTTGAACAGTTATGAAGAACTATCATTAACTAGAAAGACCCATGAAAATTTAATGGCTTTCCTATTTTAATATTCTGATGAATCTTAATTCATAAGTTAATGATTGAATAAGTCATGGTGAACATTATTTACATTATTCGGACTATTGTCCTCATCTTTGTCGCCATATTTATCACGTTTCGGCTGTTGTATGCTCTGCATTCAGGTGGTTGGAATTTTCGAACTGAACCCTTTATTTCATGCCATGTTTGATGGATGTCAGTTATCATTTATCTCCTAATTTTCCTCTGAAAGTTCTCCACTGCCTTAACCAGGTATTGAACTCACACTCTTTGGGTCCTGTCACTGGATCTAACCAACACCTTTATCCACTGTGCCATGTGTCCTTGAGGACAATAGTCCGAATAATGTAAATAATGTACATAATACCTCATCTCAGAAATATAGACAGACTCTGAAGTCATGGTGAGTTTTACACTAATAAAATGTCCATAGAAATTCCCGTATCACTTCTTTAAATATTTGAGCTTAACAACTTTTACAAAATATTGCTATCATAAATATGAATGCTTGGGGCACTTTGATGTGGTGTCATTGTTAGCAAGCATGTCTTGCAAGATCAGTTATGACTGAGTAGTAAGTTCAATCCTCCCTGGGTGCCCCACACTTTTGGTTTTGTGCCACATCTCAGCTCCACTTAGAAAATCATCATAAATATGAATGCTGGTCTTTGTTTTAAGAAGTGGGTACAAATGAAAAGATTTGAAATTGAAAATTTTTTCTCATTTTCACTGAAACACTTCTATCTTTCTTTCTTTCTTTCTTTCATTCCTTCATTTTCTCACTGAACCCAAGTAGCATCTCTGATATGCGTTTTATCAAAATGGAATAGTCCATATGTTATTATTTATGAGATGTTGACAGAAGACGTTAAAAACTTTTTCATTTTCTCGCTGAAACCTTGTAGCGTTTTTTTCCTCTCTTCCAACATGATCAAAATGGAATAGTCCATTATTCATGATATATTGGACTTTAGGCTAAAAGAAAGCAACCATACCATTTTTTTGCTGTTTAAAAACAGAAAAATGATTGCCACTTTGGTCACTGTATGGAGTGATGTCACAAAGTTGCTGTCATGTGACTTCCTTGACTTATCTCCACCAAAAGGAGATAAGTGCCTTCTGTATCCTTACACAATTATTATGAAGTTATTTTTAAATGCAATAACATTAAAGGCTTCAATCCAGCTTTTGCACAAACAAATTTTTATTTGATTCTTGATATATTCAATAAACACTACTCTTTATTTGGATAAAGAGTAGTGTTTATTGAATGTATCAAATACAAAGCAAGGAATGAGTGTTATTCCCCTTGAATTGTTACTCTTCCATATAAAACAGACACCATCTTGGTTATCAAGATGAGCAACATGTACAGGGTGTTTCAAAAGCCACATTACCATTGATAACCTTGTAAATTTTATATTTATTTACCAAATGGAATCCTATTTCTGTATGTGACAATATATTAAGAAATTTTATTGATCAAATTATGAAGATGATGTCATGTAAATTTCTCTTGGTTGCTAATTCACAAATTGTATGTTTTCTGCCAATTGTTGCATGACTTTTGGAGCACCCTGTAGATTTATTTTTTGAGTTGTATAAAGCCTTGTAATAGGTTTTTGCATATAGGACATAAGTTTCTTAGTCTTAAGACAAAAATATCTCAATTGTATTATGTAACAACAATATTATTTTTATTCTATTTTTTTATAGAAAAATGCATTCTCAATCATTATTATTAAATTTTAATATTTGCTTCCATCTTAATTTTTTTTAGTTGGTTTTTATTGCATCTTTACTTAGGCTATTAATCTTTGTCAGCAGAACACCGAATAAGAAATAAATCTTGTCTTTTCTATCTGACCCTGTCAACTCACTGCCATAGATTGATGGCTTGAATAAAAGTAGCTAAAAATTAAGATGAAAGTAAATAAAATTCAGAATTAATGATCATAGCAACAAAAAATTGAGAATAACAGATATTTTTGCAGGGTGATCCCATTAATATTTAAATGATGTTTTTTTGCATTTTTAATGAAATGATTTCATGAAATAATGACAAATCTTTTTCATTCAATACAAAATTGATTTTCTAATACAGAATTGCAAAATGTGAAAAATTACAAAATGTAATAAAAGAGCAGTCTTGGAATCTACTGCAAATTGTTTTAAAATTTATCTAGGAAACCGAAGCTAAAAAAAAAAAAAAAAAAAAAAAAAAAAACACTCGGTATTTTGTCAAAAATCACACCAACCAGTTTAACTTTCCAGCCAAATAAATCTACAAGGATTTTCAGAGTGTTACCAGAAAGCTTGGTATTAGAAACTGCGTAGAATGCATTTTTGTCCATAGAATTTTTGAAAAACTATTTTGAAGAAAACTCTGGAAATTAAGTGTTGAGGTAAGTTATTTTCTTTTAATAATCAAATTCTCTTGATTTTTGACTGACACCTTGTTTTCCAGACTTTCTGCCATATGAACTTGGAAGTTTTTCTTGGTTTTTAATTATTCTATCATATAGTTTAGTTCATTTCTAAAGCATAGGCCTAAAATCTCAATTTCAAGGTCATTCTTAATAGCTATTTCAACCTGCCTCAAAAAAAAAAAAAAAACCTACTCAAGTTTCAAACATTGATAAAAAAAAAAAAGTTTTCTCTTAAAATGTTGGCCTTTGAAATCAGACCATACACTATCCTTGGATATTTGATTCAAACGTCATCATTTCAGAACTATCTGTATAACAACAAGCCAGCAGTGAAGACAAGCACATGGCCAGTACAAAGTTGCTTTAGGTCAAGTCACTGAATTCAACCAACACTTTTATCCTTGAGGACATCAGTGTATGAATTTTGGGGACTAATGTCACATTATTCAATTTTTTTTTTTTACCATAGCTCATATTACAATTTTTGTAATTGTTTTTTTTCTCTAGCACTTCATATTACTGGTTCCCATATTGTATAGACAGAAAAAATCAGTGGAAAATACTAAAACTTAAGGAATCAGCACATATGCTAGGCCACAAAAATCTCCTAAGCTGGCTAAGCATAGAAATTAATACAATATGGGAACCAGTAATTGGTCAAAGGGAGATAGCAGATACTTAGGCATGGCATGTGAAACTAGAAGAATTTACCTCTGGTGGACGAAATAGAGTTCAGTTCAAAATTCCAATCACCTGAAGAAGGCCGGAGCATACAATAGTCCAAAAAATGTAAATTGTGTAAATAATTATAATGCCTCATATAGACAGATATTTATCAGAGAGGTAATAATTAATATTTCTGCTCGGCTAAAATGTGTATATATTTTATACACAGTGTAACCCGGATATAAGAGAGTTGTCAGGACCGGAGAAGAGGTCTCTTATGTCCGGGTTTGGTTTATTTTGTTTAGGTAAGTATGGCTCTAATTTGGGACCAGAGAGAATTTCTCTTAGATCCGGGTTACACCGTACCTAAAAATACATATTGTATATGTCAGCATACAGGGTAACCTTTTAACCTTAAAAAATCCTCCCAAAAATAAGGGGTCATCTTATACTCTAGGTATACAATGTGAGCTTTAAATACTGTGGTTTATGGTTAAGTTGTTAGAACGGGAGATCTTTGATGGTAGTGTTACGAGGATGCATTTCTATAATAAGAAAGTTTCAATAAGGTTAAAATTTATAGTAAGGGATTCTACTGAGTCCTACCTGTTAATACAAAAAAAGTTTTCTTTCATGAAGTAGATATAAAATAGAGAAATTTGAAATAGAACATTTGGAAGATTCTGGATCATTCCAGTATATTCAAGAAGAATCTAGATCGATGATTCGAGAAACATCTAGAAATATGCAAATTAGGTGTTAGCCCCTATAAAAATGGGATTATGGAAAAGGGTTGTCAGTTGTTGAAGGGGATTTTTTGTTGTTATGAACTCCAGCTTTTGATTCAAGGACTATTAGATCCAGCCGAAAGAATCTCAATAAAAAGTTGCCGACCGACAAAAACCCAAAAGAGAATTTCATGTAACAAATTTGGTAAATAGAATTTTGACTAATTTTCATTGACCAAACTAAAAATTAATATTTATTTACACACCTTTGTGGATTTCCAAATATAGCACTTAGATTACATCACTAGCCCTAAAGTGATAAAGATATTTGACTCACCTTCCTTGTAACACTTCGCAAGTAACTCTGTGTTTTCTGTTTTTGTAAGCCTCGGTTGTTTATCTTGTATATATATTTTATGTTTTAGTAAATTAGATATTTGTTTGTGATTTAGCTCTGTGTTGTGGTAAATCATTTTTTTTTTCCTTTGTTACAATTATCAACACGTAACAGTAGGCTAATGCCTCGCCTCCTTTTTTGATGACCTTGAACAAAAATTGGATGTTTAAAGATCGCATTTGAGAATAGTGGAACAAGTGGATGGTTAGTATGAAAAAGGAATTTAGGTTACTGTAATAGCTTACTGAAAACACAACACCTAGTCATGAAGTGTTGTCGATTGTGGTATTAGGTTGGTGCAAAAATAATGACATAATAATGTCGTTTTTTGACGTATTTTTAACGTCAAAAAACGACTTTATTATTTTTGCACCAACCTAATATTTAATTGACATTTCCGTCATTTTTTCATTAGTATTTGAATAAAAAGAAAGTATATGCTTACTGAATTTATTTAATAAATTCAATACATTTTAAAGTGCAATTTGGTAGTGGTCATCTTGTACGACAAATGATGCCTGAAAACTACATATTAACTTGAAAATTTGGGGGTTGTCTTATACTCCCAGTCACCTTGTACATCAGCATATATGGTAGTTATAGTGCATACATTTAAATTTTAAAATACTGTTTCTTGCCCTAGTTAACAGATAGTAGGTCATTTTTAAGATCAGTTGCCAATTTGACCTTATTGAATTGATCAGACTTACAATTATGACATATATATATATATATATATATATTGATGACAACAACTATTTATTCCTGTCATAATGCTAAGTCTGATCAATTTGACAAGGCTTCAGGCTTTCTTGTCAACTTTGACATTAATCTGCAAAAGTATAAAAGCAGTCATTATCTTAATTCCTGTTCTTTTATTGTTCTCTCTCCTAAATGTTTTTCTCTCTCATTTTATTTCACATTCAGTAACCCTGTTGTGTTTTAGTGACTTTATTTCCTTGCTTGGGGTGAAATAATTAAAATAAAAATGCATCTATTATATATTAAACGATTTGCAAAAATCTTTTACCTTAACATGTTTTACTGATATGGTGTCATCAGAAAAAGAATTGTCACAAGAACAAAATTTACATCTTTTTTTCTTAATCAGTCTGTTAAAATCCTTTATTGGACATGACTTTTTCCAGATCTTTCTATTTTTGCAGTCCATAGGGAGGAATGAGTCATTTTGTTAGGGGAATACAGCACTTGATATTCTCAAGTGGTCACCCATCAAGACACTGACCAGGCTCAACATTGTTTAACTGTGGTAATCAAATGAGAACTAAATATGAACTATTAAGTGTTTGAACGCTTCATTTTTTGTTGTCTTGTTTTACACATGCATCATTATAAAAAATAAGGGCAATCTTGATCCTTCTTGCCCACATAAACAGTGTCAAAAGAATAGTTTTTCCTTTGACACCCCTATTATTTTAACTACCTTCACTCCTCAGCAATGTTTACTGTTTTAAAAAGCCATGATTAGAAATTTAATAAAACCTAAAGATATGAAAGTGGATTTATACATTTTTTTTTTTTTTTTTTGAGAATTAACAACAAAAATAATAATTATTATTTACATTATTATAGTATTTATTTGAATGTTTGAGAAAAACATTGGCTAATTGCCAATTTATTTGAACTTTATAAAATGATAAATAATAAATATTTCCTTTATAGTTGTTTCATATTTTAATAATAAACTTATGAATAAAAAATTGTTTTCATATTTATTTCTTTATAAATTGGTAAATGATATATATTGCATTAGCTTTAATGCAACTGTATTAGATTTTAACTTTTTAGAATGTTGTAAATATAACATTTTTGTAAATAAACAATGTTGTAACCTAGGAGAAGGTGACTGAATAAGAATAACCAAAACAAAGATTGGAAATGGAACGATAATATAACAGGAACAACATACAAGATTCGCCAGCGGCGTGTAGTAAGTAATCAACAGTTAGAAGTGAAGCCCAAGTGGAAGGATATTTGCTAACTGCCCCACGCGGTCAGATGTGGCACAAGGCCGAATTTAAAGTGGGGTATCCGAGCCTGTAGGCTCGGACCAAAATTCCCCATAGACCCCGTAAAAACAGGGTCGGGTAACTGTCTACCACCCCAGACAAGACTCTGCCCCTCATCTGGGTTCCTCTCTACCCAGAGACAGAGAGTTTGACAAGCACACCTGGAAGTGAATTCCAAGTGGAAGACAACATACAGGTATATACTACTACATTTATAGGAATTATCATCCATAGGTACAGTATAACAAATAATCTAATAAATAAAGTTTTTAACATTTTTGTTGTAAATTCTCAAGAACAAAAAAAAATGTATAAATTCATTTTCATTATATGTTTAGTTTTTATTACAATTCTAATCTTTGGTTTTTAAAACAGTAAACATTTCCGAGGAGTGAAGGTAGTTAAAATAAGAGTGGTGTCAAGGGGAAAAAAAAAATCATCCTTTTGACACTCCATTTTTTTTGTTTGTTGTTTTTGCAGGCATGAAGATCCAAGATTACTGAAATTAGATTTTAACTAATATCAACTTAATGTTTTAATTATTCTACATTGTTTCAGTATTTATTTAGTGAGAAAGTAGAATATATTGTGATAACTCAGTTGTATATTAATTGTAAGGGATGGGAATTCATGGATCATAATGCTTTCAGCACATCTAGTTGAATGATATTCATCTTTTATGAAAAGTGCATTTTCTAAATCAAAATTATGCTCACAAATGCATTGAATGTATTGTTTATTTTTAGATTCTTTTTATGTCCTTATATTTTCTTGAAATCCTTATCAAACCATATAATAATTATCATTGTGTATTTATACATTTCCTGTCTCATCTATAGTTAAAAGGAAGGTAAATCAACTTTAATAAATTTATTAGTGATTACTTCCCTTACAGATTTTAATAATCTGTACAAATAAAATATTTATCTGCATTTAGACATTTTAGTTTGTGAGCATGTACATTTTTGAAAATATTACCAGCTATACATTTTTGAGGAAAAATATTAACAGAAATAAATTTTTGACAATTTTTGACAAAACAAAAATAATACCAGGAAAAGAAAAAAGTTGTCGGCATTAAATGACCCATTGAGGTTGATATGCTGTAAAACAAAACAAACCAAACCTGTTTTATCAGATATATTAAGAAAAGTTATATTATACAGCATCCAAAATAGTGTGATAAAAAAGACAAGAATATTAGTAGGAATGAAAAATAGATCTTTTTACAACTTAGTAAATTCTTAACTATTTAAAATATTTATCCTTTCTAGTAAGTAGCTTGTTATTCTGCTGTATGCAAGAAAAATGTCTGAAACCAAGACAAGGGGATTAGGTCATGCTTTTTGCATATAAAAAAAATTAAGGAAATATTAATATAAATACAAAAGTTATGATGCTTACTAATCTGGCTTAAATTTGATATGGACATAATCATTAACATCTCCAAAAATTGTTACAATCTGAAAATAATTGCTGGTCTTAAATTATAACCCCTGTGTGGATCTTAATCAGAGGTAACCAATAATGTCATGTCATTTGTCTGTCCTCAAGTTCCTTCAGAGTGCCATGGTTATCATTTAGCTGATTCTTCACTTGTTAGTGAGTGACTCGTTTTGTCACTGGTATCATGATGGTGGCACAGTTCCACTTAGCTAGTGTTTGTTCACAACCATTCAGTCCTCTGCCATGCTATGTTTTATGCTAGAGCTGAAGTAGACCTTAGCAGGAATCCAATCCTAAACAGGAAACGTGATAAACCTTTTCTCTTGTTTAAAAAAGAAAAAAAAAAAAAAAAAAAAAAAATGGCAAAGAGTGTGAACCAGACAATAGGCAAACCTATCTACTCCTATATCAGGAAAATTAATGACAAAGTGGAAAAATTGTTTGTATGAAGCATTGCCCTTTAGGACTAAATTATAATTGTTTTTTTTGTTTTTTTACAACTTAACCCCTTGCAAGCTATTTAAAGCCAGAAAATATTTTTAGGCTTTCAGAATTGTTTTTGTAGATAATGATTTTTTTTTTTTTCTGATACCAGTTCTACTAATCTGAGGGGAGAAGATATTCATATTATTAACCAACCAAATACAGTGTGAAAATCGGATACATTTTTGGGGACAAAATAAGACTATAAGCTGGAAAATACAGGGTTCAATGGATAAATTGTCTAAATTATGCAAAAAATGAAAATAACTCCGACATCACATTTTAAGATATTTTTGCCAAAATTACACAAAAATATCTTGAAATACTAAAGAGTAAATTTATTACATAAAATCACCACTGCCTTCAGCCATGACCTCCAGATGACTTTGGAATCTCCTGCATCTCTTCTGGATGGTTCCTTGTTTAAGTTGGTGAATGCTGCCATAATCCTTACCTTCATGTTGGTCTCTCATTTAATTGCACCCCATGCATAACAATTAAGGGGGTTGCAGTCTGGGGAGTTAGGTGGCCAGATGTAAGGGGTAATTGGTTGTAGAAATTGTCTGATAGCCATGACTGGGTTCTCCTGCTTGTGTGGCATGGTGCACAGTCCTGTTGCCATCTATAGGGTCTTCCAACAGCCACCCTCTTTACCCAGAGCAGCGCTACCCCTCAAGGCACTTGACGTAGGCCTCTGTGTTAAGTCTGAGGCCCTGTGGGAAGATGAATGGAGGCATAACATCGCCATCACTATCACCATGATGTTAACTGGATATATCATCCAACATTCCAAATCCTCTGCACTGTCCTCAGGCCGACACCCAAACACCCTGAAATGTTCATATTGGAGCTTCTGGCATAAATGCTGATCAGTACATCATGCAGTTTCCAAATTTTTGATGGATGGAATTGCAACATGGTATTCGTTTTCTGACAGACAGTGCCCAACAGACTGTACTTATACTGTGCAATCGACAAGATCAAAAACAAACATGAAATTAAAAATATAAAATGTCGACAATTTACCTATTACACCTTGTAAGTAATTAACTATTTAGTAAAATTACACCCCCCACCCTTCATAATGGCCTTTTAAGCAAAGTTGGTTCAAATCTTGCTTTAAACTTATATTAACTTTATTCTGTTTACTTTAATAGGGACAAATAGATTAATGTTTTTTCTGAAAGGCATTCATATGTTAAGAAAATTCATCATTTCCATTATCTGTTCAAGAAACCACTATTCTACCTTAAACTATTAATTTAATGGTACTTAGGTACTATACTAGTATTTAGATACACACAAAAAAAAAAATGATTAGATAGATCAAAAACGGCTTCAGATCAGTGTAGTATCAGTACATTCTGTGAAATAACAGCATATACACAAATAATATACACAATACTTATATAATATACACAAATAATATAGATAGATACAAAATCATTTGAAGACTGTCTTAAAAAAAAAAAAAAAAAAAAATTCATGTGTTCATATTAAGAAAAAGGTTAGGCAAAGATGGATAAACATGCATCTGTTGGAGTTAGCTCTTCCTTAATTCCCTAATTATTCACTAGGGGTCACTCTCCCTAGACTATAAATACCAGGTGACTTCTTGCCTCGTTCTCTTTTTCACTTTGCATTTCAGTGGATACATTTAAAATGTGATCTCTCACAGAGATGTGGGAAAATGCCATGAAATACACATACATACTTTCACCAAAACACAAACAGCATTCTAGGCATTTAAAACAACATGCCTACCCACACACACAATTCCGTAAAATACTTGTCGAAAACACAATTATACTTAGACATGAAAACAATAGACAAAAACTAAAAATCCTTGAAGCATTATACATCAAACAGTTGAAACCCAACCTAAACAAAATCAATTATGGTGTCTCTACAAATATTCTTAAATGTCTATAATTGGTATAAACCAATGGCTTCTGTTACCAACGGCTTTCCATACTTCATACTTCTCCAATTCCCTCTCGTGTGGTCATGTGTGACATCATGAGATGCGGTGCAATTTTCGCTTCTAGCATCTTATATGCACGTGTTTATCGTTGCTTAGAAATCATCTATGCAATGACAGACTATCATCACTGTCGTGTCCGTATATTGCTTAATATGTTGTAATTGACATCTTTGATAATGGCTTATGTAAGCCGAAAGCTTAGATTGTATTAAAAAAAAATATGGATCAATATTGTGAATTTCTTTCAACGATAATGTTATTAAACTTATCAGATGTTATGAAAAAAAATTAAAATAAACAGACAACACTTGTCTATATTATTTAATGAAATGTGTATGAATAAAAAGATGCTGCCTAAATACACACAAAATATATATCTATATATCTATATATATAGATAGATAGATAGATAGATAGATATGAGGTCATGTTTGTTTTCTTTACATCTTTGGTTGGACTTAACTTGAGTTCGCCATGTTCTTGTAGTTAGACCTTTTTCTAGCAGGAATAAACAGCACGTGTTTCTAATTTTAACACATACACCACATGGTCCTCTACACATCCAGGACATCATGACACAGCTTCACTCTTCAGCAATGTTTACATTGTTTTAAAAAGCTATGATTGGAATAAAACCTAAACAAGAGTGAATTTATATACATTTTATTTTTGGTTCTTGAGAATTTACAACAAAAATATTAAACACTACTGTTTATTTACATTTTCAAAACCAATACAATGCAACATTTATAAAGAAATAAATAGGAAAGCAATTTTTTATTCATAAAACATTTTTATAAAAATGTGAACCTACTATAAGAACATCCTTATTATTTACTATCTTATAAAGTTCAAATCAATTGGCAATTAGCTGATGTTTTGCCAATAATTCCAATAAACTGAATAGTAATTATTTTCTGTTGTCTACTAAATTCATGTTTAGGCTTTACAATTCTAATCATCACTTAAAAACTTTTTTTAAAATCACCTGTACTCTTCAGTAATGTCATGGGGAAAAACCCGTCCTTTTGACTCCCCATCTTATTGCAGGTATGTTTATCTATGTTTGCCTACCTTTGTTTTTTTTTATGGATGTGGGGGTTGTTTTTGACAAAAGGTCAAACAAATTTGAATAAAAACAAAAGCACAAATTTTAAAAAGAAGATACATTTATTCATCAATTTATTTATTTTCAATTTTATTTTTTAAATTTTAAATACAGTCCAAATGTCCATTTAGTAAATTACCAATGTCTGTTTGTCCATACTGTACGTACACTGGCTAAAATCTCCATTGAATTTTTTTTTTCCAAACTGGGCACGTCACAGTTATCTCCCTTCTAACGCTGTACACACATTGACAACAGTATTTCTGGCACTTGGTGCCATTCACCATCGCCATTTTTACACCCTGATTGCATTATTTTTGATATGGTTATTCCCCACCCCACCCAAACAAAATGTTTTTTTATGATTTATTCTTTTTAATTGTCATGCGGGCGATGAGAATAGATACATTAATATATTAAACACAATTAAAGAAGAGGGGGGGGGAAATAAAAAGAGACACAAACATTAATATTAGGAAAAATACAGGGTTTTTTCAAAGATCGAGGCAGAACAGAGAGATCTGATGAAGAATGTCATTATTCAGTGATTTAAAAAAAAAAAAAATAAAATAAAAATGGTAAATCATCTAGGGACGTGTATTTGATCAGCAAGAGTCTTACCTTCCTGATGGGAAAAAACAAACTATTCTCTGGTGGGTGACGTTTATTAATCAGAAATCACCTATTAAAAAAAAAAAAATGCAAACCAAGTGGGATGAGTAAAAAAAAGGGGAGGAGGCCAACCATCTACTTATAAAATCCGCGATACCCAACAAGTGAGGGGAAGAATCAATAACTATCCTACACAAAATTTAGAGTTGATTGAGGTGATCTTCCTCTAAGGGTTTAACAGTCTAAAGTGTGTGTGTGTGTGTGTGAAGAAAGAGAAAGACTTAAACGGGAATTAGAAAATAACTAATTTAGTGATAGCTGGCAGAAAAAAAAAAAATGCAAAAGATAATAGTTATGGAAGTTGATAGAGAGGAAAATAAAATTGAAAAGAATGAGTTGTGGAAGGAAGAAAAATGCAATTTTAATGCACACTGGCATCCATGAGTCATTCATTGTAACACTTCTGTTGAGCACGTTTATGTGTAGTTACTGGCAAGTAATATGGCAAACAAGACTGTCCATCTGCTGCTGTTTGCAATTCTACAGAGATGAAATAATCTATCTCCCAAATTCACAGAGGGTAAAAAGAAAATAATGTTAGCCTCATGTGTTGTGTAAACTATAAAATAATTCTTGATTATACAGGGTGACCCTAAAAAAAAAAAAAAAAAAAAAAAAAAAAAAGTACTCGCATACACTTCCTAAACTCTGGAATTTGATTTTTTTTTTTTTTTTTTTCTGTCAGATCCAATTTAAACTGTCAAACCTTTCATATTTCTTAATTTTAGCCATTAATCTTGTTTGCAAGTCAAACACTGCCTGTAAAGAGTAAGTATGTTTTGGGTGGGGGTGGGGCACCCTGTATTTTCTTAAACAAAACGTTAAGTTCTAAGTTGTTTATTTTTATTTTTTTATTATTGGGAGGCATGCCATAAAACTTATTTAGATGACATTAGATTTGGCATAAACATTAAAAATAAAATACCACCAGCATTTGTTATTTAAATAAATTTGTTTTTATAAACACATTAAGCTTCTACCTACTTTGTTACTTTTAGTGTTTTTAAGTAATAAAACAAAAATACATTTATGGTTATATTAACAAGACAACTTTTGTAGACAATCTAGAAGAAAAAAAAAAAAAAAATAGCCCAGAAGGAATCATTCATTCAATTTTTTTTTTTTTTTTTTTTTTCCTAGGCATGTTCAACAGTTAGCCAGAAGGGAAGGGGAATGTGTGGCCAATTCTAAATTGTTCTGCATTTAAATACAACTTTGAAAAATCCTTAACAATGACATATATTGTCATAGTAAGGGGTTACTGCTGGATAAGTTATTTTACTTTATTTCATTCTCTTGTCTTATTAAAATAGGGGAATCCCCAAGGCACATAATAACACCCATCAAATTATAATTAAATCTGAGAAAGAAATTGGAAATGGAGGGTAAAGAATCTGAATTATAGAGGGGCAAGAAGGACATGTATCTTAGTTCAGAATTTTTTTTTTTTAAATAAAGAAAAAAAAAAACTTGTACATCAGAAACAGCTGAAAGGAACTCATTCAAGGGAAGTAACTCTGACAAAGTTAGTTTAAGATTAAAGAAAAATGGTTAATGCTGACCGGGTAGAAATTTAAAAGAATACAAAAATAATTGATACCAAACTACAGAGTAGATATTAGATATTAATTTACCTTAGGCTGGCACATGGCCACCAAGTGGTTAGCAGACATTACTTGCCTTGAAAACGGAAAATTAAAAAAAAAACAAAAAAAAACATCTGAATTTTTTTTCTGCCTGCACAACTCCCATATTGGCCAAGAGCCAAAATCTTTTATATTTAAAAGGTTAAAGGAAATGATCTTTGGGATTTTGCTCAAATAAAACCAGTTTCTTTTTACTTGTATCAAAACTTAGTGAATTATCCTTTTCAAAAAGTAGATATCCTGAAGGTCTTTATCTCAGTTTCAACTACTTGCAGCAAATGACAAAAGTTATAAAGGATTTAAAGTCTCTTTTGCAACCGTATAATGAACAGCCAACATCACCATTGTCAAGGTGCTGCTGGTTTAAAATTAAACTATTGTGAATTTTCCATTGATGGATTTATATATATATATATATATATATATATAATCTTATCAAATCCTTTGCACATTATTTAAAGCCAGAAAATATTTTTAGATTGTAAGAATCTTTTTTTGGAGATAAGGATTTTTACTGATACAAGTTGTACCAATTAACCCATAGCTGGATCCATCCTTTTCCCAAAGGTATTTGCACATAAGTCAATATAACAAACCCAACTGGAACTCCAATTTTCAAGTCTTTATCCATTACACCACCCACACATTCAAGCTTACAGAACCTGGTATTTCAGTCACCCATTTTGGTACTGACCAGGTTGAATAATGCTTAACTTTGGTGATTGTATGAGTGAGCATTTTATGTTTTGTGAGTAACTGAAATTAAGAAAACTTCAAGCACTGTACATTTTTTTTTAAAGGCATATTTAAGAAATTGGCCATCAGTAAGGAAAATCAAGAAATTAATTGTTAGATAAATTAAAACAGTGCAGTTATTTGGGTAATTTCAGAAAATGGAACTGACAAAATGTTTAAAAAAACAAAAAAAAAACTGGAAAATGAAATTAAGAGATTGAGAAAAACAGATTAAGAGAAATAGACAGGCAAGCTGTGTGTGTGAGAGAAAGGTAAGCAAAAATTAAACTTGGATAAATAAAAAAAAATTCATCACAAACTGATCCATGTCCATAAATAATTAAAAAAATAAATAAAATATTTCTTCTCATGACCCCCATCCAAAACGATATGTGGAAAGAAAAAACAAAAAAAAAAAACAAAAACAACCCCCCCCCCAAAAAAAAATAGAATAAACAAATGTCATGAAAATACATAATTTTGGGGTAGAAATGAAATTTGATGGGATTTAAATATTTTTTTTTTTTTTTTTAAAGTGTTTTTGCATTACTCTTAGTGGCTATCAAAACTTGGGAAAGAGATTGATCCACAGAGAGTTCAAACAAATTCCATATTTTTCTATTGTGAGAAGGGAAGCTGTGAGTGATCCTATCTTTTTTTTTTGTTTTAATAGTGGGGAGGGGATTTTTGACAAGTCTGTTGTAACAAATTTAAGTTGTCCTGATGTAAGGAGACAAAAAAAAAAAAAAAGTGTGAAAAGTGTAAGGGCAGTGCACGCCACAAATACCCCTTGCTTCAAAGGGTCTCTTCTTAAGCCTCAAGATAAACAGTAAATTAAATCCACAGTGACAGCAGGTAGTGTTGTTGTGGATAAAAGGAAGATGGATGGATGGGGGGTCAAATAATACTAAATGTTCTGGTTGGGAAGGATAACCTGCCAACAAAGTATTTTGCTTTTTAAAATTTCCAACTCCTACACTATATACATCTCATAGCATGTTTTTGTCTTGCCTTGACTGACATGAATTTTCATAGAGTCAAGAGAATGTGTGTCACATGAGAGAGAGAGAGAGAGAGATTTGGGGAAAGAGAGAGATTTGGGGAAAGAGAGAGATTTGGGGAAAGAGAGAGATTTGGGGAAAGAGAGAGATTTGGGGAAAGAGAGAGATTTGGGGAAAGAGAGAGATTTGGGGAAAGAGAGAGATTTGGGGAAAGAGAGAGATTTGGGGAAAGAGAGAGATTTGGGGAAAGAGAGAGATTTGGGGAAAGAGAGAGATTTGGGGAAAGAGAGAGATTTGGGGAAAGAGAGAGATTTGGGGAAAGAGAGAGATTTGGAAAGAGAGAGATTTGGGGAAAGAGAGAGAGAGATTTGGAGAGAGAGAAGAAAGAAAGAGCCTGTGTCCAGGACACACATTAGTTATTCTTTATAAATTTAATTTTATTTACCAAAACAAAGCATAGGTATTCTTATATAGCAATTTCTAATGGTATATCTAACAAAAACATAGAGGGCATTATGTTAGACTTCATCTATCTAAAGATGAAGTGAATACTTAATCTAAGATATTCCTTTTATTTTAAATTTCTCTATATTTTAAAAAATTTTTCTTTTAGCCACGAAATTATCCCCCCTCCACAACATTTCTATAATTAAGGATCAATTGTTCCTTTATGGAATTATATATAAACAATAAAATAAAAAATATATATAAATAATCCAAAAATGCCTTTTGGCAACACTTTTTAAACATTTTTACCCACTGTTTTCTGGTTTTGAGAAATCTGTCACCCATTCACTTTTTTTTTGCCTTAGACTAATTCTGGTTCCAGAAGAGGTTTCTTGAAAGTTAGTTACCCTCTCCAAAATCCAATAATCTTATTTCTTTAAAAAAAAAAAAAAAAAAAAAAAAAAAAACAAAAACAAAAAAAAAAAAACAAACATTCAGCAATTTTTTTCTTTGCAGTCAACACTTCTTTCTTCTTTTAAAATGCAATGCAGTATAGCCCTCAACTCAAAATTGTCCAGAACAGCTCTTAATCCCAGACTAAACGGGCATATCTCTTATGAAGCTAGATTCAAATCTAGTCTATGAAAAATAACTTTATAGTTATTTCTCTTGACACCCTTTACAATTCATTTTCTATTTGCTGCTGTTCTATATTCTCTCCTCTTTCTCATGAACAAATTTGGAGATTTATTTCCTTGAGGGGCAAAAAAATAAAGCCTATTTTATTTATTAATTCAATAAATTCAGCAGATATGGAGAAGACATGTTAAGTTAGAAAAATTATTCGGCTTTGTCTTCAACAATTCCTTCAAGAAAAATAAACTTTTTCCAGATAATGAAAAGAAAAAAAGAAAGTTGGGTAGGGGAGTATCAAATGTCAAAATAAAAATAAAATAAATAACTTTAGCATATGGCTGGTTGGCAGAAGCAAAAAAAAAAAAAAAAAAAAAATTCAGGAATAGTTTGCTGATTTTTTTTGTTTTTTTTTTTCTTGTTTCTTTTCAAATTTGTTTTTCAATACAGCAAAAGAAAAATTGTAGTTGCATTAGATTTTTTTTTTTTTTTTTTTTTTAAATCCTTAAGTTTTCTTTCAAAATGAAAGGGAGAGATTTTGCCAAGGAAAGTGGACAGTTATGATTTTCAGATAGCAGTTAAGCTATCTGAGATGGTGGCACAATCATGAGAAACCTGTTCTGACTGACTTGAATTTAAGGAGTCACAGGAACCAATGCGAAAATGGAGACTAGGCAAATGTATTGCATTGTTATCATTGGCTCTATTTCCATGTCGACAATCCCCAGACAGGGTTCCACCTTGGGACAAAATAGCCGAACCTTTATCATCATCATCAGTACCAAGAAGAATGTTGCTAAGCTCGGTGGTGTTGGTCATATCATTATCACAGATGGCGCTGGCTGTTCCCAGACTGCTGGTGTCCGTGAATCGAAGAAGTGGTTCACTAGGGATTCCACCGCAGCTTTTCACCGGGGATGGTCGACTCCAACAGGCAGTAATGTCGTTTGAACTGAACTGGACATGGTCCTGGTCTCCTTCCCCCCTCCCAATCCCACTCTCTTGACAGCTCCCACTACCTACCCCAACATTTCCACTTCCTCCCTCATTTGGCCCCTCTCCCCGACCATTTTGCCCACCCTCCTGTACTCCATCTCCCATTTCCGATTCACTGTCACTTGGCAGAATAAGAGCTGCAGTTGACCTATGCCTTTCAAAATCTGTATTTGTGCTATTCATAGTTACATCTTGACCATCGGTAAGTAATGGTACATCAGGTGTACCATGTCTGCCATCATCTGTGCTGGGTCTCTCTGTCACTGACGTAGCTGGGGTCTGCTCGGTCAGTTCAGCCATAGTTTGGCTGCTTTCTGCAAGACAGTTTCTTGATGACCGAGAGCCTCCATTTGATGACCTGTGTCGATTTCTGTTACTGCGTCTTGAATGTCGACGCCGCTCTTGGAAAATACGCTGGGCCTCTTCAAATGGCATGGAGGTGATCATTGCTTCACAGTACGAGGGAGGGGCAGGACGGCGCATGAACTCTGACTGCCAGTGAGTCAGGGGGCCTCCAGGCTCAGTCAAGCGCAGACGGTGTCGATCACGGTGGCGTAATGAATTAAGCTTGCAGGTAAAGCCGAGTGCAATGACTAACAAAAGAGCACAGGTGAGAGATCCGACTACAGCAACAAGAATCACACGGTTTGAACTGCCTGTAAAGAGAAATATTCAATGTCAAACATTATGAAAATTATTAACTGCATTTGATGGTATATAAAAACAATCCTTGTCCTATTACTTTTTAATATAACAGTATTATAGAGCTAGGTAAACCAATAGAGATGTGAGATTTTCAATCATTTCTGTAAGAGAAATATGAAGTTTTGTATTGTCAGAAAACATTATCTTCAAACAAACTTTGTACAATTATATATACAGTGTAACCCGGATATAAGAGAGATTTTCTCTAGTCCCAAATTAGAGCCTGTGTTAATGTATATAAAATAGACCAAACCCGGATATAAGAGAAACCCGGATATAAGAGATTTCTTCTCCGGTCCTGACAAGTGTCTTATATCCGGGTTACACTGTAAAAGAATAAAGTGTACATAAAATTTGTGTGGCACTGCACCTAGTTAGACTAAAAGCAGTGGTAACCAAAATTTGCACCTTTAAATGACAGGTATAAGGAAATGGAATAAATTTCAACAACGGCAAGATTTTATATTTTTTGCTTTTATATAACTGAGTAACAAAGGAGAGAAAAACATGTAAAGGAAAGAAGACATTAAAAATGTGTGTAAGTGTGAGAAAGAGAGAAAGAAAGGTTCGGTTCGGTTCAGTCACTCAGGGGAAAGATACCCCCATGCCTGGGAACAAGAACTTGTTGGAGTTACTCCTACCGCCTGCTAGGGAAAAAAAAATAAAGGAAATAAGGCAGGAAGAATTTAAAAAGGAAATTGTGTGTGTCCAGTCACTTAGGAGAAAGATATTCCCATTCTTGGAAAGAACCTGGTTAGTGTTAACACTTCAACTGCATGCTAAAGGGATAAGAGTGCAAAGATGAAAAGTCACTCGTTTTTATAGTTGTTTGATAGCGCCACCCAACAATTTCTTTGTGAAACTAGCAAAGCTATGTAGGAGTAACCCACAGCATATAAAAAGAACTCCTCCTTACATTTTAATATTAGAGCTAGGTACAAATACTAGGTAAAAATTAGCTTACCAGATACTCAGAAATAGGAGATATTTTTAAAAAGTAATTAAGAGGAGGGGATATTTTGCATATCTCCAAATATTATTTTTGCACCAACCTAACAGAACTACACCTGATTTTGATGAAGGGAAAAATACCTATATCTATAGGTAAACTTTAGTTTGTTTTGGTACTTGAGCCTCTGTAAGGGATATATTCTAAGCCCTGTTAACAGTGTAAATTATTGAGATGAAATTACTTGGGTGATAGCTGTCCTATGATGTATGGCCTCATGGTTTAAATAATAAAAAAAAACTAGTCATAATATAGAAGTTAGTATAGCTAGTGTAGAAATATACACTAGTTAAGTGGGGAGTCAGGTCAACATTCACCAGTAAATTAAAAATATATTTTAAAATCAAAATTACTGAGAATAAAAAACAAAACAGCATAATAGTTAATATCTTAATGTCTTTTCTATTTCAAGACTCAGTACTTTTTACGTTTTTTTTTTTTTTTTAAATTCAAAAGTAAGTAAATAAATCCAATATTATAACATTCCTTTCAAGCAGAGACAAACATCATTCAACATGTTAAAAAGAAAAGAAAAAAAAAAAAAAACTTAATGAGAAAGTGGTGAATTGAGTTTTCATTGCAAATTAATTGAGTATCACTTGAGTTTTAATAACTGACTTAGAAAGTGTTATTAGATTTTAAGAGCTAATTAAATCTAAATTGAATTCAAGTCACCAATCAATTGAGTATAACTGCTTTAATAGCCAATTTAGTTTATGTAACTCTTTGTAATTAGCATCTTGATAAGACTCAAAAAGGTTAGAAAAGCATATTGGAAAAATGCAAGAACATGGTATACCGAGAGCTGTAGGGTCAGGGTGGCAGTTATAATTAAGAATTTTCCCCACTTGCACCAACCTAATATTACAATTATCTTCAGTCCCAAGTAATAGCTAGAATTTCAAATTTTTGGTTTCTAACATTAGTAAACACCTACCTACTTTTCTCTTATTTACTTTAGTTTATATATATTTTTGTGTGCTTTATTACTTCAAAACTTCATAGTGAATATTCATATAGTGGAGAGGAGGGGGAGGGGAAGAGAGGAAGAAGAGAGGAAGAAGAGAGGGAGAAGAGAGGAAGAAGAGAGGGAGAAGAGAGGAAGAAGAGAGGGAGAAGAGAGGAAGAAGAGAGGGAGAAGAGAGGAAGAAGAGAGGGAGAAGAGAGGAAGAAGAGAGGGAGAAGAGAGGGAGAAGAGAGGAAGAAGAGAGGGAGAAGAGAGGAAGAAGAGAGGAAGAAGAGAGGAAGAAGAGGGAGAAGGAGAAGAGGGAGAAGGAGAAGAGGGAGAAGGAGAAGAGGGAGAAGGAGAAGAGGGAGAAGGAGAAGAGGGAGAAGGAGAAGAGGGAGAAGGAGAAGCGGGAGAAGGAGAAGAGGGAGAAGGAGAAGCGGGAGAAGGAGAGGAGGAGAAGCGGGAGAAGGAGAAGCGGGAGAAGGAGAAGCGGGAGAAGGAGAGGAGGAGAAGCGGGAGAAGGAGAGGAGGAGAAGCGGGAGAAGGAGAGGAGAAGAGAGGTAAAGAGCAGGAGAAAGCATAGAGGGAGAGAGAAAGCAAATAAAATTGATTAGGAAAATAAGATCTATTTAAAAAAATATGTTAGAGAAAAAAATGTTACCAAGAAAGGAAATAAAAATGCTCTAATTTATTTTATTGATTAAAATCAAACTTACTTGGGCAATTCATTTCATCACTGTTGTCCCCACAATCATCTGTGTAGTCACATTTCCAGTTTTCATAAACACATCTACTGTTTTTGCACAGGAATGTTCCATTGAAGCCACATTTGTCTGGAGCTGGAAAAGAGAAAAATATTAAATAAGTCTAATTTCTCCTTTTAGCATTCAATCCACCCAAACTCACATCATAAATATCGGCTTTCAATATTCAACCCATCATAAGGTTCCCCATTTATATTTTGCTACGAGTTATGACTACATCATCGCAAATAACACTGGAAGTCATGCAGTAAAACTTTGGGAGCCAATATTTACGGGCATATTTGAGCACATTGAATGCTAAAGGGTTAAACAGAATCGTTTTTTTCTTTAACCATTTTTCAGAAAACATTAGTTGTTTAAGTAACCCATACTATCACTGGCAGAATTCATTAAACAAACTCATGAAAATCTTCATTAAATCTAATGTTTAGAAGATATTGTTGCAAAAAGGTACATCTTTTTGGAGTACCAGTTGTACCCTGTCTTTTTACAATCACAATCAGTGAGACTACCACAAAGCTCCATATACAAAACTCAACCGCCTGACTTGTCAGCCTCTGTTGTCCTCTTGCTTATTTTATCAAATGGCTGAGGCTCAGAAATTTGCATAAGCCACAAATTTGTCTTGCAAATTCTCTAATCTACAAGATCAGGTTTTTCTTAAATTGTAGCTTTTGGATCGGTCATGTTTTATTTCAAGTATTTTATGTACAAGCATGTTTTGTTCCAGAAGGTAAGCCATTTTCCTTTCTACAGATATAAAGATGCTTTAAATTCTACCAACAGGTGGTGAGGGTAAGAAAACTTATTACAATTGTATTTTAGTACTAACTATATTTGAAATCATTACATTTTGGTAAGATTTAGGCTTCTCTTATTTCTGGTACCAAGAGAAAACATTGTCAGTAAATAACAAATTTTGTAATTTTTTGATTAAAATTTATGTCACTAATTTTCAGCACCCAATATGAACATTGGAAATCAGCTAAAGAGGATTATTTGCAGACAAGTATCAAGGCGAGAATAAAACTATTACGCATGCAATCATTGAGCTTGGTCGGTCGGTAATGACTACTTGGGAATACTTGAATCTGGTATAATGACTCAGAATTGATAACTGGAGAGCCAAGTTCCAATTAAGTTCATTATATTCACTTACTCACAAATACCTTTGGGAAAGATATGAAGCCACTTCTTATCTCCCCAGCTATAGGTTAATTAGTAAAACTTGTACCACTAAATGATTGTTATCTTAAAAAAATCTTACAATGTAAAAATATTTTCTGGCTTTAAATAACCTGAAAGGGTTGATAAGCTGCAAAAAAATAAATCAATCAACAATCTTCAAAGTAATTTTTTTTAATTCCGTCTGTGTTTAAACTGAATATATTTACTAATAAAGAATAAGCAATTTTTTAATAATAATAATAATAATAATAATAATAATAATAATAGGTAATATTTTTTATTTCTCCTTTGTTTAAACTGAATATCTTTAATAATAAAGAATTTATTAGTATTTTAAATGGACAAACAATTTAGATTTGAAATATGAGTGAAACTGAAATGAACATCTGTGTCACAAAGAATACTTTTC
>OZ010611.1:43548789-43598789 GCA_963932145.1 Acanthosepion lycidas
TCTTGTAGAGCAACAACCGAAAGGTCAGTCGTACCCTGGCACTTGGTCCACTCACATGCACACTCCACTGACAGTTGAGGCTTTTATTGTACAGAGATGGGATTTGGGGTGTCCTGAAACTGCCTTCAACACCTCTGATGTCCTTTTTGCAAATGGAATTAGATGCTGCTAAGGTTGGTAAGAAACATAAAAAGAAAAATCATTGGTTAGCTTATATTAGAATTTTAGAAAGTCAAGAAAATATGTAAAAGGCCCCAAGCATTAGTTCAAAAATAAACCCCAAAATTAGTGTTTAAAAAGAGAAACCTTTTATTCACAATTTGAACTCATTCTTCACTTTCTCTATATCTTATATTGTTATTATTACACCCACTGATGATAAATCCTGATATGGTCTCCGCATTCCTTAAGATAGCTTTGCTGTAGAGATTCAAAAAAAGGGTTTATGTCTTTTATTGAAATGACTATTAGAAACAAAGAATGACAAAATCAGATTTAAATAGTTTGGACATTAGCACTTCTGGCTGCCAGCTCTTGATATACAATGTTTGATCAAAAAGTATCAGGACTGTTGCTATGATAATGGAGCTAAAGTAAGAAGAGTGAAATTTCTTGGCACAGATTGACCATGGACCATGTTGTGCTTACACACCGTTATAACGTGGTCACTCACTTCTGCTGTTTATCGCAGTTCTTAGAAGGAAAGTGTGTAGAGTGCGGTCGTCTCACTACACAGAGATTCCATCAGTGATCATAGCTTGTGAAGCAGTTTTTGGCCAAGCACAATATTCTCCCAGGTATGACAACCATCATATTCCCCCACATCTCACCACTTGCACATTTTTCCTCTCAAATCCCACTTGAAAGAAACAAAATTTCAAGACGTCAAAGAAATCCAAGTGAATACAACAAGGCTCCCCCCCCAAGTGTTCTAGGAATGCTTCCATCAATGGAAACAATGCTGGATAAAGTGTATAGCTTCAGAAGAGGGCTACTTTGAAGGAGATTAAATACTGGACCGATATGTGGTGTTGTTTTGTTTTTTTATACCACCAGTCCCAATACTTTTTGATCAGTCCTTGTATAATATAATTGAAACAATTCTATATCCTCTACACATTATACAATATTTACATTATTCGGATTATTGTCTTCATCTTTGTTGCCATATTTATTACAACGTTCCGGCCTTCTTCAGGTGGTTGGAATGTCAAACTGAACCCTTTATTTTGCTCACTGGGGTAGACCGTTCTAGTTCCACGTACCATGTTTAATGGATGTCAGTTATTTCCTGTTAATTCCCCTCTCCAATTCTCCACTGCCTTAACTGGGTATTGAACTCACACTCATTGGGTCCAGTCACTGGATCTAACCAATACTTGGAGAGGGGAATTAACAGGAGATAACTGACATCCATTAAACATGGCACGTGAAACTAGAACAGTCTACCCCAGTGAGTGAAATAAAGGGTTCAGTTCAACATTCCAACCACCTGAAGAAGACCGGAGCATACAACAGCTGAAACGTTGTAATAAATATGGCGACAAAGATGAGGACAATAGTCTGAATAATGTAAATAGTGTACATAATATACCTCATCTCAGAAACAAACAGATACACATTATACAAGTGTGAAGGTCTGAAGTCTAAATTAGATGAATTTTGATTTGACAATTTTACTGTATAATTTGATTAACAATTTTTTTAACATTATGCTATAGACTTATTGATTTACCTACACATATAAAAGAATATATGTAATAAGGTAGGAGACTAGGCTTTACACCTTTCATTAGTAAAAAAAATTAACTTATCACTATCTTTTTCATCTCACATATCCAAACAGTCATTAATTCCATCACTAATCATGGAATGGCACTGCCATTTTGGATTGCACTGAATAATCCAAAGTCAACTTGTGATCACATCAGGAACCAGTAGAAAATTATATTACACTCTAAGCACAAAGTAATTTTACCATTATATATATATATATATATATATATATATATATAAAGAGAAAAAAAATCCAAATGAAATCAATTAGATTATATACCAAAAATAAAATTTAAAAATAAAAAACCCCAAAAAAAATATTTCATAATATTTTAATCATTCATCGAGACTATATTGATCAGAGAAAATCTACTAAATGCATATTTATATATTAAATGTTCAAATTTAAATTCTACAGTTACAGCTGTCAATCTCCCATATTTATCACAACTGAAAAACTAATAATCTTGCTTTTTGAAATTTAAATTTTAAATTATGGCTCCAGTAGTTAATCATGCAAGCTCTTTATAATAAATAATGTCTAACTGTATCCTATGCTGATTTTTTTTTTTTTTTTTTTTTTCAATGATTTTTACCTTGTACAACGCCCAAGCACCACTTGAGGTAGAGGGTTACAGAGAAAGTGGCCCCACTCTAAACAAGGTGACAATGCCACCAAGACAAGGGGTCACCAGAAATTATAAAGAATGAAAAGGCTTTAGAAGGAATTGAAAATCCAATCCTAAACAGGAAACAAAGAATAGACCTCAACTCCTGTTCAAAAGACTGGGGAAGAGTGTGAACCTTACAATAGATGAACCTATCTACTCCTATAGAGAAAGAAAAAAAAAAAAAAAAGTAAATAAATAAAATTTCAGAGTTTTAAGCAAAGACGTTAGAAGTATAGAGTCGATTTAGACTTTGAAAAAAAATGGAAATCCAATCCTAAACAGGAAACAAGAGGTAAACCTCTATTCCTATTGAATAGAGAGAGGAATATAAACCAAACAATAGGCAATACTATCAATCAAGTAAATGCTTACAGACAAATATAAATGACCAATATTTACATATCCCCAACTCAAGTAAATGCTTATAGGTTCAAATATAAATTACCAATAATTATCTATTTCTTAACCAAGTAAATGTTTATAGATACAAATAGAAACGACCAATATTTATCTATTTCCAAACCAAGTAAATGCTTATAGTTCAAATATAATAATAATAAAAAGACTGATTTCAACTTTAAATAACCTAACGAGAGTTAGCCTGTTGTAAAATCAACCTATCTAACCAAATCAATAACTGCCCAGGCACACCCTTTTTATCTTCCCTCAAGTAAAAATAATTTTCAGGATCTTACCCTCCTCCAGCCTATTTTTGATGCTCAGCTTTGACTATTTGTTGCTAATGACAATGAAACAAAAATCTAAATTAATCTTAGATTTAATTTCTACACAAATTGGAAACATTAAAAGGGTTTGGTATTACACAAGCATTATTACTCTTAGCAAGCACTCCAGTTATATTATCTATGGGGCTGATATTTACACCCCCATAAAGACCAACTTATTACAGAAACCAAATCAGCAACACCTAATGTGGTAAGGCTGTGGCCTTATTCTCCACATGAGAATGGTAATGAGGAAGAGGAGAAAAAAATGTCTGTATAGATCACAGAAAAATAACAATTCATTTTCTTTTGTAAACAGTAATAATTTTACAGTTGAAATGGCAAGATGTAACTGTAAGTTCTATGTTAAGAATTTCTTCTCTCTTGTGGAGCTCTTTCCTAGGTTCTTGATTTCCAGTCAACTTTGATCTTCAATAATTTAAATGCAACATTTATTCTTATCTTCTGTATTCTTAATTCCTATTCTTTTATTGTTCTCTTCCCTTAATAATGGTTTAATTTTCTAATAAGTCAATTCAACATTCAAAATTTCAATATCAAACACCAAAGCAATGATTATGTTTGACAAATGTTCAAGATGGTTGCACTTTCAACCAGAAACAACACTTGCAAATATGTTTACTTTGGGAGTTAGCAGCAGAAAAACACAAGGCCAGTTGAAAATGGACAGAAATTGATGCATTTTTTTTCATTAAAAATGAACTAGAAAAAGCTTAACAAAAGCATTTTAAAATTATACTTGATATGTTAAATTTCTTTCATAAAAATTACATTTTTTCTTCATTTTTGATAATTTAGGTATTCAATTATTTGAAAATTTAGATCATCTGAATATATTTTTCTAACTCCTGTCCAAAGTTGTTTGGATAATAGAGGAATTATAGCATTGTGAAAAGCATAGAAATATTTTTTTTGACAAAAGAGTTTTGCAAAATACTAATAGATAAATAAAATGAAAATAGTTTGTATTAGGTTGGTGCAAAAATAATGACGTCATTATTTTTGCACCAACCTAATATGATGCAAAATGTATGTATTGATAGTAACCTGTTTAGATTGAACTAAAATTTGATGTAAAAACGCCAAGAGGTACAACTTATTATAAATGTAGCAAAAATTGCAACTTTGGATTGATTTTAAGAAGAAAAAAAAAAAGTGAGAAGGGAAAACAAAAAGGATTACTTACTGTTACAATTTTCTTCATCACTGTTGTCTCCACATTCATCCCTTTTATTACACTTCCAATGATCCAAGATACACTTGCCATTCCGACATGAAAATTCATTCTTCTCACAAGGGCTAATTGATGGCACATGTCCTGCAATAAGATAAAAAAATAAAAAAAAAAAAAAAAAAAATCAATTTTGCTATTTGCTAAATTCAGTTAATTTTTGCTTAATGTGAAGTGACCAATAAAAGTGAAAGCTGGCATGATCAAAAAATATATATCTTATTCAGTAACCTGATCAAAGGAGGATATGTGGAATTACAGGACCAACTAAGGACACACTACCAAGTACTGATGTGTATTTGGCTAGAGAACACACATATAAAAGCATTCATTAAAAATCTGCTCCTGGATTCTTTTCTTATTTTTCAAATATCTAATGCTTTGGTGTAAGGGCTGCAGTAACCGACACTGTTAAAAAGGCAATCAGAAAATTTAAAATAAACTTTATCTTATGTTTTATCACCTTTACTCTCTCAAGTCTACATCAAAATAAAGTGAGGTTTACTATCAAACAGATAATAGTGCAATATTATTTTTCTAATATTATGACCACCATGACAGATCACCAACTAACCAATGAATCTAAAGATCACTGACCAGCCTGTTTATATTATTGGTATCATAACACTACCTATAAATATATACTAGCCAAATACCTGTCTTAGAACAGACAAAAGTTATAATAGAAGTTAACTCTAAAATTTCTGTATAAACAACATTTTCATCAAGACATCTATTTTCTAAAGTTCTTTTTACCATTATACTAAGTCCACTTGATTTTCCTATTCTGGACATAGCTACATAGAACTGACCATGAGAGAAACATTTGAATCATTTCCTAATGGTTATATTAATAATAACAATGATAAAAGTTCTGTATGAACAACATTTTCATCAAGACATCTATTTTCTAAAGTTCTTTTTACCATTATACTAAGTCCACTTGATTTTCCTATTCTGAACATAGCTACATAGAACTGACCATGAGAGAAACATTTGAATCATTTTCTAATGTTTATATTAATAATAACAATGATAACATTTCTGTATGAACAACATTTTCATCAGGACATTAATTTCTCAATTTGTTATACTAAGTCTGCTACTTTGTCTTCCAGTGTTGTTTGCTATACTAATTTTATTGGGGACATTAATGGAAGATTTGCTACAGATACCAGAGTAGCAGCTTGATGCAAAATTCATCTTGGTGTGTAATTATTATAGTTTCACCCATTTATGGCTTTGTTGTGGGTGGGGGTGTCATTGCCCCGCAATTTATATGCATAGTTGAGGAAATCTCTCAATGCTTACTACTGTAGGCTATAATTTTATCACAGATAGGTTTGGTTTACGGCATATAAACCTCAATGGGTCATTTAATGCCGACAACTTTTGTTTTGTCAAAAATCCATTTTTGTTAATATTATTTTTTCAAAAACGTATAGACAGCAACATTATTTTTTTTTTTCAAAAACGTATAAACGGCAACATTTTTTTTCTTTCTTCAAAAACGTACAGCTGGCAGCATTTTTTTTTTTTCAAATAGGAACAGCTGGCAGCATTTTTTTTTTTTTTTTTTCCAAAAATGTATTATCAGAGGCCTTGCTGTTGGACGTAGTTTGCCGTCATGCCCAGGACGCGGATGTAGTTTGTCGTCATCAGCAATTAAAAGGTGGTTCCACACTCCTCAAAAATGAAGAAAAAATATTTTTTTCTGAATATACTTGTTGAAATAGAAGTGCATCTATTATGTCCATGTGTCAAATATGGTAACCATATTTGTTTTAATAAGAGAAGCAACAATTTATTCTTTCTGTAAACAAGTGATACTGATATTAGTTTTTTCACTAATTGATCCCTTGGTAGGTAATGAAGGTCACTCAACATCATACTCATTACAAGTTATGACAGCTGCTTTAATAGGTTAGTTGTTTATATTTAATGTCATTTACTTAAAAAAATGATATAAGTACAGTAATGCCTTGATATACGAGTTTAATTTGTTCAAAGACCAAGCTCGTAACTCAAAAGACTTGTATCTCAAATCAATTTTCCCCAGTGAAATTAATGATAATATTTCCGATCTGTTCTAGGCCCCTAAAAATCACCCTTTTTTCCCCAAAAACTCACTATGTTTGTATTTGTGGGTTTCTTACAAGCAAAAACATGAGATTGTTGTGGAGTTATTTTGCAGTAGAGGCTTGTATTTGTACTAAGTCGGTCCCAAAATAGGTTCGATGTACAAAACGTTAGGAACTTGGTATTACGCAGAGTAATCTTGTGGTGGTTGCTGATACTTTCGTATTCGACTGTCGTCCGACATCAACTGACTCATTACTCTTACAACTCCTACTTATTATAGGTGGGAGAGTCTATTAACTATAGATCACAGAGATCCTTCCAGAGTGAGGTGAACATGTGTATGGCAAGTGAAAATACTCTCAAAGCTTGGTGCTTGCTGTGCCAACTAGGAGAGGATTAAATGAAACTTGCTCATATCTCAAGGCAAAAAAAATTGGCCAAACTGACTCATATCTCAAAAAACTCATATGCTGGTAAACTCGTATCTCAAGGCATTACTGTATTTGGAACATTAACTTACCTGTGATGTACTCAAGAGCAAAGCCATGTCCCTGCCCTTCAGTACTATTTGTAACAAAACGAACAATTACATGGTCTCTTTGGGATATGTAAGTGCTACTGGAGCTAGAACTGCAGAATTTTTTATGTGGTACAGGAGCAAACTCCAAGTAGGAAGTCCGACACTGGCCATCTTGGTCGGAACTGATATTTAAGTAGATCAAACTGATGAAGAGAAAAAGAAAGTTAATGATGAGAATGAAAATCATTTTGTTTGCAAGGTTTGATCAAAAAAAAAAAAAAAAATCAGGACTGGTACTACGAAAAGAAAACTACAGCACATATCAATTCAGCATTTAATATTCTTCGAAGTAGTCCCCTTCTTAAAGCTACACATTTTATCCCGTCTGCTTGGCTATTTAACCCATATCAGGGGGATGAATTCATACCTTTCCCAAAACTACTAGTATCAAAGTGAACACAACAGACTAGGCCAGAGTTTGAACTCAGTTTGCTGATTTTACTTATAACATTGATAATTCATACATCATGTTTATTTCAGATTTAAGTATTTTTTATCAAGGTCAAACTTTCCAACACTGATAAGAATATTTTTAAATTTGTGAAATACAACAAAAAAGACATCAACTATTAATGACAATAGTTATATCTCCTAAATTCTAAATGGTAAGCATTTGTATTGAAATATTTTCATGGTAATTGTTCTATGGTAGCTAAACTTAATGAATTTAAGCAAAGTACTAAATTGGCTGCAAGGTCATTATTTTACAGTTGAAATGGCTAGATGCAAACATAAGTTCTATGCTAACAGTTTCTTCTATCGCACTTCTCGCTTTTGGAACTCACATCCAACTTTTTGCTTTAGAGAGAGGGGATAGAAAGAAGAGAGAGAGAGAAAAAAAGTAAAAAGAAAAGAAAAGAAAAAGAAAAAGAAAAGAAAAGAAGAAAAGAAAAAAGAAAAGAAGAAAAGTAAAAAAGAAAAGAAGAAAAGTAAAAAAGAAAAAAAGAAGAAAAGTAAAAAAGAAAAAAAAGAAGAAAAGTAAAAAAGAAAAAAAAGAAGAAAAGTAAAAAAGAAAAAAAGAAAAGTAAAAAAGAAAAAAAGAAAAGAAAAAAAGAAAAGAAAAAAAGAAAAGAAAAAAAGAAAAGAAAAAAAGAAAAGAAAAAAAGAAAAGAAAAAAAGAAAAGAAAAAAAGAAAAGAAAAAAAGAAAAGAAAAAAAGAAAAGAAACGAAAACGAAACGAAAACGAAACGAAAACGAAACGAAAACGAAAAGAAAACGAAAAGAAAACGAAAAGAAAACGAAAAGAAAAAGAAAAGAAAAAGAAAAGAAAAAAAAAAGGAAAAAAGAAAAAAAGAAAAAAAGAAAAAAAAAAAAAAAGAAAAAGAAAAAAATATTTTTCCCCTTGAGTAGGTTAATGAATATATTTCAAGAGATATATATAAGTGAACATAGAAGTCAATACTTAGAGGCGACAGTGTTTCATGCTAGACGCAATGTGGCCTGACGATTGCATCAAGCATGAAACAGACTGTTGCCTCTAAGTGTTGACTTCTATGTTCACTTTTATATTTACACATGCTCTATCTCTAATATTGAGCACTTTATCCCATAAATATTGCACATCTTAAGACTAGATTTCTTCTCACACACACAAATGCCCACCAAGTCAAAAATATGATATAATATTAGTTATAATACTAAATTATATCAATTATTATACCAGGTTTTTATTTTACTTTTTATAATACCAAATTATGAAGTGGGCATTAATTGGTTAATAAAAATTTACTATTTAAAGCAATTTTTGATGCAAAGAAATTTCTTCAAGTAGAAGGAAATTTGAGATAATTATAGCTTTAATCAAGCAAATAAAAAGCAATTGTGGACAGCACTTCAGCAAAAAAAAAAAAAAAAAAAAAAAAAAAAAAAAAAAAATTTTCTTTTTTAATTTTACTCTTTTTTAAGTTGCTTTCATACTTAATAAAATTAAGATTTTTTCCCTTCATTTAATCTCGACTTCTGACTGGTGAGTTTGTGCTCACTAATGTACCCTGAAAATTAGCCAGTTGTGCCCCAAGTTAACAAAAGATTAATTTATGAATTATTTTTATATTTAAAAAAAACAACAAAAAAAAACTTAAAAATGCTAGAGACACCAAGCACTTGGTTTCCATGTCTAAGTTTGTCATTTTATATTTTAAACTGGATGTTAAATTCCTTAATCTTTAAGGAGTGGATAATACTTTCCCCTTCCTCAAGGCATAACATAATGCCTAACATTCAAAAAATTGCCAAAGGACAGATTTTATATAAATGTAGTATCTTAAAGAATAAGTGCTTATTTCTGGAGATTTCACTATTTTCCAATTTTAAAAATTCATGACTAATTCCTCAGAGGTTTTTAGTTATTCGACAAAAAGTATAAAAGATTGAGAAATACTGTTCTAAAGTATGAAATCTTGTTTAAGTGTTAGGAAAGAGCTATAGAGAAAGGCCAACCAAAAGTAATTATATATAAAAAAAAAAAAAAAAAAAGTAAGTCAATAAGAATTTTTTTTTTTTTACATTTGAATATCAGAGACGTATTCTAACAGAGGACGAAAAAATGTGATACTGAAATCTGAAGATGAATTGGGATAGCCAAAGAAAGCATTAAAAAAGCTAAGCAGAGTATTAAGAGACAGGAAAACTTTGTTAGAAACAAAAAAAAAAAAAAAAAAAAAAAAAAAAAAAAAAAAAGAAAGAGTATTGATATCTGTCATCCTGTATGACAGTGAATATAGGACAATTTCCTCAATGATGAAGATAAAGACTTGAAGCAACAGAAATGTGGTTTTACAGAAGGATGCTGAGAATACCATGGATCGAACATGTGAGCAACAACAATGTTTTAGAGAAAATGGAAACAAAAAGGAAACTTATACTTAACATCAGGAAGAAACAGCTGAAATTTCTACAGAAGTATGCTGAGGATACCATGGACCAAACATGTGAGCAACAATGAGGTTTTAGAGAAAATGGAAACAAAAAGGAAACTTATACTTAACATCAGGAAGAAACAGCTGAAATTTCTACAGAAGTATGCTGAGGATACCATGGACCAAACATGTGAGCAACAATGAGGTTTTAGAGAAAATGGAAACAAAAAGGAAACTTATACTTAACATCAGGAAGAGAGAGTTGAAATTTCTGGGATCCATAATGAAGAAGGTGAGCTTGGAAAATCTGCTACTTACATGACAGAGGAAAGCAACATATAACATACTTTATGAGCTGGAAAAAATGGAATGGCTGAACAGAGTTTAGAAATAATAAAAAGACAGAATTCATTTAGAGCTCAAGGGACAGGAAGATGTGGATGGTAATGATCACCATCATCCTGAGGGGACACAGCACATGAAGAAAAAGTATGGAAATGTCATTCAACAAACATTAAATCATGTCAATAACAGTCATATATGTCAACAGCAGGGTTTTACATAGGTACTTTCATGAAATCGCTAAAAACAGAGCATAGCATGATGAAAAAGACGCCAAAGTTGATTAAAACAAAATTTTAGCATCTAAATGCTTATGTTATTATTGAGAGGAAAAATCAAAGTATTTTTTAATTATTTTTAAAAAAATTTTCCTTCTTTTTAGAACATTTTAAATTTTGATTAAAAAAAACTGTTTCTCTTTGTATCAACCAAACCAATAAAATAACATCAAATTTTAGCGCATTTTTTTCCTGTGTGACACACATTAATTTGGAAAATCTTGCAAAAATAAAAAGAATTGTTGGATTTTAGCGAAACTTTCAGAAACTATTCACAAATGATGGAACTTATTATAAATATCTTATTTTTAGTAAAGTCATGGCAGAATTTTTTTTTTTTCATATGTATTACCCCCTCTAAATAATTGTACAAAAACTCTATAATTTCAATTTCGAGGAGATTAATGATTATATTAGTTAAAAGCACAATGCTTTGAGGAAACCAAATCATGTTTTTTTTGTTTTTTGTTTTTTGTTTTGTTGGAACCCACCCTACTTGAAAATCGTCTCTGAAATGTAACATACAAAATTCAATAAAACAAAAATATTATTTAATTTTAATAGCTTTTATTCATTTCAATGAACATGGACAATATTGTCTGAAAACAAAAAGATATTTTGATGAAAAATGAATTTTTAAAACAATTATTTGTTATTTCTGAAATATTTTTTTTATTTTTACATTATGTTGCTAATTCTTCTAAAATTAGGGAAAAGTTTGTAGAACTTAACGAATGTTGTTATTAAGTAAATATATATTTACAGATTATAATTTCCAAAGCTTATTACAAACTAACGAGAGCACGTATATTAAAAAATTAATTTGTGTCAATAATTTTTACCAATGAAATCTATGGAAGCCAGAAGTATCATGCGTGCAATAAAAAAAAAAAAAAAAAAAAAAAAACGTCAGCAGTGCAGCACTTGTATCTTAATTTTTTTTTATAGTATTTATAATTTCTCCAGATAGTATCAACAAACTTATGGTACAGTACTTAAAAAAAAAAAAAAAAAAAAAAGATTGGAATGGCGAAAATTTTTTTACTTTAATTATTAGAAGGTACTATTTAAGCAGGTCCACTTAAAAAAAAATAATATGTCCATTCTGTCCTTCTGTATGACAACTCGAATCTCACATCAGCTGTCAATAATTTATAGACGTCATCACTCAGCACTTGTCAATTGCGGCGATGTTGAGATCGGCTCTCTTTTATCTTAAAAAACATTTTTCTATGAAGAAAGTAAAAGTTTCTTTCAAAATATTTTAAATAAACTTCAAATTTTCTAAATTTCTTCGAATAAATTTTGAAATACGTATAATTTTTAAATGAATTTTAAACGAATTTTAAACGAAGAATTTAACTTATTTTTCAAAATTTAAAAAAAAAAATGGCTATCGAGTTTTTTTCCGTTATTTCAGAAACAAGATTTTTAACTAAAATTTCGGACATGCTAAAGAAGGAGTAAAAAATTTCAAAAAATATTCAAAAAATACTTTAGTGTTTCTTCTCAATAATGAAATATACATTTAACACGAAGAAAAATTTTTTCATTAATTTTCAGGGCGTTCTTATGCTATCGATTTTCATGAAGATGCCTAGTTTTACACACCACTCTTTTTGGAGCTGCTCCCACTCCTATACCCAAAATTGGAGCTGGCTCCCCTCACACTCCCCATTTTCAAAAAGGAACCGCTCCATTAAAAAAGAGAAGTTCTTTTTCGGCGCTCCATAGTTAAAATGTACCTTCTTTCATAAACGTTGGACATAACCAGACAGACCCCCATTCATAAATAATACAGTGCCTGGGAAAATTCGGTAACAGAAAACTCTGTAATTTTGACAAGGTAGAAAAAATTTATTATTACCTATGGGGCAGTGTAGAAAAACACCACTGCAACAATATCAAGGCCATAATGTCTGGATTGGGTGTTTAGGTGGCTAATTAATATGTTAAAAAGTTAATTAGAATTTTATTTCAGGACAAAAAGTATCACTTCAGACCAAGAATCAATTTTATTCAACATTTGGACAAATTTTTTAATAACTTTATAAAAATATATATATATATATATATATATATATATATATATATATATATATATATATATATATATATATAATAATGATAATAGCAAAATTGTGTACAAAAGTAAATTAAAAAGGAAACATTGGATTATTTATTCATTCAGCAATGAAAATTTGTCATAAAAACAAAAAAGTTCAAACCTTTCTTCCCCATACCAATATCTACAGACAGCTTTTATACTCTCTCACTCCAACACATACATATATCTAATAAAAAACGGTCTCCTGCAACTTAAAAGAAATGTCCCAGGCATAACAGTAACACCTAGGTGTCAAAGTCATTTGCCTCTTTACCCCCCCCCCACCAATAGAAGTTGAAATTGTTTCCATTTTCATGTGTAGCTAACACACACATTTTATTCTCTCTCATATACATTTACCACAGATATAATAATAAAAAAATAACTCAGAGTTTAGCACAGATTTTCCTTTCTTTTTTTAATTGTGGAATGCACAGTAATGTTTAAAAAAAAATTCAAATAATTTTGGAAAGAGAAGTGCAGAGTGCAAAAAACCCACTTTTTAGTCCCAAATAGAGCTGCTCACGCTCCACTCTGGTTGAATATAAAATGTGCCCTCTTCTCCTTTGCCCCAGTAAAAAGGAGTGTGCTCATTTTTGGAAGGCTCCATAAAGCCCCAGTCAACAGTTAACTTAACATAAAAATCTGTAGTAGCTGTAACCGTTTCCATTGCTTGAATAGACTTTTTCCCCAAAGTAAAGGAAAAGAAAATCTATGAAGAATATAGAAAGCATAGTAGTAAAAACATTATTTCAAGGAAATATACCATAGATGATGATGATTGTTATTGATGGATTCATTTTTTTTTTTTTTTTTTTTTACAGATTATCAACCCATTGCAAATTATTTAAAACCAGAAAATATATTTTTTGAAATTCTACTTTCTTCTTTTTTTTTTTTTAAGATAATGGTTTAGTGACATAAATCTTACTAATTAAGCTGTGGTAAGAAGTGATGGATTCATACCTTTTCCAAAGGTATTTGCATGTAAATGAATATAACAAACCCAACTAGAATTGGAATTTGGCTGTCTGATTAACAATTCTGAGCCATTATCCATGACACCAGGGGTTTTCAAACATTTTAACTTGTGGACCCCTTTATATTTCAGGCTTTACCTTAGGGACCCCTTAAAAAACGCTTATGAAATTTATACATAAATATTTGCTGAATATAACAATTTTGCATTAATGCAATAAAAGCTGGTTTAAAGCTTACTTTAGACATAAGTGTTCAAATAAATTAATGCTGCATGTTGCTGCAAAATGTAACAAAATTAAATTTTGTTATATTAAAATATTAATTTTACATGTAAATGAAAACAGTAATAGTATTTAACAAAAAGTTTTATTGTCAATTACACACACAGGATTTTTTAATACACACTCAGTAAGATGTGCTTTCTTGGCTTTGCACAAACTGTCAATTCTTGGCAATATTACTGATAAACATACACGTAAGTCACTTTCATCACACGTGACACCTAACAGCCAATGAGAAAGCCGGAAATTGCAAAATAGATCCAAAATTCAAGTCCTTTGGTTCCTTCTCAGCATGAATAGAATCCATTATCTTTATCAATTTAAGATACAAATTATATTAGTATATCAAATCTATGAAATAAATTGATCCAATAAACTATTTCATGTTTGGCCTATAAGTTACTTATAACCACTTATAAGTTGCACATGACCCATAAAAAATTCTTTGCTGTCCACGGACTCCCTATCTTGTTCTTGAGGACCCCCTGTGGTCCACGGACCATAGTTTGAAAACCCCTGCATTACACCACCTGCACATCTAAGCTTACAGCATCTGGTATTCTCAAGAGGCCACCCATCTAGGTACTCACCAGGTTCAACTTTGCTTAACCAGTGATTGTATGGGAAACGCTGTTTCAATGTGATGTGGCCGTAAGCAAAAAAGAGGCTAACTATAATCCATTACAAACATGTCATATAAGTGAAAATAACTTACTTGATGGTTACTGTGCCATTCTGAGGGGCTCGGATAGACCAAATTTCTGTAAATGGTCCCTTGATAGAGGGGAACATAAGACTTGAAATGTTTCCTGTCCGGTTGGAAATCACATGCCGAAGCTCACCATCTGGAAAGAATAAGGAAAACCAGTTGATAATATATAATATAAAACCAACCAATCAACACAAAAAAGTTTATACTAATCTAAACCAGTTATTTTATACTGCTCTGACTTTGAAAGATTTTAATTTAAAAAATAACCAATTCCCTAAAAATAAATTTATCAAGAATGTATTACATTATTTTATGTCAAAATCTTCACATTCTGATATTTTATTGAAAAGTTGAGCACTTCAAGAAAATATCTTTTGATATAGATCATACTAATTCATAGAAGGAATAAGCTGCATATATATAAAAATGTCAATCATAAATTTTACCTGTAAAAACTATAGTAATCATTTGAAGAGTTGCTCCCCTTTAATAAATAATGGTATACTATGGTGATTTTCTTAGATGTGGCAATACTCACTACTTGTAATTGTCCGAGTGAAACAAACTTGCTAACCATTAAACCACGTAAAGAGGGATATTTCAGCAAACCTTTCTATGTGGATAATTAGCAAATTTTACTACATTTATATAGATATTTAGCAAACTTAACATGGTGTAAAGCCAAATCTAGAAAGGAAAAAATATTAGGTTGGTGCAAAAATAATGACGTTTTTTATACCTTAAAAATACGTCAAAAAACGACATTATTACGTCATTATTTTTGCACCAACCTAATAGTAGGAAGTTCATATTATGCCATTGTTCTAAGTGGGAGGGGGATATTGAGCAACCTGGATGGAGTATATACAAATCTATTAAGAAAAATCCAGAACATCAGTTGATCTTATGCAACACTTAACACAATCTATGAAGAACTGAGACCAATCTCAGTTAAGCTCAAGCAAAAACGACTACAGTTTGCCAGCCACTGAGCAGACAGGGAAGCCATCTCATCCTTACTCCTATGGTATCCTTCTGGAAGTGTCGTCTTTAATAAATTTTTTTCTCATTCTCACTGTCAGTAATCCCTTGCATCTTAGTGGCTTTATTGCCTTGGTTGGGATGAAATGATTTAAAAAAAAAAAAAAAAAAAAAAAAAAAAAACACAAAATTCTGTTTTCACTGTCATGATCATGAGGAGAGGAGAACCCAATACATCCAACAGCAGTCGCAATCACAAAGTTCACAATCCCACATTGCAGATTAATTTTGATCTCTGAAATCCTTTCCTTATATGTGCATAATCACGTCTACAGACAATTTTGAATTCAGAGTTGCTCTTCTAGACTGACTGCCAACCAAAATTTAAATGCCTTTTTAAACACAATTTGTTCTCTCTCCCCACTTTGTTTGATTTTTTCCTCATATTCTCTCTCACTCAGTAACCCCTTGCATCTTAGGGACTTTTACCTTGCTTGAAGTGAAATAAAAAAAAAAAAAAAAATACTCCATATTTTTAAATTTGTGAAATAAAACAAAATACAAATTGATGACAAGTTATTTCTGGTGAGAAAGTTGTAAATAGAAAATATTTGTGCTGACAGCAAAGCAAATATTCTTTTAAGCCAGTCATGAACAAACTGTGACCCATTCGGCTTTCTGTATGGCACATTTGATTTCAGAAAGAAAATGACATTTATTAGACTTTTCTGTGTTTTGCTTCATTTCATTTTCTCTTCAACTTACATTTTTTCATGCATAACCAAATACATGACGATTAAATACAATATTTCTTGAATTTTGTAACCTTTTGTTGAAGGTCAGGTTTTCATCATTTTAAACTATCAGCAACTTTTACTATGGAAGATCATACATGCGAAAACCTTTTGCTTTTAAAACGAGAAACTTTTGTTTGTTTTTTTTGGTTTTTTTTTTTTCCCCTGGAGAAGAAATATATTTTTCATTTAGAAAATATTTTAATGTTTAACTTTTGGACCCACAAAAAAAAAAAAAAAATGGTTTTGTTAAAAGGATGGTTATTCCCTTGACACCACTATTACTATATACACATGCTTGACTCCATTTGCAATGTTTATTTACAAGATTATAACAATATGTTAATCAAGTACAATGTAATATTCATTATTTACTTTTTATAAAGAAATAAATTTGAAAAGAAATATTTTTATTCAAAAATTTATAAAATATTACAAAATTATCAAAATATGTAAACCAACTACTTTGTAGTTTTTTTTTTTTTTTACAGCTAGGTTCACCCTTTGCATGGCCCAGGGTTACATTAGGAGACTATTTGTGTGTATAAGAGTGGAAGATAATAGTTAACCCTAGCATTGAAGCTAAGATTGTAGTGAATGCAGAAACATCCTGTTAGGAGTCTATTCCACAGGGCAGTGGTTTGAGGGAAGCTGCTGCTTGAGTGGAACTTACTTCTCACTGATGGACTACAGAGGCAATGTAGATGGTTTGCTACTATGTAATTGGCACAGAATATTTACCATTTTATAAATAACAATGAGAAAAAGTTTTTTTTATTCAATCTAATATATAAATAGTACTTAATAACGGTCATCAATTCTCAAGTATAAAGAAAATGTATAAATCCATTTCATGTTTGGGTTTTATTAAAATTTTCATCCTCACTTTAAAAAAATATATATTGCCAAAGGGGTCAAAAATGCATACAGTAATAGTGATGTCAAAGGAATAACCACACTTGATGCCATTTTTGGGGTGGGCATGAAGGTTAAACATTGCCAAAATCTTTGTATTTTCCAATGAATAAATTACAAACAAATCACACACAGCAGTATATGTTAATTGCACTGTCATCAGGACTTCAATTATTTTTTTATTATAAAAAAAAATTTCTAAAGCAGATTCTTCTGTGTATGGTTTTCTATAGCAAAAATGGCTGCAGCACCTTCAACAAAAAAATCACATTGAAGCTTTGTAGCAATGTGGACCATCTGATGAGCCATATCTCATGCAACCCTCTGTTTGAAAAGGTTGCCCAAACCTGTTTTAAGCCTTGCCTAACAAGTTTTTTTTTTCATTAATGCAGCTTATTTTAAATGAAAAGATTTATCTCCCTTGAATAAGTTAGATATTTATATTTCAGAATAAACATTCCTCGATAGCATTATTTATTAAGCACCACAATAATAAACTTTCCTATTTAAAACAGTTTTTAATGTAAAAAATTTTCTGATATGACAACATTAGAAAAAAAAAAATTAAACATCCAAATAAAGACAATTGTAGGCCATCTTAAGCTTTTTTGCTTGCAAAATAGTGAAAATTTTGCATTTTTTCTAGTTCTAAACAAAAATTTTCCCCATTTTTTTTTTTTTTTGGGGGGAAAATCAAAAAGCCTAAATCATAATCAAACTATTTCAGGCATAAAATTGAAAGTTTTGAAGGAAATCAAAATTCCTAGGGGGTCAAAAAGTCCATTTGTAATTTTCCATTATATGACTACCAGGGGTTAAAAAAAATTGACACCTAAACACAGAAATCTTTAGTAAAAGGCGAAAGATTTATCTGCAATTCCTGCCCACCAGAAACCAAAAGTTTTTTTTTTTTTTTTCCCCGAAAAATAGCAGCGGATAAGGAAAATTAAGCTAAATTGATTGACATGTCTAGGTCAAAGGTCAGCCAGCCAGTAATAAATGTTTAGAACAAGTTGTTATCAGCTTGTAATAAAACCCACCACTCCCAGAGTGGAAAAAAAAAAAAAAAAAAAAAAATGGGGGGGGGTCAACATTGGTAGGGCTTGACCTTGATATAAGCTTTTTTTTTTTTTTTTTTTTTTTTTTTTTTCTTCTTCCAAACCTATGTTTGAACAATGGCTTGATGTTTTGTTTTTAACACCATGTGGCCCAGGTGATGACAACAACACTTAGCAGCCGACATTGTTTTTTTTTCACTGCATGTATTTCATATTTCCCATCGCCAGGCCCTTTAGTCATTCCTTTTATTCAATGATGTCCATGCCAAAAAGAGAAAGGGTTGAAGTTTGAATTATATTATTTTGAAGTGAAAATAAATATTTTTTCATAAAAAAAAAAGTGATTTTTCTCAGAAAATTGGGCATAGTTTCTTAATGCTAACTGCCAAGTGACATTTTCCACAGCCAAACTGAAGATTAATTACCAGTGAATAATTCCATGTGCAAACAATAGCCATCTGGATTCTATGAAAAGGTCCAGAAGTTTACTGATTGATCGAAAACTTGTGCATAACTGTATTTTTCACGGTCAGTTTAAATTATTTCATCTTGATGATGTCAATTTTCAGACAGCCAAGGATTCAGGAAAACAGTTTGGCACAGGTTTTCTTTAAGAATTTTACATTCTATGAGGTGTTTAAAATGTAACAAATGGCATTTTTTGTCGAATATTTCGTTTACGCACTATGTTTGGATTTTCCTATATGACAAAAATGAGGGTTTTAAACAGCCATGCGGAATAACCATTCTTTTGACACCTTTTTTTTCTTTTTTTCAAGCACGCATTGCCAAAAGCTTTCAGTATCTGATTAAAATAATTTTTCTTTATTTTAAACATTAAATTCTAAAGCATAAAACCTGTACATGCATTAGGGCAGAGTTGTGAGAAAAAGTCAACCCAGTAGTTCTTAAGCAAGGTGATGTATGCATCTACAAAATGAAGCAAGTTGGAGGGGCAGCAAGAAATGAACTTCTTTTTTTGATTGTTCATGTCTACAATTTTTTCCGACACTTCATATTCTAAATTAGCAAATAATTTTGTATTGGATATCCTAATTAGCATTAAAATAAAAATTAAAAAAAAAAAAAAAAAAAAAAAAAAAAAAAAAAAAAAAAAAAAAATAGAAAAAGAAAATTATTTCCAAAAAAAGATCAATAGCTTGACAATTTAAACTTTTTAATATTGAATTTTTTTATTTTCTAAAATTTAAATTTCATTTTTTGGCCTTAAGATCAAGCAGTATAAGAAAAAATATGAAATTTCTTGAAAATGGTTAAAAAAATGTAACATTTTTCATTCAATGAAAAAAAGCTTTCAATAGAATATGCATGTGGCATGAGGACTATTGTGGAAATGAAATTGGCATGCCAAGTTCAATTTCTGACAGTGCTTCACCATATCACACTAATGTCCTTGAAAAAGCATAAATCCATCTTCCCCTAGCTATAGTTTAAACCACAAGACAGATTGGGATCTCTTGTAAGTAGTAACCAATCTAAGAGAAGGAAAACTGATAACAAACCATCATTTTCTTGTGAACATATTCAGAAGAAAAGTTTAAGGAATAAACTCTACACAAACCTGGAGTTGAGCCTCTAAGGTAGTTGGATGGCATATTGTGTAACTTTCTGCAGCTGTGCTGGTACTAAATTTTGTTTGGACTCTACCAGCAATACCAACAGGGGGAGTGGGTGTTGTATGGGCAATCCAAGATCTACATAACTGCAAAGAACCATAGTGCTTTGCACTATACCATCCTTTCCAAAGGATGTCAACACACAACAGTATTATAATTTATAATTACCCAAAATGCATCAGAAAGATTACTATATTGAAGACTATCCTATCTAAGGTTTCACTTTTGACTATCAGGTTGCCAGTCTGGTTTAATTGCAGAAAAGAAGTTACATCTAAATTACCTAAGGTTTCATTGTTACTGTCATTAAGTTTAATTTAAACGAAAAATATCTTTTCATCAAGAAATGTTCTCAAAAGTTTTCTCACTATAACTGTGTTGTAGTAAAGAAAAGACTGTCAACTTATAGTAACAACTGCAATAGATTTCTTCTGCTTTTCGACTGCAACACTTGTAGCCAAATCGCAGTTCAAACGATAGTCCATCGTAACAGTCCAACAAGCAAATTAGAAACAACAAAATGGGGTCACACATCCAACCATCACTTCTCATGAGCAAAAAGGCATGTTCCGCCCCCCAGCTCAGAAAATCTTCTGCTTTTATAAGCAAAAAACAACAACTTTGGTTCATTGAGAGATTTTTCTGATTGGTCACGCCATTCAAAAGGGAGAACATTAGCATAGATTCTAGTCATTGAAATAGATTTTTGCTAACTACTTTTTGTAATTTTTCTTCAGATCACACACAGAACACTTTTTTCGGGGTAAATAATTATCTCTTTCACTACAAACTGTTTTTTTTTTTTTTTTTTGTACAATGAGAAAGCCTTATCTTTAAATTTATAAAAACATTTGATCAGAAATAAGCCAATTAGTTTTATAAATCACAGCATCTTATATTCTCTAATATTAATTTCATCTTTAAAATGTACAATTTTATTTATTTTTATTTGTTTCAAAATTTGGAGACTAGATTTTTTTTTTTTTGTATGAAACATTGATATGATATCAATGTTTCAAGACTATGATCTTCTGTCAGATTCCATGACCGATTCCAGTCATGACGAGTTGATAGACTGTTCATCAATAGTTCTCAGGAGGTTTTTTTTTTACATTTTCTCCCAGATTCCTCACTAGCATTTCTGCTGGTGAGGAGGGTGGTATATCACCTCACAGGACAAAAAGCAAGACATGTCAAAGGGCAGATGAGCTTCTTATAGGTGTCAACATGTTTTTGTTTAAATTTATTGAACAAAAATAAATTACATTACTTTAAGATAATTTATAAATATTGTCGCATCAAAACAATATTTGTTATGATTAACAAACTGTTTAAAAATATTCAAAATCCTGCCATCTATATTTAATATAATGTTGAACCCTATCAACAACACTTCTACAAACTATTTGACACATTTCTACATTAAGTTCAGAAAATTTATCAGAAATTGCTTGTTTTAATTCAGGAATTGTTTTTAGTTTGAGCCTGTAAACAAGCTCTTTCAGCACATCCCACAAAAAAAAAGTTTGGTGGTGTAAGGTCTGGTAATTATGATGGCCACTCAATTGCTCCTTGTCATCCTAGCCAAAAAAAAAAAGGGGGGGGGAGTACTTTTCCCACACCCTAAGGCTAGGATAAAGTTTCAAGCCTTGAATGGCAATCTCACTAGAGATTGTGTCTCAATAAAAAATACTTGATGTACTTGAACTGCTGTAAGTCTGAATTCGAGCATCAGGAAGAGCATCTGGCCTTGTAAAACCTTGTCTCAAATTATTATGATAAATCCTTTTTCAGGTAGGACCCACCTTTATGTAAGTTTAATCCTGACACAACAAAAAAAAAGAAGAAAAAAAGAAATGGCTATGTATTTTCTGATCTAAAACCAATACTTGACTTGAAATGTACATGCTGCTAGAAAAGCCCACATTCAACCAAAAGTCTGATGAAGTACATCAAAGGTTGCTGACCTTTAAACAAAAAACAAATTTATATATAGGCATTTTTGATCAAATTTGTCAGCTATTGTGAAAATTGCATAGTCACACTCCTATAATGGATATTTTGGAGTGAATAAACTATTATATACCATATTCCCTGGCATTAAGGACATACCTATTTTAATTTGCAAAACTATTAAAGAAAAAAAAAAATGAAGTTATATAAAATAGAAACATAACTTTAGAATATTGCTGCTACATATGGTCTGGTGCTCCTGCTATATATTTAGAGATCCTTGATAAAATCCAAAAAAGAATCAGTGATATCATTGGTTTTGATCTCGCATTTCAGTAACTTTCCTACCATCTGTGACACTATTTAGCTATGGTAATTGGCTAACTAATTAACCATAGAAATTAAAAACAGGAAAGACTTAAGGCGAGAAAGAGCTATATCAAAAGATAGACTGATTGATGTTAAAAAAAAAAAAAAAAAAAAAAGATTTTATTTTATTTACAGAGAAAGATACTTTTCACACGGGACAGAAAATCCGTATGAAAAAGCGAGATATGAGATTCTGTCAAAACTGATTAATGTCACGATAAGGGAAACAGAATTCAGAAAGAAAAACAAAGCGAACCAACACATGCGGCCATAAAAAAATTTCAGCTTGGGACCACCACGGTACGGGCAGAGAGAAGTGATATTAGTTATCTTTCAGAGACATCATTTAATTTTAATTCCTGAATCCAATGAAGGGAACCCTCTGGTGTGTGTTAGAATTCTGGCATGAGGAAGAAAATCATTATTATTGCTAATTCAAACTGTTGATGTCAGACACATCGTCGTCGAAAATGGGCATTTGGTGATAAGATGATTTTAAGGCATGAGACAAATAAAGAATTTGATTATCAGGTAAAATACGGACATCCCAGCTAAAAGTTGACTTAGCAGAAAAAAAAAACAAAACAAAAAAAAAACCAGGTGTCAGGTTTTGATAGTGATTGATGAGTCGGTAGAGAGACCTGACAGGGAATTTTGAGTGTCCCCAAAAGAAAGATGTGATAAGAATTATTTTGGCAATCTGGGGTTTGTGAAAAAATGTTTTGGCTGAAGGAAAAAAAAGATTTTGTAAACAAAATCCTGAATAATAATTTTAAGAGAGCCAGTCTAGCCACACCCACACTGCCGAGAGATCATTGGTCAAGTGGCAGCATGGGTGGTAGGCAGAGGTGAATGTATGAGAAAGACAGGGAAATTGTTAACACCCACTGAGGAGATTGGTATGAGATACCAATGTGAGAGAGGAAAAGTCTAGGAGGATAACTCTCTTCCGAACTTCCCTCACGGACGAGGGAGAAACCCCCGAAACGCAAAGTGATTAATCTTCCAAAAATGGGAAGTAATTAATTTTCCTGGCCTGAGAACAAAGAGAATTCTTGTTGAGAATCGAGAATTATCTAAGAACCCAAACCACGTCAGGCCCCACATCGAGTTTTGGTCGGTATCCATATAAATGAATGTCTTGAGGCAGAGTCAATTTTGGAGTCAGTTAGAGAGCAGAGTTTTCGCAGTTGAAGTCAGTTGCAGTTGGAGACCGTTGTCTCGCAGAAGCTGACTGAGAAATTCCACGCCCTTCCAACTTCCTACCAAAAGCAAGTTATCTTGACAAACAACTTAAGATACCAGAACTCGCTTAAAAAAAACACAAAAGTGTCACAAATCCATAGAAACTGACTGGGAGAGAAACACTCCTGTATTCAACAGACGGATAAAGATAATTTGTTAGTTCTCAACATATTTGAATCTCTTGAGTTTGTTTTATTGCTTCTTTTACTTACGCTTGTGCGATATCACCTTCACCCCGGATTCAGCTTGCACTACGGCCTGACGCCCGATTGATTTTGTCTACTTAAGATCCAAATCACAATGTGGGTAGGTTAGACTTGAGATCAAAGTAGTTACTTCGGTAACCAGATGTTGGAAGTGAGCTGGGAACAACAAAGCTGGTATCTGTAGAAAAATCACGTTGTCAAGACAAACACTCAGTTGTGGAACAAGCTGAGCAAAGCCTCCTCCATCTTGAGAAAGAGAGCTATTTATGGTGCCATGGAGCATCTCATTGTGCTCAAGTGGGATAGTCCATTGCTTGGGCTGTGATTGGCTGTTGGTACATGAATGGAGGTATTTCTGTATAAATACCAGCTTGATTCCAGTCAGCGGGGTTTGTATTGAGTCATAACCGGCTTTATTTTTGTCTGACAGCTGGATGCTAGCTGGGACCCTTACGTCGTGTTAGTGTTGTTGTTCTATTATTCTACAGTATCGAACCAGTAACAACCAGATCGACTGGGACACAGGCTGGTGGAAGAAACCTTACAGCTTCATGCCGCAACTGGGAGTTGACCACAAACTAACAGCGCGGTGTCACATATTGGCGTTGCGATCAGGGGACGTCACATATTGGTACTGCGACATCACCACCGGTGGGTGTCACAATCAAAGTTGCCTCCCTTTGCATTTTCTATAAATACTTTCATGGTAATTGTTCAGATGAGCTCTTCAATATTGTACCTAGACTTTATGAATATAAGTGCAGTACAAGACTAGCAACGAGGCCTCATCAATATACGGTTGATTTGGCTAGATGTAACCATAAACTCTATGCTAACAGTTTCTTTTCTCACACTTTTCACTTGTGGAACTCTCTTCCGGCTCCATACTTTCCAGCTGACTTTAATTTTCAAAATTTTAAATATAGGTACCTCCACGAAAATGTAAACAAACAGAGATAGCATGATGAAAAAGACGCCGAACTTGACGAAAACAATTTTTTATCGTCTAATGTTCATATTATTATTAAAGAGGAAAGATCAAAGTATTTTTGGGGTATTTTTTTACATTTTTTAATCGTTCCTAGCACGTCCGATATTTTCGTTAAAAATTTTGTTTTTTTTTTGTAAAAAAAAAGGAAAGATAATCAATCATTTTCAATCATTTGATAAAAAGATGAAAATCTGACTTTGATATTCTTTTAAAAATCAATTATCATTTTTTCAAAACTGATTTTAATAAAATCAGAAATTATAATGTTTATTTAAAATATTTTGAACCAAGCTTAACTTAGCTTCTGCACCAAAAAAATGTAATTTGAAAATAAAACAAAGCAGGTCATAACCTTTCGCGCTGATGACAGCTATGATTCATGACATTTAGATAACTTACGGGAGGATAATTCTTTCTACGGATGGAAGGAAGTGAAATTATTTAGATTTAAATGAACAAATTATTTACCTCGTTACTTTTAAGAAAAACTTCCAGCGCTCTAATTTTTCATATTTTTTTTTTGTACTTAGCTTTCATCTTTACGTTTACGATGCTTTATGGAAAATATAAAGAAATTAAAAAATAAGACTGTTAAGAGTGAGATTAAATTTCATAAGAAAGAGGTATCTAATTAATTTATACGTACCTTATGAATTTTTAGCAGAAGTGTACATAAAATACTATAATTTTATGTACATTTATTACATTTTACTGTGTTATTTGTATTTCCATTTATGTTGTTATTAATTTTGATATTTCATTTATGGAAAAATGACATAACTGAGATTAAAATCAAAATAAGATCATATAAATTAAAGTTTAGCAGTAGTTAAATTTCATAAGATGATACTGATACTTATAGGGACCCTTCTCAGTTGAAATTGAAAAATCAAGTCAACTTCTCCATACGTGTTGCAAAAAAGTTAAGGCCTTAAGAGCGGAGAACAATGCTGAACTCAAATAATGCAACTTAATTGTATCCTGGTTGATCTTCCGTACTTTATAATTACCGCTCTATTATAAGCACAAAAGTTACATTTTTTAATTACGTTGGCTAATCCGATTGGTCCAAACGATACAATTTTCAAAGCGCTAGACAATGGCAGTCTCATCTGGACAGAATTGAAAGCTCGGTGCTGCTTTTAACTAATTTTATAATATTTTTAAATACTTAATGTAAAAATCTATTATAATTAAAAGAAATAACAAATAATTGTATTAAAAATTCAATTTTCATTGAAAAAATTTTTTGCTTTCAGAAAATATTGTCCATATTCATAAAAACAAATAAAAGCATTTGAAATTAAATAATATATTTGTTTTATTGAGTTTTGTATGTTACAATTCAGAGCTGATTTTCAGGTACGTTGGCCACAATTAAAAAAAAAAAAAGAAAATACATGATTTGCATTCTTCAAAGCCTTGTGCTTTTAACTATTGCAATCTGTAGGGGGCGGCGCGATCTAATTTCTAGAGTTTTTCATAAAATTAGTTATGGGGTGTTAATAAAAATGAAAAAAAAATATTTCTGCCATGACTTTTATAAAAAAACAACATTTATAATAATTTCGATCATCTGTGAATAGTTTCTGAAAGTTTCATTAACATCTGACAATTATTTTTATTTTTGCAAGATTTTCCAAATTAATGTGTGTAAATACAAAAAAACGCGCTAAAAATTATCTATGTTATTTACTACCCCTTGTTGCAACAAAGATAAACAAAGTTTTTAAATCAAAATTTAGAATATTCTAAAAAGATGGAAAAAATTTTTAAAATAATTAAAAAAAAAATTTGGTCTATCCTCTTCATAAAAACATAAGCATTTAGACGATAAAATTTTGTTTTCATAAAGTTTGGCGTCTTTTTCATCAGACTATGCTCTTTTTTTTAGCGATTTCGTAGAGGTACCTATTTAAATACAATGTCAATTGCTATCTACTGTTCTCCTGGTTACTCCTCTTCTGTGTTTGCTCCTTAGAAATGTTTCTATTTTCTAATTCTTCATAGTGTTTTGACCTCAGTTTCGGGCTTAACTATTTACACATAGCTGGGACCCTAACAGGTGCTACCACTCCTGATCAGTGTGGACCTGGTCTAGTTGGTTGTTTTGTGGCATATCAACCTCAGTGGGTCATTTAATGCCCACAAAATTTTTTAGATTCATAGCGATAGTTTGGTAAAAATGGTGTGTATGTATACATATATATTTGAAACATTTTTCAGTTACTCATATTTTTGAGTACAATCCAACTTCTTTTAGGAAATTTACAATCTTGAATGGTTTTATTTTCGTAAAGTTTTTTTTTTTTTTAAATTACTCAATTGGTAATATTTTGTTCACACAATTTTGTATTCTGAGTTCCATTCTCCATTTTTTTTTTTTTTTTCAAAGAATGTATAGCTGTTTGTATTAATGGTATTTTTTTTTAAAGTATTGCTGATAATAATTTTTTCAAAAATTATTGCTGGTAATAATTTTTTATAACAAAGTATTTCTGGTATTAAAACCTATTTTTACACAAATTTGGGTGTTAACTATTTGCCCATAGCTGGGACCCTAACAGGTGCTACCATCCCAGGTCAGGGTGGACCTGGGAACACCAGCAATTAAGAGGTGTTTACACGCTCCCCAAAACCTCCTGATCAGAGGCCTTGCTGTTGGATGTAGTTTATCGTCTTACCCAAGATGAAAAAAATTATTTAGATACAAAAATAAAATTTACTAAAAGCAAAAGAATTTTTTTTATTTATGCAAAAGTTAGTTATTTTATTATTTGAGAAATTATGATTGGTTGTATAATAAGTAGTCTCATGATTTTCCTTTTAGTTGTTTATTTCATAAAAGACCTGTTATAATATTGGCTCAATTTTCAAAATATATTATTAAAAGATGACAAAATTGCTTACTTCTATTTACTACTAAGCTGTATTCTAAATGCTTAAGTCATTACCACTTTCTAAGCCAAAAAAAGGCTTTATTTGAATAACTAAATAGTTTAATTTTAAAAAGCTGTCAACAAAACTGCTTATTTAGAAGAGACCAAACTGGAAAAAGTTATTTCAAAAGATTTTTTTTAAGACTGAATATGCAAATTAGTTAACACCATTAAGGAAGGATCTCAAAATTGTGCAAGATATAAAACAGACACACACACATTTTATATATATATATATATATATATATATATATAGATAGATAGAGAGAGACATATAATTAAGCTACATTAATCAGATGCTCAACACATACACAAATTCAACTTTATATATTTGATTAATCTTCAGGTTTTTGCACAAAATAAGCACATTTAGAAAAAAAAAGTTTAAATGCTGAATTCAAGAAATTAATGCTTCCTCAAAAGATATGAATAAACTTCTACATTTGCAATATATATTTAGAATTATAGGTCTCTCTTATATAGAATAAAGCACTTTATTCTATATAGGAAAAGTTACTTTTTGTATGGGTGTGTACAGACTTAAGCAGACAGGCACACATGAGATGCTTCTAACAAGAAAATTTGACTTAAAATTTAAAAAAAAATATTACTCCTAGTTTTTGCTGCCTTTGAAGTAATTCTCTTGGGCATGTGTAGAGAAACAAAGTAGTCTTTTTCAAGATTCATTGCAAAAAATTCACACTGTGTTTAGTCTGCATGCACGATATAAATTCCCCACCACATATGCAGATATAGTTATATATATGTGCAAGAGGGTACTGAAAAGGTATTTGCTCAACCCACATTCCCAAAATCAGCATTCTGATGTTCTCAATATTCCCTAGAGAAAAATTACCTTTTATATGTAAACAAATGTATCATATACAAAATTATAAAACACATAAACAATATTGTGATCATATGTGTGTGTGTATAACAAATTTAAATAATTCAATGAATGAGCACTTTAAGCAGTAAAGCCTCTTAAGGTTGTCGCCATTTTCCCCGAGATTTCTTTGCACTTACTCTTTACACATCCCTTGAAATTTGATGCCCCACCCAGCCTGGTCTAAAAGGGAACAGCTGCATAAATGATTTGTCTTTAAAAAATGTTTTAAGAATAAAGAGAGTAGCAAAAATAGTTAAGAAAGTGGAGAGGATTAAAGGAAAGGAAAGGAAATCAGATTTCAGTTTCCTAATGGACATTGTGTGAACATGGAAAGATTTTTATATAATGCAAAGAAAGACTTAAAAAAAAAAAAAAAAATTAGCAAACCCATTATTTAAGGACATAATGTAAGTAATATACACAATGAATATATTCAATAGAAATTCAATAAATGTGAGTGATATATATTTCTAATCATTTCACCAAGACCAAGGCAATAAAGCCACTAAATTAGAATAGAACTTATGGTTACATCTAGTTAATTCATTAGTAAAACAATAAGACCTAGTTGCCAATCTAGCAGTATATTTAAATTCAAAGAGTAGAAGCACTAAGGCAGAGAACTCATTAAAACAACTGCCATGAAGATATTTATAGAAAAGACAGAGGGAAGTCATATCACAGCAGTAGGAAAGTGACTAAAATTGAGATACCAGGTCAGGACCAATAACATTACACCCTTTTTTGGATTTTGCTGAGAGTCACAAAATGTATAGTAGGGCCATTATATATAATGAGAAAGAAGCATATAATATATGAAGATAGAAAATTATTCCAAAGATAAATACAACTAGAAAAAAATATACAGAAATATACACATTCATACAAGGTCTCCTCTGAAGGTATTCAGCTATTTTGAATTGCTCAAGAACTGGCAGTGCTACTTTGCAACTAATCAAGGGACCTTATTGTGCATGCATGAACAGACACTATGGGGTTATTTACCTGGCAGTCACAAGCTATTGTGTAATAAACAATATTTGCAATGACACCTTGTGCTGACTTTTTATGAACCCCCCACCCCAAAAAAAAAGTGAAAAAAGGAAAAAAAAAAAACAACCAAAAAGAGAAAAAAAAAGAGAAAAAACAATGATAAATATGAATGGGGGTCGTTATTTTAACAAGTAAGGTACAAATGAAAAGATTTGAAATTGACAATTTTTTCCATTTCACTGAAACAGAGATTAAACACTTCTATCTTCCCTTATTTCTTTCATTTTCTCAATGAAACCAAGTAGTGTCTTTGATATATTTTGTCTTCTCACGCATAAAAATGGAATAGTCCATTATTTACGAGATAATAGGTGGCGTTAAACACTATTTTTCATATTTTCACTAAAAGCAAGTAGCATCTCTGGTAAATGTTGTCTTTCTATGCAATCAAAACAGAATAACCAACTCTTTATGAGGTATTGAAGGGCATAATGGTCATGTGAAGAACAAAAACAATTATTATATAATTGTTACCTCCAATGAAAAAACATCACAATGAAAAAACATCACAATGAAAAAACATCACAATGAAAAAACATCACAATGAAAAAACATCACAATGAAAAAACATCACAATGAAAAAACATCACAATGAAAAAACATCACAATGAAAAAACATCACAATGAAAAAACATCACAATGAAAAAACATCACAATGAAAAAACATCACAATGAAAAAACATCACAATGAAAAAACATCACAATGAAAAAACATCACAATGAAAAAACATCACAATGAAAAAACATCACAATGAAAAAACATCACAATGAAAAAACATCACAATGAAAAAACATCACAATGAAGTCTGCCAAAAAGAATCTAAATTATAATTTGGAAAGTCAACCATAAGAAAAAGGACTGGGCGTCTTACTTTTGTTAATATTAGGTTGGTGCAAAAATAATGACGTAATAATGTCGTTTTTTGACGTTAAAAAATACGTCAAAAATGACATTATTACGTCATTATTTTTGCACCAACCTAATACTAAATTACACCCAATATAAGACTCATGAGCCACACAAAGTAGAGAATTATGGTCAAAATTGTAAGGTTGAATAAGGTGTTTGAAATGAATGGTAGAAGGTAGTTGGAAGTGAAGATTATGAGGATAAGGAAGAAACATGACAATTGATGCTTGACTTGAAGAGGTAAGATAGAAGTGTTCAAGAAAGTTCCTACATAAGAGTATTCCACAAAGCAACAGTTCCTGGGAAAAAATTGAGCTGATGTGATGCATTGCATCCTTTAGGACTTTATTGGACTAAAGTAATGTTTACGTTAAAATGATTACATATGGGCAAAAAGGAGAGGGAATGCTGAAATTTTAAATTAATTTTTTTTTTTTTTTTTTTTTTAATACTTTTTGTATATAGTCTACCTAATTTTATTTAGCTTCTATTTGTTTTTATCACTTTTGTTATTAAATATCCCAAATTATGATAAGAGATCTTCCAAGAAAAGTGAAATGTAAGAACGTGGACATAAATTTACCATAGATGATCCACTTATTAAAGCATTTGCTATACATTTTCATCTCAGTAAATTCCATTTTTTTTTTATTATATTATATATATATATATATATATATATATATATATATATATATATATATATAACCACACACATGCACACAGTTATTTGAAAACACTCTCTGAGTGACATATAAATGAAAGTCTAATACACTGCATACACCAAATTTTAACATTCATTTTTCATTTAGATGTATTAAGAACTTTAACATGGCAACTTCCAATCTGACACAAAAATGAAAAGGTACACTGTGTGGCACTCACTGCTAGCCACAGTGACTCAGAGATGGCACCAGCTTCTTTAAAGTGGCCACTTCCTTTGTGGTCAAAGTCAATGAGCTAGAGACCTTTTGGCCCAGATTTCTCAACCATAACCAAGAAAAAGAAATATTCTGATCAGACATTGTAAGGATGGCCAAGTTTTTCCAGTAGGTTTAAGACATCTTCAACCATGGCCCCAGGGATATTGCTGAGCAGATTAATGTAGTAGAATCCGTTATCAGACATGTGGTTCACAAAGACATCAAGTCCTACATAATGAACAAAAAGTAGTTTGTGTTCAACAAGACCCAAGAGAACTATGCTATCGAAGCACTTTCAAAATGAACTTAAGCACCCCCAATAAGTAAGTCATGTTTTGGTTCATAAAGAACTTTAACCAAGACCAAAAGTTAAACAAGAGGAATGATGAGTGGCTGTGTGTAAACCCCAGAGAGGTACCCACCATGAGGCGCATCAAGTTCACCAGGTCTGTGATGGTCCTGGGGGTCATGAGCAACACTTTTTACCTCAGGATCAAAACCACCACCTACATCAAGGTGTTAGATATGGCAATCAATCTCTGGATGTAGGGGTAGCCCAAGATAGGCAATATAGGTTCCAGCAGGAATTTATTTCTGCTAACATGACCCAGGAATGACTGGTTGGGAATTTTCATGATTATGTCACCTACAATATGTGGCCTCCTAGTTCTCCAGATTTGAATCCTTTGACTGACTCAGCTGGGTGTATTATTAGGAAGAAAATCAACCAATATATGAAGGACACATTCAAGGGTACCATCATGAGCCTTGCCCTGGCCATGCATTTGGTTACCTATATTTGCTTTATATTGAGGCTGAAAACAGTTTTATTGAACAATGATTTTGAATGTGTACAAACAAGGAAACACAGCCACACGTTGATCTCCTGCAGGATTGAAATCTGACACACATTTCTACATCTCCTGCATGATATGTTGTGTATCTGAGATTCAAGACATATCGTGGCATAGACACATGTGTCTCCATCTCAATTTAACTTTTGAAAATCAGAAGTTACTCTAAATATTTTTAAAACTAGTTGCATTTTCAACTTCTTTTTTGTATATTTTTACCCATATATTTTATTATAAGATATTACAACAAAAACATGTTGAAATTGTTACACAATAGCTTTTGTGTTTCGGCACTACATTGTACCTCTTCAGGCGATGGTGATTACTTTGTATTGAGCACTTTTTTAAAAAGTAAATGATACAAACAGCAGAGTTTTACTTCATCTGTTCTTTCTCTCACTTGGAGATATATATATATATATATATATATATATATATATATAATACAATCAAAAGTAATCTTTTTGAAGAAAGTTAAAACCAAATGCCTATGTTATCTAATAAAAAAAATACAACCTTTTTGGCCAACTCATATATATATGTCAGACATTGTCCATTTCATAATATATATATTCAAACAAGTTTTATTACAGACTAGCAGCATGGCCCAGTGTTGCCCGTGCTTGATTCAAAAATCGTACGACTCATACAGCAATCGCTATCACTTGACTTGAAATATTTTTGCCCTGCCTTGCCTTTAAAACAGTGCACTTTGCCGTGCTGATGTTGCTACATGCTTTACTTCTTGCCTACCTCACACTGCAAATTTTTTCTAAGCTTTATTCTAAACATAAAATCTGTTACGAAAAAAGAACTAAACAAAATGAACACAAAACGATCAGCTTTAAAAAAAGACCCGTAACTGGAAAAACCGAATGAAAAAAAGAATGTTAACAACAAATACTTTTTCACACCCAACCCAGTTCTGTGGAATCAGAATCAACGTTGAGTTTAAGCAAGCAAATGAGCCAATTGGAGTAAAGTGCTATGCAGATTTAAATTTTTCCCACTTATGATGAATGCAGCTATCGATTTTTTTGCATGCTAGCATGCTAGTTAACATTCGTGTCAGTCAGCTGTTGGCTCTCACGCTGGCCAATAGAATCTTCCTGCCTATTGATGGGAGTTGGAAAATGCAAAGTCGGTCTTGGCCTTTCCGCTAACTTGGAGCATATGCATGTAAATTTTGGTGCAAATCCATCGAAAATTGCAGCCATGCATTCGTTACACACACACACACACACACATCCTGCCTTTTATAGATAGAGATAGTAGACCTAAGTTTTGCTTATTAGCAGATTAGTTTCTGTATCTTGGTATTGAAAGATATAAATGAACTGCCCACAGTTCATGTTAGTTCCATTTAATGTACCCAGCTTCCAATTCCTGTATGACCATCGAAGTTAAGCAACATCGAGCTTGGTCAGTACCTATATAGGTGATTGACTGGGAATACCAGGCACAGTGGGCTTGGATCTGCAGGTGGTGTAATAGATAATGGCTCGAAATTGTTAATTGGAGACCTGAGTTCTAATTCCTGTTGGGTTCATTACATTCACTTATATGTGAAAGAATCTTGGGAAAGGTATGAATCTACCTCTTGCTACCCCCCTCAGTTATGGGTTAATTAGTAAGAAATATCCCTAAATCATTATTTTTAGAAAAAAAAAAAAAAAAAAAAAAAAAAAAAATTCAAACTAAAACATTTTTTCTGGCTTTAAATAACCTGCAAAGAGCTGTTAAGTTGTAGAAAATTAATCTATAACCCCCGCCAAAAGCTTCTAACTGGTATATCAAGAAATTGGAAGAAACTCGAAGTATGATAGACCCAAGTGTTAGGTTGGTGCAAAAATATTGACGTAATAATGTTGTTTTTTGACGTTAAAAAATACGTCAAAAAACGACATTATTACGTCATTATTTTTACACCAACCTAATAGAAAAATGAACCATGTTTACCTATAGATGAAAGACAAATAAACAACAAATTTTAAAATTAAATAATGCAACAAGGTTTCAACCACAAACTCAAATCACCTATACAAGTATAAATATACTATTCAAACAAGTTTTATTAAAAAAAAAAAAAAAAAAAAAAAAATACAAACATGTCTATCATATCTTTTTTAAGTTTTTCCTCTTATCAGTTTAATTTCCATATTTTGTTATTAAAAGGTGTAAAGGAATTCAATTTGTGTTAATTTTTTTTTAAAGTCATTACCAAGGATGGAAGTTTTGTATATGTATGTGTTTTAAGTTTTTATCTTTCATAAAATAAAAAAAGCATAATATGCCAAAAATGTTCTCTACTTTCTTCCTGTTACAGTCTCAGACTTAAACAAAAACGTCACTTGACAATTTTAAAAAAGAATTTCAAAAACAAACAAAAACAGTGATGACAGCTGTCAGAATACAATCAAACAATCTTTTTGAATAAAGTTAAAACCAAATGCCTATGTTATCTAATACAAACAACCTTTTTGGCCAACTCTCATATTTTATTTATATATATATATATATATATATTATATATATATATATAATTATTAATTTAAAAAATGATTCCAACACTACATAAGAGTTCTCATGTTTCAAAATAACAGCTGAAAACTTCAATATAATTATTTGAATTAAATTGAATTAAAGTACCAAGCTCTGTTCCATCTTCAAGCGAAATGTTTTTTTTTGAATAACTTATTCCTGAAATTTACGCGTTTTATAAGCATATTCATTATTGAAATTAAAATTACTATGGTAACGGCTAGAGCAATCATTTAAAGAAAAGGGGCATAAGGGTTAATAATTTGTATCAATATCTCAGTTACATTTAAAGATGTCAAGTCAGGGTAAGGTCGGGGTGTGTAAATTTAAAGCGGAAGATGACATCGTCTAGTCTGGTTAAGTGTCTATGGAGATTTAGTTATTTTTTTCTGAAAGGGTTTCATGTATATATAAAAAAAAAACTGTCATAAGTCGCTAACATTTGTTTTTTTGATGACTTCATAAAGGGTTATCTTTTTTTTTTTTTTTGTAGGGCATTTAAACTATTTATTTAGACTATGGAATTTAAAAATTATTTTGTTTGTTTTTATGCTAATTATTCAATGTGAAAATTTGATGATGTCAGCAAAAAACTTAACTCATGTCTATTGTTTAATAGATTTTTAATATTTAGAAACTTAATGTGTAGTTTTTCATGTAGGCATAAAGGGCATGGGTCATCCCAAGTTTTACAAGTTCTAGTTTTGTTTATAATTTTCCATTTTACTTTTGGTGTTTTATTCATTTCCTTCAAATGCCAAAAATATTTAGATAGAGATGTCTGATTTCTTTTATTTATATTATTGAAAGAGCACTTATGCTGCCTCCGTCTATCATATTAGTATTGTACATTGGCATACCACAGATTTTATGCGGCATTTATTTTACAATGGGCAGTCTTCTGGGTTTATTTACCTAACAAGTTCTTTCCTATTTTCTATATATTTTTACACTAATATATATATATATATATATATATATATATATATATATATATAATGTGTAACAATTGAGGGGCTGTGTGCAAAAACTTTGACATAAGACACACAAAAGTCAAGACCCCATTCACATCCACACACAAAATCTACCAAGCTGAAAACTACAAAGAGGCCACTCCAGACAATGCCAACACAGTTCACAGTAAAAACTAGTTACTACTAAGAAGTATGCACATAATCACCCACCCACCCAAATTAAAAAAAAACACATTTCACTGTTTCTTATATACAGTGTAACCCGGATATAAGAGAGTTGTCGGGACCGGAGGAAAAGTCTCTTATATCTGGGTTTCTCTTATATCCAGGTTTGGACTAATTTATATACATTAACACAGGCTCTAATTTGGGACCAGAGAAAATCTCTTATATCCGGGTTACATACATAAATTATATTTATTCTTCCTAATTGGACTAAAAAAGAAATAAAATACAGTTAAATTTGTAAAATATATTCAACAAAACTAAGGATTTTTTATTTAACTAAACTTCTTTTTTCTTTCCAAAAATAAATATAATTTGAATTTGGGCAGGTGGGTCATTGTTATTTTGCACACTTCCCCTCAATTATTACACAGAAAAAAGAAAAAAAATTGTACTTGGATTAAATGAAAATTACTTACAATATAATACACATTACATTACTTCTAATACATTCATTCTTGATGGCATGGATACACCAGAGAGTGTGTGTGTATGTGTGTTCATTTACCCATTTACAGTGTTATTTCATGCTTAGTGATTTGTTTAAAATAGGTGACTATTAATAGTGTTCCTGACATTTATTTTTCTATTTACATTTTATTTTTTTTAAAAAGGGAATGTGTCAGCATGCAAACAGTTTGAAATAATTTCATTCTGTTGGTTCCAATGTATGTAGGAATGATTTCTAAATCTATAAACAAATCCTACAGATGCATGATGGGATGTGTTTCTACCCAATAAAAATGGATCACTTCTGTCTTGTTCACCATATTTTTGTTCTTTCTTGTCTTTAGAAGTTAGAATACTACAATCACTTGACTGTATCCCTTTTGCATGTGAACACAATTCATTGGATTTTTAACTTATTACTATTGCTTAGTTCTGACATATATTTTGCTTTGTATTATTTTGCCCTCTTTTTCTTCCTTTTGTTATTGTTTGAGAATTTTGTCAATTATTCCATGCATTCCTTTTATTTATTCACATTAAATTGTATGATTTCTCCTAAAATGTGAAAAGAACAATAAATATTAGGAACACTTAAAAAAAAAACAAAAAAAACAGTTACCAAAATTGAAAAATTGTTAAGTGTGAAACAGTGGCAAAATTGATAAATATAACAAATAAAATGTTTTAAAAAGATCTTAAAAGAATTTAAAATGGAACCTGATTATATACACCAAAAAAGTATATAGAGAATACATATACACAGACTAATGTTCCTTTTAATACCAAGCAACTCAATAAGCAATTGGTAATGAATTCCTTTTAAGAGGAGACAATGATAAAAAACAAAACTATTTTTTAAGTCATTAAAAGTAAAACTAAAGAGAGTTAATGCAAAACAAAAGATTAAAAAACAATGTATTAGCAACCTGGTATCATTACTTAGAAATGACATATTCCATTGTTGTAATAGTATGAGGCATCTTTGCTTAGAGTAAGGTCTAATATTACCATAACAATGGAAACTCATTACCAAGTAGTGAGATCAGGTTGTAATATGCACATTGTATATGATATATATCAAGATTTTCTTTTAAAGATAATCAAATAATGTCAACATATTGGTTACTGCATTATGGGTAAGCAAACAAGGTCAAATTGAAATTTCCTATTATCCAAAAGAACATTTTTATAAGATGTTTTGTAAACTGAAATGGTGTCAGGCAAAAAAGCAAGTACCATTAATTTATATGGGAAAATTTTCTTTGTTTTCCCAGATCGTAAAAATCACCTTTATATTTTCACTATGATTGAAACTACTGCAATGGCCAGCAAAATATACAACTTCAATTTCTGAACTAGGTTTGAGACAGCTTTGCAGGATGTTTTGAATGCCTAAACAGGCCTTTTGTAAAAGCAAAATAGTAAAATGAAAGGGATATTCACAATGCCTAAAATAGAGAGAAGTCAATAAGGTGATCTTCAACATCATTTACTCATAAAGTGACTTCACCACTAGTGAATTTCCCCATAATTGTAGCTTTTCCAGGGTCTATCTTACATAACTATAAGTCTACCATTCATCCATGCTTAGAATATTGCTGCCACAGCTCCTTGATGAAATCCAAAGACTTGGCAATATTATTGTCCCCGATCTGGCATCTCTGCTTCAGTCACTTTCCCAATGGTGGCGTAAGGTTGCCCCTCTTTTCCTTTTCTATAAATACTTTCATGGTATTAGGTTGGTGCAAAATAATGTCGTTTTCTCACATAGTAACATATGTTAAAAAACGACACTATTTTTGCACCAACCTAATATTTCAGATGAGCTCTTTGCTATGACTCTTTGAATTTAAGCATACTACTAGCAAGCTGGCTAGATGTAACCATAAATTTTATGCTAACAGTTGCATTTCTTGCTTGTGGAATGTACTTGCAGCTCTATACTTTCCAGCCAACTTTAATCTGCTGTCTTCCTGATTACTCTTCCTCTGTTCTCACTCCTTAGCACTGTTTTCAACTCTTCCACACCCAGTAACCCATTGCATCTCTGGCTTTACTGTCTTGCTAGGGGGTGAACTTGATTAAAAAAAAAAAAAATGAAAATGATACCTATTGCATATCAAGCATCAGCAAACTAGGGCATGGCTATTGAATATGAACTTCACAAGATGCTCTCCTCCATAACAGCTTTGTGACAAGCTAACTTATGCTTAGTAAACATCTCTCTCTCACACACACAATTTTCCTTCATCCAGATATAATATCACAGACATACCCAAGAATGAAATAGGCCCTGAAAAAGACACGGAACATAACATTTGTTTCATTTGCCTATTTACAGAATTGTTTCACACTTGATTTATTCAAAATAGGTGAGTTTTTTTTTGTTTTTTTTTTTTAAGGGAGTGCGTCAACATGCCAACAGATTACCCATTTTGTTTTCTATCCATGGTGTTCAATTCTCTCAGCTTGAATCTCACATAATTATCCTTAATTCAACAGATATAATATTACAAAGAGATACCTAAAAATTCACTAGGTCCTGAAAACTAGTAGCTTGACACTGGACAATATCATAATTATTATGGAAGACAAAGTCATTGTTATTTGTATTCTATCCAAAGTGTCCCATTCTCTCTGCTTACACATATCTTTCTATCTTTCGATCAGCATTCATGTTCTTTCAAATGAATTTAGTCTTATTGGCTGAAAAGGCAAAACAATATAATTAAATGTGATTAATGATCATGCAAAATGGCATCTCAGGGAGTGGAAGCAAATGAAAGAAAAGAGTAATTGTTGGCAACTGCCTTTTAGATTTCAATTACAATGAACATGAAAGGAACTAAAAGAAAGAAAGATACAGGTTAAATTGAGAGAGAGCAATAATAAAAAAAAAAAAAAAGAATTATGAATACATAAAAGGAAAAATAAAAACCCAGTCATGAAATATTTTTCAAAAGGAGACAGACAGAAAGAGAATTAAGAATGAAAATAAAAGATGAAAGAACCCAGAAGTTAAAACATTTAAAAAGGTGATAGTAAAATAAAAATAGATGGTAATATAAAAATAAGAGCAAAAAAATAAATAAATAAATAAATAAAAAATAATTGGAAAGTATGTTTTTTTGTTTTGTTTTTTGGTGGGGGGAGGGGGTCGTCAATCTCCGATTTCAAGCCCCAAGGAGAAAAGAGGAAAAAAGAAATACATTTCATCACAGTTTCTAATCAAAATAAAGACAAGAGAAAAGAAACAAAATGGCTGAGTGATTTTCATCACAATGTCTGTTCCTTCATTTCCTTCTTTTATTGATTATTTGTTTATACAAAATTCCTATAAAAAGGAGAGGAAATAATTAACTAGATGCAAAGAGTATGTGAAGTCTCAGTAAAATAAGCAAGTTTAAATTGTGCATGTCTCTCAATAATTCTTTTGTTATAAATTAAAAATAGAAGCATAATAATAAAAAAAATATCCATCACCACAAAGAAATTTTAAATTAAAATCTTGGAACTATGAAATCAATTTTACTAAACTATAGCAAAGAGAGTAACTTGTATGATAAGATCATCACATTAGTACTAAGAGAAACAAAATTTACCCAAATTCTTAAACCCTTTCTAGACTTGTAAATTTAGAAATAAATTCAGTTTTGAGGAAACAAATTTAAAATCAATCTTTAAGCTATCTACATAAGTTAACCCTCTCTAGACAATATATATATTTTGACAGGATTATCTTTATATTTCATGTAGCCAGTCTGAAATTAATTAAAGGGAGAATGATTGGCAGAACAGGGATTTGGAGAGAGAGTAAAAAGACTAACTCCACTAAGAGCTATAATGAACAGGAAATTGTAGAGAGCCATGATTGCATGAAAAGAAGAAGAGTAGCCTGGAAAGAAGAAGAAGGAGGAGGGAGAAGAAGAGTAGCATAAGGAGGAGGGAGAAGAAGAGTAGCATAAGGAGGAGGGAGAAGAAGAGTAGCATAAGGAGGAGGGAGAAGAAGAGTAGCATAAGGAGGAGGGAGAAGAAGAGTAGCATAAGGAGGAGGGAGAAGAAGAGTAGCATAAGGAGGAGGGAGAAGAAGAGTAGCATAAGGAGGAGGGAGAAGAAGAGTAGCATAAGGAGGAGGGAGAAGAAGAAAAAGAGTAGCATAGGAGGAGGGAGAAGAAGAAAAAGAGTAGCATAGGAGGAGGGAGAAGAAGAAAAAGAGTAGCATAGGAGGAGGGAGAAGAAGAAAAAGAGTAGCATAGGAGGAGGGAGAAGAAGAAAAAGAGTAGCATAGGAGGAGGGAGAAGAAGAAAAAGAGTAGCATAGGAGGAGGGAGAAGAAGAAAAAGAGTAGCATAGGAGGAGGGAGAAGAAGAAAAAGAGTAGCATTAGCATTTTAGTTTTAATTTCAAGCTGAGAGATTAAATTTAATATTTCCAATAAACAAAAACAATGCTGTATTTCAAAACTAAATTGATTGGAAGGAGTTTATTTTGAAATTTCTAAAAGTTTTGAATTTCATGCCATTTTTAGCAAACTGTTATAAAAATGTAAATCTCTTTATTAAAAAGAATCTTTCAAAAATAAAATATATTTTTCTGAAACTTTAAGGAATAATTAGATGATTTAAAGTATAATTAATCAGATTTAAAAACAACTATTATTTAAGTTTTAAAATATCACAGAAATGCATTTTCTTAACATGGAGGTACCTGTTTATTTATGTTGACAGCTTTTTGACAGCTCAATGACAGATTTTATCTAAATGTTCTACAGGTGGCTTTACCCATAAAAAAACAATTGAATATAGTATTATCACCTTTTAAGTACTCAATCTTACAAATTTAAAAAAAATTCTGCATAATCTAATGTTTATTGAATTTTGGCTTTAAATTTACTATAGTTATCACTCTTATTTTCTGATATGTCATATATGGGTGACTGTATATACAAAAATCAGTACATTTATACACATAAAAACAATTTTAAATTCTTTTTAAAAATACTCAGGGTTGTCAAATTGTAATAAGCTTTATGATATATAATTAATATAGTTTTATTTAACAATATTCCATAAAACTTACACCATTGAAATAGAATTTTAAAAGATTCAAAAACTTTAGAAATTATTCTAATTAAAATTGTAAAAAAGTGAAAACAAATCTTGTAAAAATTCATTTATCATTGAAAATGTTTTTTTTTTTAGAGACAATATTGTCCTTAATATATATTACTCATAAAAGCAATTAAGTTTTTTCTAATTAAATAATTTCTTAGTCTTATTGCGTTTTTTATTTTTAGATCCAGTACAGATTTTTGGTAAGGTGTTTGATTTTACAAAAAGAATAAATAAATTGATTTAAATTCTCCAAAGAGTTCTGCTTTTAACTAATAGTCACTAAAAATTCTCATTGAATTTTTCCAGTTTTCATAAAATTAGGTGGGGCAAAACATTTTTGAAATAATTTCATCCATTTGTGAATAAGCCCCAAAAGTTTCATTAAAATCTAATAATTATTTGATTTTTACAAGAATTTCCAAATTAACGTATCTTTCACCAAAAAAGTCACTAAAATTTACTCTGCTAATTTATAGTTCATCCCCTGACAAGAAAAACAAGATTTTTAATTAAAAATCTCAAATGTTCTAAAAAGGATTAAAAAATTTAATTAAGTATTCAAAAGATACTTTGATCTTTCCTTTTAATAACAACAAAGATTTTGACAAAATTTTTTAGCAATTTTGTAGCGGTACCTACAATAGTGTCTATAATATATATTTTATTTATAAAAACAATTAATAACTTTCCTAATTGAATAGTTTTTTTTTTTTTTTATTTTACAATTTAGAGCAGATTTTCTATAATTGTGGGTCCTGTTTGACAAAAAAATTTTATGATTTAAGTCTACCAAGAAATCTTTATAACTAACAAACACTAAGCACTACAAAAATGAAAAAAAGTTGGGAGGTAAAAGATGTAAAATAAAAAAATAGTTAGAAAATAATTTATTTGTGAATAAGTCCCAAAAGTTCCATTAAAATTCAACAATTACTTGATTTTTGCAAAAATTTCCAAATCAAAGTGTTTTTAAACATAAAAAGATACTCAAATTACCCATACAGGGTCCATCATTCATAACCTGAAGTTCAAAAAGTTCTGAAAACTACACTCTCCCCAGCCCTCTGGAGTGCAAATAACAGAAGGTGAACCCAGAGCTTAGTGTAATGGTATAGAAGCTACGGTGGGACCAATAGTACTACCAAATCTACTGTATCATCACCAGAAGTTGCAAATCAATGCCCACGCAGAAAGCATTTCCAGGCTGGCATTTATTTTTGCTTTGAATTTTGGGATTTTGTTTTTAATTGAGAAAAAAAAAAAAAAAACATTTTTCATTACCAGTGAGAAAGTGGAGTTACTACAGAATCATGATTGTGTGTGTGCACAGCATCTGATTGAAGAATACAGTGTTGGAACTACAACTGTGTATGATTTACAGAAACACAAAGACAAATTGCTGAAATTCTACTGTGACAATGACAAAAAACAAAAACAAATGGAAAACAAGAAAGCATTGAATAAGGCAAAAATGAAGAGCTTGATCTGGTGATGCTACAATGAATACAGCAACAGAGAAATGAACGCATACCTTTGAATGAACTGATGGTCATGAAACAAGCAAGAATATATCTTAATGAACATTATTAGTGAGTGTCAGTACACGGAAGGTTGGCTGCAGAAATTTAAGAAGTGTCATGGGATAAAATATTTTAAAATATGTGATGAAAAGCTTCAGTTGATCACAATACAGCTGTAAATTACTTAAGAATTTGCCAATATCAGACAAAAAGCTTAGTCTTGATCAAATTTACAATGCTGATGAAACAGCTTTGTACTGGCAGTACATGCCTAGAAATTTTAACAATGGTGATATTGATACCAATAATCCTCTTTCTATGACATTGTTTCAGTAAAAGGATAGTGTAGTGTGACATAAGAGACTTTAGAGATGTAGCAGAGGGTGAAGGCTCACAAAAGGACATTTGCACCAGTAACAATCAGATAACTTAAGTTTTACCTGTTCTTTTTAGAAATAAACTTCCCTACTGCATGTGTTTATAGTATATAATTATCCTAATACTACATTATTTATTAGTGTATTTTTCCATGAAGTGTAGTGTTATTTTGGGTTGGTCATTTTTTTCCTCCTGATATAGCTACTCTATATATAATCTGAAAAGGTCTACAAATTGAAACACAGCTGGCTCAAAGGATTTCAGATTAAGGATTTTTACTAATTTATGGTCATGCGTTAATGCAAGAAAAAGAAAAAATTTAACCAAAATTTTGAAGGTTTTAAAAAGGATAAAAAGAATATAAATTTAATAATCAAAAATCCTTTGGTCTTTCCTCTTAATAAAGATTTTGATGATAAAACTGTTTTGGGTATTTTTTCATGTATATTCATTTTTAACAAATCTTTGGAGATACCTACATTAGTGTCAGTGAGTTAAAACTTTTTTAATACTAAAATTCAAAAAATAAAATTATACAGTCAAATAAGTGTAAAAAGAATAGAACAGAAGACATTAAAAACAAAAGTCTTGTTTTTAAGGTTATTTTATGATTACATAGCAGTATTTTTTTTTTAAATCTCTCTATATTAAAATAATAATAATGTTTTGTTTGAGCAAGGATAGGGGTGGATCCCCATAACTCCCACCACTTGGCACCTGATTTAAATTAGAATGTCTCAGAATTAATAAGATTAAATAAACCAGCACCCAGCCTTCTCAGTTACAAGTTTTAAACACCCAGCCAAACAAGTTCAAATGAGGGCTGTTGTCATGGAGCTATAGTCACTGATTATCAACATGTTTAAGAGAGCTCGCTCTCACTCTCTCTCTCTCTTTTCCGAGTTGTGAGAAACAATCTAAACTTGATAAGACTCCCTCTACATAAACTGGAGGTGGTGGTGGTCCAGGCTACACCATAAGTGACCCCAGCACATCATTATTACCTCTACCTATCTACAATGTCTTCAGCAAGATTGTGCTCCCCCCCCAGCCACACTGTCTCCACTCTCAATTTGCATATATGGTCTTTCCAGCTAGAATATCAGAAAGCTCACTGTAACTATATAGAGTTAACTTGTGTCTAATCGTCAGAATGTCTCCTGTGATTTAGTTTTCAATACAATATTTAGCTCAGTAGTAAGGCAAACAGATTGTTAGCCAATAAATTAAAGGTTCTTCCTCCTTCTATGTGCCATGTCCCTGGTTGGCAATTATGACTCTTCACAATTTACTGTCCTTTGTAGCTATTAATAACTTTTGTCTTTTTGCCATCTTGCCCAAAACCTGCTCCACCATCTATTTGCTCAGGCTTACTAGTATTACTGTCAGTTGAAATTTATAAAATCTTTCTTTTAAAACAATTTTTTCAAGAAAATAGGTTTCTCGAGTCCAGTCGTGGTTATTGCTCATTTAAGTATTGATGGCGGCTTCTTTCCTAACCTTTTATTTGAAGTAGGTGTAGAATGTCAACATCTTGATTATGTCATTGTTTTCTCTTCAGGTTACATGTGATATCCATTTTAGTAGTTGCTATTATTGAAAGTCCTCAACTGATGTGGTTTCTATTATTTGTGGTTACTTTAGTCACCTATTGTGTCCTGTCTTGTGAGAAAGTTTTGTATTTTTAAAACTATTTTTGAAATTCCAACCCATTGCTTATTTGTTTGCAAAACAATAATACTTATCAAATATATAATACTGTATTTATATATTCATCATATCATTACACACATTCTTTACTTAATAACAAATGGGCAATTTTTAACTTTGGTGCCCACAAAATAAATCTGCGCCAAAAGGATAGTTTTTCCTTTGACACCACTATTATTTTAACTATACTCCTTGGAAATGTTTGTTTTAAAAAGTGATGATTAGAATTGTAATAAAACCTAAACATATGATGTAAATAAATTTATACATTTTTTTGTTCTTGAGAATTTACAACAAAAAATATTAAACTCTATTAGATTGTTTATTTACAAGAATAATTTTATATTTACAACATTGTAAAGAAAATATCATTGTATCAAATCTAACATAATATTTATAATTTACCAATTTATAAAGAAATATGAAAACAATTTATGAACATTTACTAAATTAATAAAATTTGTGAGCCAACTATAAGGAAATTCTTATTAATTATTATTTTATAAAGTTTGAATCAATTTGCAATTAGCAGATGTTTTGCCAGCCATTCCAATAAACAGTAATGGTGTTTATTATTTTTCTTGTCAATTCTCAACAAAATATATATATATATATATATATATATATATATAAATAAATAAATAAATTTACTTTCATGTGTTTAGGTTTTATTACAATTCTAATCACTTTAAAAACAAACATTGCCAAAGAGTGAAGGTAGTTAAAATAATAGTTGTTTCAAGAGAAATCAGTTCTTTTGACACCTTGTTCTTTTTGCAAGCACAAAGGTTAAATGGTAAGGCTTGATATTAGAATTTTTCTTTCATTTTAATACTTATAAAATCAGTTATCTATAAATATGTGAGTTATTCTGTCCTTAACAGATATAAAAACAAAAAACATTAATACTGCTTCCTTAATTTCATTAAGATTTTCAAGTAGAAGAAATAAATGGTTTTATAATTGTACCTCATTCTATAATTAAAAAAAAAAAAAAAAAAAAAAAAAAAAAAGACTTGATTATTTTATGGTTTACATAAATGACAAACACATTAGTAATAAAGTTCAGTCTTCTGCAGTACAGAAAGTTAAGATATTATCTATAATACTGAAAAGAGTCATTATAATTTAAGGATTTCTTTAGACTCATTCTTTGTTTCACTAATGTTGTTACTACAATGTTTCAAGCCAATTCTATCTGCACCCATTTCATACTTTTTCAGAATTCATCTCATGTAAAATCCTTAAGAAATGAGTCACTCCTCTAGAATATGATTGAAAACAGAAACTTAATATAACAATCAGTTTGGTTAGTCACAGACACTCAGGTAACATGTGATTTTAATTTGTACATGCCAGTGCTCTCCAACTTCTTTGTTGAGCAAAGAAAAGCAAATTGTACTAAAAGCCATTCATATTAACTCATTTTCTTCCTGCCATTTTGTTCTGAAAATGAAGAGAGAGAGAAAAGATTTCTTCACCTGAAGAATGGACCAATCAGAACACTGTAGTAATAATTTTAACAACACAAAGGAGTTCCACTGTCAAAATTTGGTAGGAAATTAAGACTTTAATAAAGTTTTTAATCAAATTTGAGTTTATATATAGCAAATCTATTAAACTTAAAAAAAAAAATAAATAAAAGTAAATTAATAAAATTTGACATGTTTAAAGTCAAGTAGGTTTTTTTTATAAAGAAAATGCTCAATATCAAAAATAGTGCAACTAATAGTCAAGGTAAGGAAAAGTTTGAAAAACTCATCTTAGAACCAACTTCAAGTTTCATAGATACACCACACATTGGGGTCAAATAGATTTATTGAATTCATTAGTAGCTATCATGAAGAGAAAGGTACACATGCTGTAAAGTTTGTTATATCAAATTTTAGGCTGTATATTTTGTTTTACATCAATCTCTTTATTACGTGGTTCCTTCCACAAAATTGTGTGTGCGCACGTAAGATGGAAGACAAACGGGGAAAAATCTACAAATAACTCACCCAGAAAGTCTGTTCTCTCTGGCTTTCTCAAGTTAGAATGAAAAAGACAAAACTGTATGCAAGGAAAAATTTATTGGGATCTCTGAGGATAAGTGGGGACCATAAACAAACAGGCAGAGACAATTTTGTGTCTGGACATTAGTGATAAGGTAACTTGATTTATTGTCCCCACTTAGCCTCAGAGATCCCAGATTTATTTTTCCTTACATAGTTTTGTTTTTCATCCTAACCTGAAGAAGTCAAGGGGAGCCGGTGCTCTCGATGGAATGTGCTGTTTATAGATTTTCCACTTTGTCTCATAACTTATTTTAGATACTTTTATACATCCTACAAACACACATACATATATATATATATATATATATATATATATATATATATATATGCGCGCAGTACTTATTGGAAAGCACTCAATATCAGTGAGAGCTAACACATTTAGTTGGATTGTGTGAGTTTGTGACCCTGGGTTTCACGCTCTGTGAGTGTCAGACAAACTGACAATCGCAGAGAGCGTGAAACCCAGGGTCACAAACATCACTCCAACTATATATATATATATATATATATATATACAAGTACATTAACAGATCAATAGTTTGAAGTGTTACTCAAAGTTTTTAGGATTTAAACAGATTAATTTGTTCATGTCTTCCCAGTTTTTACAGGGCATTTCACACATCTCAGAAAAATGCCCCCCCCTCCCAATAAAGAACTTTATTTTTAACATGTCTGTGCATCCTTTGAAGAAGCCTTTTCATGCCTTAAATTTCATGAATTTTAGTGAAGGTGCAAGGTGTGTGCCAAGTTTATAACCAGATGAACAAAACTGATCAGCCATCATCTGTATACTATTAGTATTTGTTAGCAATGACCGATTTCTACACTTACCTTTATGTCTTTGAAGAGCATATATCATTTCTAATGCAATGATTACCATGATTTTGTTCTTCATTGAATTCTCTCTAAATATGGTTATGTGCCAAAGGTAGTAGTGTACATGGAATGAATTATGGCTCAACAATATCTTATCTAAAACCCTTGAGAGTAGATAACTTTTGGAATCTTAATACAGGCATCATATTTAAGGGTAATCAAATAAGTTCCCATAAGGGAATCTGCAGTTCATTTTAACATTTTCTGCCTTCAAAAAACAAAAAAAAAAAAAAAAAAAAAAAAAAAATCCATCAGCAGCAGTAGCATGTCTGACTAGTAGGAACAGCAGGAAAATGTACAGTTTGGGTTGAACGAAAGCTGTCTCCGAATAATAACTACTGCTGAGTTGAATAAGGCCTGACAGAACAGCGGAAAGCAAATTTCAAGATGTGGGTTGTGTCAGGTTGCCTGGGTGCATCCAGAAAAGAGATGTTTAGTTTTTGAAGCTTTTTGGCATTTATATTTCAGATAAGAGTTTGTGCACATATATTCACTTATTAAATGAACCTGGGTTATCTAAAACTCTTAAATTTTCCAGTGAGAGCATTATTTTGATCTACATTTATTGAGCACATAATAAAATTCCCAGCAAAACAATTATTTGAACTAGTATGCTCGTTTGGCAAGTTGAAAAATTCCTACCAGTATAACTATTCCAGAAGGCTCTTTGATTTACTATAGAAAAGTAGTCATATTGCAAATCTGTTTATTGGAAATAATGAACTACTAACATTTTTTACAGTATACAATAAAGTATATTATAGCTCATCTAATTATCACCTAAAATCAACATCAGCGATATTTTCATAATTGTGTAATTATAAATTTACTATTGGATGTGCAGTTAGTATAACAGATATTGGCACAGAAAGTGGAACTGGAAAGTGGAGTTCAAATCCTGGGCTAGTCTATTGTGTTCACTTTTATGCAAACACTCTTGGGAAAGGGTATGAATCTACCCCAGCTATAAGTTAAATAGAAGGGAAGATTGGGCTCTCTAGTCTTCAGTTGCAACCAATCTAAGAGAAGGAAAACTGAATTCTGAACTGTGGTAATTCACATATAATAAAGGAATTTGGAGACTCAAGATTGCCCACTTCCTCAAGGGACATGGTATTAGAAAAAAAAAAAAAAAATGACCATCTGTTCATATCCAAATATGCCTGTCTACTAGGGTGGCTAGCCAATCCCTGTTGCAGATGCCTGCTCAGGCATATTCATGTTTGTTCAACAACTACAGAACCCACCCATGGTTTATCCTGCAACTATGCTGAGCAATCCTTACAGTTTCTAAGAAAGAAATATATATATATATATATATATATATATATATATATAGAGAGAGAGAGAGAGAGAGAGAGAGTATTATCTGGTGTGATCAGTCTGAACAAGGCCAGTACACTCAAACCCTTGGTCACGATGACTTGTGACTTCATACTAATTCAACCAATCAACAGCACCCAAATAGTTATGTCTACCCAATTTCACTCACATGGCTCAGGTCAAACTGTGGTATGGTTTTCAGGCACATTACAAAAGGTGTTGCATACTGGGATTGACTTCCCAGATCAATAACATCAAGAAGTCACCTACCTGACAAATCAACTATAGTGAGATTTGAACCCAGCTCCCATGGTCAGAAAGTGAACTACTCAGCTAAAGTAATACTAGTTAGATTTGTCTTTGATCATAACAGTTTTTCAATGTTATTTTGGTTGGTTGGTTGGTGGGTGGGGGAAAACAAAAAACGGTATTTTATTATGCTTTTATGACTTATCCTAGTATATAAAAAATA
>OZ010611.1:43601289-43698789 GCA_963932145.1 Acanthosepion lycidas
AAAGTAAAAACAGTCTGTTTGAATATCATGAAACCTAAGGTCACAAACAACTCTCCATGCAACTACATATGTTAGCTCTATCACCGATATTGAGCACTTTCTACTAATACTGTGCACATACACACACACACTATATATATATATATATATATATATATATAGCAGTAGATATATTGTCAATGTCAGTTAACCTGAAGTTATGAGAATTAGCTAATTCAGACTGATGCAATGCCAGCAGAAAATTTACTAAACTTAAATACATCCTTGCTGGTTGCAAGCCTTCTCTTGCAACTTATATATTGAGACACAACCAGATGTTGAAGGATCTGGCAGAGGGACAGTATAGTAAAACTACCAATAAAGTTCCAGCTATCAAAATGATGGTCAATTTTGTAGAAGAATGTGGTAGAGGAAGTCAATCTGGGAAGAAATGTAAACCACCACTGTTTGATAGTGTATATGGACTGGTCTGTTACAGTAGACTAAGAATACAGTCTCAATTTTCTAGCTGAGATACCATTAACTACACAACAACCTGACATCATTCAAATTCAAAAAAGATAATAGCAGTAAATGAACTTTGCCTATTCAGAAAAACTGACTGGACACATGGATGAAAACTGGATAAATACAATGGACAATATATAAGACACAGATGAAAAGCCAGCATATTTCCAGATGAGATTAGATATTATGTCACTAATTCAGCATCAATATACCTATCTAGACTCTGGTTGTCATGAGCAGAAAAGAGACTATAAATTAAATATTAGGGCAGAAGTGATTATGTTTTGAAATTTGTCTCATAGAAGTCTATTGCGTTTTTGTTTTCTTAGCTATTTTAGAAAATTTGATTGTTTTTTATGGCTTATTAACCATATGTGGCTTATTTAAAGCCAAAACATTTTGAATTGTTTTTTTGTTTTTTTTTTATTCATTTTTGTTTTTTTTAAAGAATAATTTTTCAAATTACAATTTCCTACAATTTTCTTACTATTTAACCCATAGCTGGAGAGAAAGTTAAGAAAAAGTTTAGTACTCCAGTAGAAGTTGAACACAGGACACTGTATTTATTTGCCATACTGACTAAACAAAAAATGGTGGCAGAGTTCATATGGCATTTGGTTGTCAGTTTATACACCAGACTAGCAATTACTGGTTTCTCCCTAGATTTAGATCACTATTTTTTATGTTGTTTAGTAGAAGCCATGACAGTTTTTAATCAAGCAACAAGATGGCTGCCAGTGTCTGAACCAGGAAAGGTGTGTCTTACAAGTCTTTTAGAAACTTGGAGGTATTATCTTCAGGTAGGAACAGCCAATTATTTTTATATATGTTGATTGTTATTTCTTTGTTGAATGTCTTTGTGACTGAAGAGGTGAGTGTCTGGATTCTTACCTTGTGTTTCTACCTGGTTAGGACATGTCAAATGTTTAGTATTCAGTCTGGGTATAAAACACAGAATGCCAAGTCATTTCCCACAGTCACTAGACAAACAATGGTAGTGAAGCAGATGGTTCAGTTCTATACATGAGACAAGCAAGCTACCTAGATCCCAGGGGTGTAGATGACATGCTCTCATAGCTGGTGGACAAGACTACTTGCAAGTTAAATTTGTTGGGAGCAAGCTGGTCACTAAAATATTTACAGTAGGAGGTGGTACATGTGAACCTTCATGGTTCAGTGAGGGTCTTCTTTGTAACTTAGAAGGATCTTCCTTGGAGTAAGATTAGCAGGTTTAATAATCAGAGGCTCAACCTGGGTCATGGGTAAATGCAATTATATATCAAGTAAAATGCATGGTACAATGATTGTTAAAGGCTTTTAAGAATTTTTTTTTTTTTTTTTTTTTTTTTTTTTTTTTTAAATCAATTCACCCCAAGCAAAGCGATAATGCCATTAAGACACAAGGGGCTACAGGAGTAGAAGAGAATTAGAAAACTTTAGAAGGAAACAGAAACCCAACCCTAAATAGAAGCCACAGGATAGGAAAACACATCTATTTTTTTTTTTTTTTTTAAATGCTAACAAATGGGTAATAACTTTTTTTTCAATAAGGAGAGGAGAGAAGACGAGAGAGAGAGAGAGAGAGAGAGAGGAGAGAGAAGACGAGAGAGAGAGAGAGGAGAGAAGACGAGAGAGAGAGAGAGGAGAGAGAAGACGAGAGAGAGAGAGAGGAGAGAGAAGACGAGAGAGAGAGAGAGAGAGAGGAGAGAAGACGAGAGAGAGAGAGAGAGGAGAGAAGACGAGAGAGAGAGAGAGAGGAGAGAAGACGAGAGAGAGAGGAGAGAAGACGAGAGAGAGAGGAGAGAAGACGAGAGAGAGAGAGGAGAGAAGACGAGAGAGAGAGAGAGGAGAGAAGACGAGAGAGAGAGAGAGGAGAGAAGACGAGAGAGAGAGAGGAGAGAAGACGAGAGAGAGAGGAGAGGAGACGAGAGAGAGAGGAGACGAGAGACGAGAGAAGACGAGAGACGAGAGAAGAGAGACGAGAGAAGACGAGAGACGAGAGACGAGAGAAGACGAGAGACGAGAGAAGACGAGAGACGAGAGAAGACGAGAGACGAGAGAAGACGAGAGACGAGAGAAGACGAGAGACGAGAGAAGACGAGAGACGAGAGAAGACGAGAGACGAGAGAAGACGAGAGACGAGAGAAGACGAGAGAGGAGAGAAGACGAGAGAGAGAGAGGAGAGAAGACAAGAGAGAGGAGAGAAGACGAGAGAGAGAGGAGAGAAGACGAGAGAGAGAGAGAGGAGAGAAGACGAGAGAGAGAGAGAGGAGAGAAGACGAGAGAGAGAGAGAGGAGAGAAGACGAGAGAGAGAGAGAGGAGAGAAGACGAGAGAGAGAGAGGAGAGAAGACGAGAGAGAGAGAGGAGAGAAGACGAGAGAGAGAGAGGAGAGAAGACGAGAGAGAGAGAGGAGAGAAGACGAGAGAGAGAGAGGAGAGAAGACGAGAGAGAGAGGAGAGGAGACGAGAGAGAGAGGAGACGAGAGACGAGAGAAGACGAGAGAAGACGAGAGACGAGAGAAGACGAGAGAAGACGAGAGACGAGAGAAGACGAGAGACGAGAGAAGACGAGAGAAGACGAGAGACGAGAGACGAGAGAAGACGAGAGAAGACGAGAGACGAGAGACGAGAGAAGACGAGAGACGAGAGAAGACGAGAGACGAGAGAAGACGAGAGACGAGAGAAGACGAGAGACGAGAGAAGACGAGAGACGAGAGAAGACGAGAGAGGAGAGAAGACGAGAGAGGAGAGAAGACGAGAGAGGAGAGAAGACGAGAGACAAGAGAAGACGAGAGACAAGAGAAGACGAGAGACGAGAGAAGACGAGAGACGAGAGAAGACGAGAGAGGAGAGAAGACGAGAGAGGAGAGAAGACAAGAGAGAGAGAGGAGAGAAGACAAGAGAGAGGAGAGAAGACGAGAGAGAGAGGAGAGAAGACGAGAGAGAGAGGAGAGAAGACGAGAGAGAGAGAGAGGAGAGAAGACGAGAGAGAGAGAGGAGAGAAGACGAGAGAGAGAGAGAGAGGAGAGAAGACGAGAGAGAGAGAGAGGAGAGAAGACGAGAGAGAGAGAGAGGAGAGAAGACGAGAGAGAGAGAGAGGAGAGAAGACGAGAGAGAGAGAGAGGAGAGAAGACGAGAGAGAGAGAGAGGAGAGGAGAAAAATTAAACAAAATAAACTTTATTTGTTCCTGAAGTATTCAATGAAGAAATACTATGAAAAGTAGAAAATTTATTTATAATGAAAAATTGTCCAGAAATTGGTATTAAAAAAAATTTTTACCGAGACAATAAGAACAGAAAAAGAAATTATACTCTTACAGTGAACAGTTGAAAAATGGAATGTGTTTCTGAATAAACAGAAATGAGAATACAGAGGAACAAAGAAATTTTTCAATTAAAAACTTCTCCAGCTCCCAGTAAGTGAGTATGCCAAATATGAGAGATATACATTTAGTTTCTTCCCAATGATAGTTTGTCTACAGAACTCCAGTGTCGAGGTGCTGAATTCAACATCTATCAGCTAAGTTATATATATATATATATATATATGAATACAAATATAAAATTTGTCATTTAGCTGATTGATGTTATTCAGCACTTCAACTCCAGAGTTTTGCAGACTAACCTTTTTGTAGTGGTTCAGTCCACTTCGTGTGTGTGTGTGTGTGTGTGTATACACAAAAATGAAAATAACACTGATACCTAATTTTAACATATATTTACCAAAATTACACAAAAATATCTTGAAATATTAGGTCGGTGCAAAAATAATGACGTAATAATGTTGTTTTTGACGTTAAAAAAATACGTCAAAAAACGACATTACGTCATTATTTTTGCACCAACCTAATACTAAAGAATAAATTCATTCAATAAAAATCACTATGGTCTCAACCATGGCCTCCAGACAACTTCAGAATCTCCAACTCTTCTGGGTGATTCCATTGTTTAAGTTGATGAATGCTGCCATAATCCTTGCCTTCAGTTCATCTTTGTTCTTACAAGTAGTTTTGTTGGTCTCTTACTCAGCTGTGTCTCGCACATAATGACCAAGGGTGTTGCAGTCTGGGGAGTTAGGTGACCAGATGTAAAGGGTTATATGGATGCAGAAATTGTCTGACAGTCATAACTGGATCTTCCTGCTAGTGTGACAAGGTGCATAGTCCTGTTGCCAGACATAGGCTCTTCCAGCAGCCAACCTCTTGATCCAGGGCAGCACTACCTCTTTGAAGCACGATGTAGGCCACTGCATTGAGTGTGAGCCCTCACTAACAAATTTAGGAGTTCTTTTCTTACCAAAATGATTAGAGTGAGTTATCCAAGCTGCTGTATCTTTATAATCACCATTAGACTCATCCAGTTCTTTCTGAATTCTCTGCACTGTCCTCAGATTGACATCCAAACACACTGAAATGTTTATATTGGAGCTTCCGGTGGGAATGCCAAGCTGTACAGTATGTGGTTTCCAAATTTCTGTCAGATTAGATTGCATCATGGAGCTCTTTTTCTTACAGATGGTGCTTAACTGAACATACTATACTGTACAGTTGACAAAAATAAAAAACAAACACACATGCACAAAATTAAAAATATAAAATGGCGACAATTTATCCATCGCACTTACACACACACACATATATATATATATATATATATATATATGTGTGTGTGTGTGTGTGTGTGTGTGTGTAGTAGTATTATTATTATTCCATTGGTATAATCCAGGTGAGTCCTCTTAACACAATATAGAATTTGGAATATGTAAAAACTGGCTCACAAAAGAGTGCTCAATGTTTAATTTCATTAAACAGAGCAAATTTTCTTACAATTGGAATTAAGATACCTTTAGTAACCCTTTTATATATATATATATATATATATATATATATTATTGATAGAGCTCAAAAGCATCAAAACAGCCTTGTCACTGATAAAATTTTTCAACCTTTGACCAGACAAAATTTTCCAAGCCTCTCATTACTATCACTATTTCTATGGTAAATGTTCTGATGAGCTCCATTCCTTAGTTTCATGAACTCTAATCCTCACAACTAGAACCTGCCATACCGTGTACTCTGAAGTGAATCACTCTCATTCCATTTGTATTCCATTACTAAGAAGGAAATTCCAGTCAACTTCTCATGAACCACTATTTTGTAGAACTGACTCCCAAGAGGATGCTTTCACAACCACTACAATCTTAACCTCTTCAAGTCTAAAGTTATCAGTTATCTTTCCCTACATATCTTGTTTATGGCAACATCACGCTGAAACACTGGTTCTCATACAATCACCAAAGTTAAGCATCATTGAGCCTAGTCAGTACCTAGATGGGTGACTACATGAGAATACCAGGTACTGTAATCAGACAACCACCTGCACACCCCTCCCTGCCCCCCATTCTTATAATCTAAAAATATTTTCTGGCTTTAAATAACCTGCAAAGTGTTAATAAACCATAGAAAACGGATCAATCAATCTTACCTATTACTATACAAACAAAAACCTCCTTCAGTAACCCTCTACCATAAGTAGCTTGTAAACATTAGCATGAAAAACAAAACAAAAACCCACACAGAATTATATAAAAATCTAGGGTTTTACTCTTCTTGCAGACCACACACACAAAGCTCTATATCCCTATCTGTTATCCTACTACTCAGAAACATAGATGATATGTAGATGTAAGTTTGTGTAAGGGAGTATCAGCTTTTGGTTAAAGACTAAACATACAAATTGTTCTTCACTTTTTAGTAATTTAATTTTTTTTTTTTTTTAAATAAAAAATCTTAAATAGATACATGAAAAATATTTTGAGTAAATAAAAAAAACATTTAAAAATAAAAAAAAATCTTATAAAAAAAATCTTAAAATAAAAATCTCAAAAACATCTAAAAACAATTAAAAATAACAAAATCTAAAATAAAAGCAGTCAATAAATACCATATATTTCCGTGTTTAACATAACCTCTAGATAAGATGATGTAAAAAATACAGCAAATTTTCATGAATTTATTCAATACCTGTAGTATAAGACAACTGCTTGGTCATTATATAAAGATGATGTTATTGGAAATATTGTTACTGTATCCTTAGAAATTCAAAATAAAGACAATAACAAAACTGATTCTATATCAAGTTTTTTCTTACACACATACCCAAAAAGAGAAACCATTTTGTTTACAGTTCATCACGTGATCTTTTGCAGATACTGATTCTATGTTTTTCTCTTCTTTTCCTATATCTAAACAGGTACAAACAGCCTGGTGTGCTAATGGCCATTTACTTATACTTCATCAACAATCATAAAATACTGCTAATAACAGTACAATAATAGTATATTCCTTTGCTGTGAATGCAATCATAATTACATGTTTACATATCCTCAGCTGAGCTTCCATGGATACAAGTTTATTTCATTGATATGGAATTATTCTTCGATTAGGCAATTTATTATGAAGTTATGCCGGTAATATATAAGATAGAAATCATTTTATTACTTTTATTATCAGTTTATTTGATAAAGTGAATCTTTTCATGCACATTATTGGTTACCACACCAAGGCAGGTGTTAGCCTACAAACAAACATCACTCAGAATTTTTTTTTAGAATTTTAGTATAAGATGACCCCCAATTTTTAAGAATGGTTTTTTGAATTTAAAGGTCATCTTATATGCGGAAATATAAAAAATAAAAGTATAAAAGAAAAAAAGTGATTTAAAATTTTAAAAAATCTGAAATAAAAAAAAATATATTTTTAAAACTATATTGAAGTTTTAGATTAAAACAATATTGAAGACACCTGCAGAAAATAAATATCACAATTCAATTTTATTATAATTACCTCATTTCTGTTTTTGGGTGTGTTCATTCACTACTATAACATGGCAAAAACAGTGCATCATATCATAATCTTTGTGATTATACTAATTTAACCTTAAAAATAAACCTATTTACAACTTAGAAGTGTAGGGTTCACATTCACTCTCACAATGGCCAGATTTTTGTATATGTTTTTTTTTTCCTTTTTTACATTATATATAAAAAAAAAAAAAAAAAAAAAAAAAAAACATTAAAAAAGGGAAAAAATTACACTTTATATATCACACACACGCATACAGTCTATGTACTCACATATATTTTTACAAAAACAATTTAAGGGTAACATTACTTTATATAAAAAAAAAAAAAAAAAAAAAAAAATTATTAGTCATCTGCTAAAAAAGTTGGTTCAGTGTGTCATCCTAGACAATTTTTCTCTCCAAAATCTATCTTACATATCTAAGTCTTACCATTCACCCATTATAAAATATTGCTGCCACACATGGTCCGGTGCACTTGTGATATATGTAGAGATCCTTGATAATATCCAAAGAAGAATCAGCAATATTATTAATTATGACCTGGCACTTCAGCTTCAGTCACTTTCCCACCACTATAAAGTTACCTCCTTGTGCGTTTTCTATAAATACTTTCATGGCAACTGTTCAGATGCGCTATTTGCTATGGTACCTAGACTTTATGAATTTAAATGCAGTAATAGACTGGTGACAAAATCTCATCAATTTACAGTTGCTTTCCAGTCAACTTTAATCTTTAAAAAGTTAAAAGCAATGTCAATCACTATCTGTTGTCTTCCTGATTACTATCCCTTTGTTTCTGCTCCTTAGTAATGTTTCTGTTTTCTAATTCTTCCACATCCAGTAACCCCTTGTGCCTTAGTGGCTTTACTCCTTGCTTGGGATGAACTATATAAAAAAAAATTTTTTTTTTAAATTCATATTTTCTATACTTTATCACAAAATACACCTTTTCTAATTTGTAGATATGTTCAAAAAGCACTTAACATGAGACTGAAACTTCTTAGGTATTAGTAGTATAAATAAAGCTAATTATAGTTTGGTTGATTACAGACTAGTCTTCCCTTAATCGTAAATAATTATAATACAAATTCTATAAACATGAAGTGACTTGATATGAAGCTTAAATGCCTCTGAAGACAGCTTTTTTTAAGTAAAAAAACAAAAAAAAAAAAAAAAAAAACTAAATTGTAGATTTTTATAACAGGGGAAAAACAAAAAACATAAAAAAACAAACAAAAAACATAAAAAACAAACAAATAAACAAAAAAAACAAAACAAAAAAAAAAAAAAAAAAAAAAAAAAAACAACAAAATAAACAAAAACAAAACAAACAAAAAAACAAAAAAAAAAAAAAAAAAAGCAACAACAAAAAAAACAAAAAACAACAAAAGACAAAAAAAAAACAAAAAAAAACAAAAAAAACAAACAAAAAAAACAAAACAAAAAAACAAAACAAAAAAACAAAACAAAAAAACAAAACAAAAAAACAAAACAAAAAAACAAAACAAAAAAACAAAACAAAAAAACAAAACAAAAAAACAAAACAAAAAAACAAAAAACAAAAAAAACTTTTACTTAATTTTTCATGCAGCTATATACAAATTTTGAGGAAACATTAAAATGTTTTTTTTTTTTTCATTATATCATGAACACTACAAATGACAAAAATTCAAAAATATTTTTATCGTAAAATATAATACCAAAGAAAATTTAAATAAATCAACAAAGAAAGATCTGATGATTTGTCCAACTATCTTTTGAGCTAAACTTATTTTGCTGACTTTCTCAGAGTTGTATGGTGAATTTAAATCAAGCTGTGAAATTCATCATGACCTATTAAAAGAAACAAATTTCTCTCTACTAATCTGAAATTTATTAATGTAAAAATAAAACCTGTAAAGACTGACAGTAATTTTTCTCACAGTAAGTACCATTTACAGATATAATTTAGAATCAAACTAAAAGGAGTTCCATCCAGTGTTGCTCAAAACTAGGAGAAATTTCTTCACATCAAAAATCTTATTTTTAGTGGTCAATTTAACACTTGTAAAATTTCTAAGTCCATAGTATGAACACCTGACTACTATGACTATTATTAATATGCAAATTTAATCTGGCCTGATGACCTTGTGATCTACAAGTTTATCTGAAGCTACTGGTAATAGTTTGAGTGATATCATGAACAGAGAGAAACACTTACCAACCCAACTCTTTTCCCTGAAATGTCATTTATTTCTACCTTCCCCACCTGTACAGGGTGGTAAGAAAAAGAAAAGGAAATTGTGTGTTTGTGTAAACTAAATTGCAATCTATTTACTGGTCTAGCAAGATAGACAAATTGGCAACAAAAATATCCAGGATAGGTGCATGTATTTGTGCTAAGAAATTGAACTGACTGCATTGACATGTATCCAGAAAATAGACATGTACACAATATTACAGTGATGGTGGGAGCGAAAATTCAAGAGGAAAATATGCAGTCTGTACAAAAGCTAGAGACAGTGAGTGAGAAAAAGTAAAAGGATTTGTCGAGATATTTAAGTGGGCCAAAGAAAGAAAAATAATGATCTATATCTGATCTGATTTCTCTTGTTTATAAAAATAATTATTATAAAAATGATTTCTTGTTTGCCACGCAGCAAAAGCAATGTGCACTCATCATTGCAAAATGTGCTACCTTTGAGAATAAAGCAAATTTCCAAATTGAACCATCAGTAATTTTTAATTACATATAAACTAACATTGAAAGAAGGTTGTGGGAGGGGATCTATTCAAGGGAGATAAATCCGGATATGTTAAATCATTTTTCATAGGTTTGCTCTAGAGAAGGGGAGAGGGGAAGTGTGGAGAATAAAAGCAAGGGAGAGCGGAGAAAATGTAATGGTTAAATAGGAAAATACAGGGAGAAGATGATATCAAAAGGAAGAATTAGATTGCAGAGGTCTCTAAAAAAGAATTGATAAACAATAGTTCTTTAAAAACAAATAAAATCACGTGTGTGTGTGTGTGTGTGTGTGTATATATATATAAATAAATAAAAAGGGTGTTCCAATAACTTGGACCAATTAAATGTGAATTAAGTTTAAGTGTCTAATGATTTTTTTTCTTTTTCTTTCAGATTTATCAACTTAAGTCTTTGGTAATTTCCACCATGGAAAGATTAACAATCAAACAATGTGTTAAAGTTATCAAGGCCTAATATGAAAATGGACGTACAAATAGAAATGCATTTGGCACACTTCGTGATTTTTTGGGTCAACATAATCAACCCACCGAGAATGCAATTGGAAACAATGTAACATTATGCAGAGGTTCAATTCCTGCATACAATGACTAACACATGTGTCTAGATTTTCGGCTACATTCTTGTGCACTGCAGCAATGTTTTCAGCTGAACAGCATAAACGAGCATGCAATGGTGTTTTTCACCGACCCAGTTTGTTTGAATTTACAAGCAATTTTTTCAATTGTACACTTGAAACTGACATCTCTCTCTCTCTCTCTATATATATATATATATATATATATATATATATATATATATAGCATCAGAAAAAGGGCACATATTGAGAAGCATGTTAAATGAAAGAGAGAGAGAAAAAAGCAGCCTATAACCCATCTACAAAGCTTGTGTAAATAGCTGGCAGAATAGGGACTAGGAGAGATATCAAAAAAAATTTAATAATGGCTACGAAGGACAGGAAATTGTGGAGAGCCATGATCGCCCATGTCCTGAAGGAACATGACACATAGAATATATTAATGAAATAGAAAAACATATACAAAACATTAATTTGCACGTGTTACTTTAACATATATCCTCCTGGCATCAATTTAAGCTGATGATAGGAGGATATAGGTCATTATGTTGTGAAAATTATTCAGCAAATTCAAAATGAGATTTTAATAGTGTAAAAATGTTTTAAATGTTTATAAGAATGAACTGATAGTTTAATGCAGGAATATATGTGTGACATGCATTTGTAACTACTGTTGGCATTTCTTTTTACTTTATTTTTTTGCTGTATTAGGATTGTCTCCAATGCATTTCATCATGCCAGCAGGCTGTATCTTTATCATGACAATGGCAAACAGTCCCAAGATGTTTACAAAACCAAAGAAAATATTAGCTTTGTGAAAAGCAGAATATAATAAAGATAAGTAGAGAAATAGATTTAAAAACTCATATAAACACCTAATGATAAGGACTTAAAATATGCAGACATTTTTGATAACATGGGTAAACTTGTTTTATATGAGAAACAAGTTGATTGCACCTGTTAAATAAAATAACCAATAAAACAGTGGCAAACACGCATTGGTACAGATGCAAAAGAAGCCCAGAGATGCATGCAAATATGTCTGTCAGAACTAGTTACATCCAGTTTTTCCCCATTGGCAGTGGGGCATGTCTAGATACAGGCATCTCTGCAACTTGTTCCTATCCAGGTCTTTGTTAGCTGTCTCATGCCAATAAATGCTTTGGTTTTGTTTGTTTTACAGCATAACCTCAATGGGTTATTTAATTCCAGCAAAATTTTTATTGCTGGTAATATTTTTTTTTTTTTGAAAAAAAAAAAAAAAAAAAAAAAAAAATATCTATTTCTGGGACTATTTGGTTTTTCTTCAAAAAATCCATTTCTGGGAATATTTTTTTTTATTCAAAAACATTTCATTATATAGTAGATAAATATATTACATAGAAAAAGCAGTAAAAACATTTTAAAAAAAGTAAAATTATATAACATATTTTAAACTAGATATGATATCTATTAATTTAAGTGCTTTATCTCAGCCTTGAAGAGCAAATCTATTTATGCCAAACTCAAAGTCAGGAGATAAATCTTTGCACTTTATATTTATTTACTATTAATGTAATCTTTTTTAATATTGAGCACTTATTTACAAAATGTTCTCACCTTAAAAGTGTTATCCACCAGTAATTTATTGATCTACAGGTTTTTCCCTCACCTTTCCTTTGCCTTTTTTAAGATACACACAAACACATCACATTATATATATATATATATATATATATATATATATATATATATATATATATATATATATATATATAGAGAGAGAGAGAGAGAGACACACACAACTTAGGTTTTTCAGATGTTTGAACATTTTTAAATTAAAACAAGTACTCACTATAATTGGCCTCTGCAAATGTCTGTGCTAATCCAAAGAACAGCAAAACTGAAAGAAAAATGAAAAAAATATTAAGGGTAACCAAATCAAATGGCCTGTTTATCATTTATGCTAGTTAAAACTGATTATCATATTTTGTTATACGAGTGATCTACAGTTGCCAGGGTGCATTGCGAATTTGTGAAATTTTAAACACCAAGAGAATGATTTTTTTATTTGGACAAAACTTTAAATACAGTTATGATAAAAATAAAGTATATATCACAGAGAGAGTTGTAAATATGAAAATTCATTATTTGGATTATTGTTGTCATCTCATTTCAGCCATTGTGCCCTCTGGCCTTCATCAGGTATATATCAATCTGGATCAAAGGGAACAATGGCCAAAACTGTGATAATAAAGATGAGGACAAGTGTAAATAATAAACTCCTCCCAGAAATTCAAGCAGAAACACAATTTCAAGTTTAACATGTAATTTGAACAGATTTACTCTCCTCTTCCTATCAATATTTTCTAATAGGTTGGTGCAAAAATAATGACGGTTTTTGACGTATTTTTAACGTCAAAAACCGTCATTATTTTTGCACCAACCTAATAACACAGGAAGGATTTAAAAAATCTCTTTAAAAACCACACCTATATTTTTTTCCCAATTCACTATGTATGTTTAAGTTCTAGCTTTATATATAATAATTAATGAACATGAATTGTAAAGTTGAGCCACTCTCTTAAATATAACATAAAACCAGATTAATACTATGGCTGTAATAGCAACAGTTCAGTGTTAAAATTATTTACAAAAAGGCATTGTATAGGATAATCTTTATGACCAAAAAACTAACATGCATGTTTGGCTCAAGTACAAGAGAAAAAGGTTAATTATATCCTAAACATAGGTTTGTCAACAAAATAACTAAAAGAGAAGAAAGACTAACTTTAAGCTTGTGCAAATTGACTTAAATATTTGTAAAACCCTTAAATATGTGTGCATGAGAGAGAGAGTTGAAAATTTACTATATTTAGTAAAGAAATGTGCTTAAGAAAAAAAAAAAAATTAAGAAGAAAAAAAAAAATGTATAATTTGGAACCTTATGGCAGAAACTATAATTTCCATTATGTGTAGAAATAAACAAAAAAGATCTGTGCATTTTCAAAAATGCATTTTTACAATAATTACAGTAAATACAGATCCATATATTCAACAAAAAAAGTGACTTAAAAAAATAATACCACCCTACGATACCCACACTATACAGCTTACCCAAAACACACAAACCCAATATACCCATTGTGTCCAGCATCAACAGTGCTCCTCACAAACTAAAGCAATTGTAAAAGTCCTAACTCCATTCTTAAGCACCATCAACCCAACACACATTAAAAACACGGTTTCTTATCCTCTGGATTAGGTCACCAAACATGATATCTAGGTTATGACCAACCTAGATATAAAATCATTACACAAATATACCAGTTACAAATTAAGAAACCAGCTCAAAAATTCCAAAGAAAAACTTCCCCTACCTGCATAAAATTATACAACTATGCAAAATAATCAATAAGTTCTCTCAAAATACAATTTTCTTTTCATAGTATGTTAGTATGTTTTTTTTTTATTGCAAACTTACAAGAAACAAATTGATTTTTTCTTTTTGACTATCAATTGTGTGTGCCTGTATATATTATAATTAAGTAATTCATCAAGTCTAGGAGGAATCTCAACAGATATTTGGGACTCATCAGCAGTGCGCAACCACTACCAAGAATTGAAACCCGGACAGATACATTATTAGTCAAATGTCATACCAACTGTTCCAATGGGCCTCGGTAACGAAGAGATTGGTATGACGTTTGGCTGGTAACGTATCTGTCCCGGTTTCAATTCTTGGTAGTGGATGTGCACTGCTGATGTGTCCCAAATATAGGACGAAGCGAACATCCAGTGCTTTCTGCATTCTGTTGAGGCTTCTCCTAGACTCAATGAATTAATTATAATTATCTCAAATCCTCTTAATTTCTATCACACACACAGACACATTATATATCTCCAAATGTAATGAGAACGAAAAGAATATAAATTCAAATGTTCATAACATTAATTTAAAAGAAGGCTCAATACCAAAAGTAGAGCAATATTTATTTACTATAAGTTGTTACATACGAACAAACAAGTAATCACTACAAAGATGCATATTTGTTTCGATGCCTAATATAAGCATCTCATCAGGTGGTGAACAAAGGTTATAAACGATTTTATTTAAAAACTCTACTTATGGAACATCACTCCTTTTTACATTTAAAATTTAAGAAGGCATAAGAATTTCCATAAAAGGAAAAGAAAAAATATGCAAGTTAAAGCAGAAAGACAAGAAATCAATAAAAGGCAAAAGAAATAGAGTTAAGAAAAGCATGAAAAACCTCCCTTCTCTGAAGAAAAAGAGAAAAAGGAAGAGAAGTAATATATCAAAATTAACTAATGCAAAGAAAAGGAAAAAAGAAGAAAGGTGCAATAGAACTTGAATCCAACATTTGTAAAGTAAGCCTTCTTGATAATGTTGCAATTGTGAAACACATATATGTTTATGTCAGAGATACAATCTCCCAAAGGACATTTAAATTGATATACAATGTTAGTCTTTTGCAAAACATTAGTTGACAGAGAAGAGTTATTGCAGAGAAGTTGGTTGTATTAAATTTAGTATAGTATATAATTAGTTTTATTTTTTATCAACTTTCCTAATTACAATGATGAACAAATTATACAAGCAATTAGAAATATTAACATAAACCAAAAAGAAACATAATACTTCCTCAAATAACCCTAAACATATCAACTGCAATCAAATACACTAACTACAAACGATGAAAAAAAATCCTAAAAACTCATAAGTACTACTAATATATCCCCCACTGATCACAGTAAAAAAAAAATAAAATTAATATACAGTGTATCCCGGATATAAGAGAGATCCGGATATAAGAGAGATTTTATCTGGTTCCAAATTAGAGCCTGTGTTAATGTATATATAATAGACCAAACCCAGATATAAGAGAAACCCGGATATAGGAGACTTCTTCTCTGGTCCCGACAACTCCCTTATATCCGGGTTACACTGTACTAATATATCCCCGACTGATCACAGTAAAAAAATAAACTTAATATAATATAGTAAATACAACTGCAGCTCATTATTAGTAGTAAGGAATCATTTTATTGCTCTTTTCATCAGCTGTGATCCCAGTCTTTACTGCTTATCCAATTTAGATGGGTACTTAAACTAGGAGAATATAATATGGGTCACATTTACAATAACATTTAATCTACAGTAAATGAGAATGCTTTAAGAAAAAGACCTCCCACCCACTCATGTAACATTATCCTAAATAATTTCAAGCGAGAAATGTTGAAGAAAGCAAGTCATTCAAATGTTCATGTTCTCTTTAAGTTGAGCTTTAAATGGGCAGTGATTAAAAAGCATCAATCACTACGAGCAATGAATTTTTTTTCACTATAAAAAAACAAACCTGGATCAGTACCTAGTGGATATTTGAGAAATAAAAATAACTGATAAACTATAAACCATCATATAAACATATATAAGAAAATATATATTATTTATTTTGTGTATTCAAGCAACAAATGTTCTTTAGAATAAATATTAAAAATGACAGACATTTCAAGTCAAATAATTTTAATGATCACCTTTTCCAAATTATGAATAATCCTTCTCAGACAAGGGGGAAATTCCATCAAAAATCATCTAAAGTTCATTTCATAAAGAAAACACAAGAAATATGGGCAAAGCTTTTGACAATTCATTATCATCAGTGTAAGTAGAGACAATTGTTGAGCTTCATGGAACATGGGTGTGTGAGAGATGTAGGCAAAGTGAGGTATGACATGTTTTTGTTTTCATATACATTTAAGGATGCAGGCTCTTAAGTTATAAGTATTTTTATTTATTGATGGTTGTTTTTGTAGTAGAAGTATTGCTTCAAAGAAATATATATATATATATATATATATATATATATATATAAAAATTTTCTAAAGAATGGATTTTTTTTTTTTTTTTTAAATTTATTTATTAACCCAACAGATTTCATCACCTTAAACTAAAATCACGATACCTAAGGTTTAAAATAATTTAAAAAAATGAAAACTTTCAAGCTTCTATTTTAGCTTTAATTGAAAACTAAAGGATTAAATATATTTTCAGTAAGCAAAATACTCTGGTGTATTTCAAACAGAAATTATTGATTGGAATCAATTTTTTTTTTTTTTTTTTTTTTAGATATTTGTAAATACAAGTTGTTTTAAAAATCTTGAAAAAAAAAAAAAAAAAAAAAAAAAAAGTCTAAAACATTATTTGAGGAATATTAGCAGATTTAAAGTATAATTAATCTGATTTGAAACAAATATTATTTACTTTAACTTTAAAATAACACAGAAATGCATTATTAAGCCAGGCAGTAGATGTGTTTTTAACTGATAGTAGCAATGTTTAAATATTTGATGAGTGATGACAAGGTGATAGCAGACTGATTGTTGTTCTACGGAGACTTTATCTGTAAAACACGATTTAAGAAAATGACGTGAGCACCTATTTTTATAATTTTTTAAGTACTCAGTAATCGTAAAAAATTTTGAAAATATTCTCCATATTCTAATTTTAGGAATGTTGACTTTACATTTACTATAGTAATTGCTATTATTTTCTGATAATGTTGTGTACGGCACCTGTACTTAAAGGAGGGGGGCACATTGATTTAAATAAAAAAAATTTTAATTCTTTTAAAAATTTTGGAGCTTGAAGACTGGAATTAAGTTTTACCATTCATGATTAGTAAATATAGTTTACACTTAATAAGAATCTAAAAGGCTAAAATTAATACAGAATTTTAAAAGATTTAAATCTTTCTAATTAAAATTTAAAAACAATAAAATTTGTAAAAAAAATTCATTATAAAAAAATTTTTTTTCCTAAGACAATGTCCTTAATATATCTTATTTATAAAAGCAACAAAAAGCTTTCCTAGTGAAATAATTTTATTGTTTTTTTTATTATTTTACAATTCAGAGCAGATTTTTAGTAAATGGTGTTGCTGTTTAAAAAAAAAAAATAACCAAAATTTTGAACATGCTAGAAAGGATAAAAAAATTAATAAAATGTTCAAAAAATTAGTCTTTCCCCTTAATAATAAACATTTTTTTTCATCAAGTTTGGGACCTTTTTTCATCATGGTATGCCCCTTTTTATAGTAAAAAAAAAAAAAAAAAAAAGCAGAGGTACCTACTTTAAACATTATTTTTAACAGATACTCTTATTTAAGTAGATGCTCTGTTTATTTATTAAACAGTAAATTTATTTTCATCTACCATCCTGAATATTTCAGAAATGTTATTAAAGAAAAATACACTCTCCAGTAGATCCAATGCACTCTAGCCAGACCAAGGTATAAAGGACTTGGCTGAGTGGATACAGGTATCCACTAAAAATAACATTTAAAGTGATATATTTTAAAACAATAATTTGCACAAAATGGTTCAGAAAAGAAAAGAAAAACAGTACTCAGTTTGAAAGGTCAGAACTAAAATATGTATTAAAAAAAAAAAAAAAAAAAAAAAAATTTGTCCATTACTGTATTTGCTGCGACTCAAATTTTCATGTTTTGAATAAACATTGAGAGTGAGAGAGTATATATCTATTACACAACAAAATCCAAAATTACTTCATATTTAAAAAAAGAAATTATTTTAAAGTTAAAATTGTTTTTAAGTATGATTTATTATTTTTTAAGTAGAAACCTAACTTTTATATATATATATATATATATATATAGATATCACCCCCCCCCCAAAAAACTCCCTTTTTGGCCCTCTTTTAGTTTCAAATTAACACCCCAATTTAATGTCATAAGGTTAATATCGAGGTTAATTTTATAAAATCTCTTCTCTTTAAGGCTAATAACTTCCACCCTCCCCTTAACATTTTCTCTGACTGAAAAAAATCAATTCTATATCAATTTTTCAACAGCTACCAAAGTTAAATTTCTAATTCTGACACAAACACAGTCTATAAACCGGGGTTGAATAAGACTGACGTAGTTCTCGTCGGTTGGAATAGATTGTGTAATTTATATGCTCTGTTATAATTAATACATTGAGCTCTTTCTGTGGATAAGTTTTAATATTTGATATTACTAGGATCCACTTGGATTATATACCAATGGATTTATTACCTGTTATATATATATATATATATATATATATATATATATATATAAATAAAAAGAAAGAACAGTAAGGTATATAATCTGGTGTCCTTATTGATATTTTTACAAAATAGCACTTGATGTAAATTTACTTGTCTGAATGATTGGATCTCTCTGTTTCCAAGGAAACAGAGAGATCCAATCATTCAGAAAAGTAAAAATATCAATAAGAACACCAGATTATATACCTTACTATATATATATATATATATATATATATATATATATATATATATTTATTACACATACGTGAATGGATGAAGGAAGTTAGGTATATTTAGACTGCAGGAATTCTTTCAATCATTTTGTTCAATTAAACCCACAAGATCCATCTGTTTAATTATTGTATTTTTACAAGATTTACATTTCTATCAAATGTCTGAAGTTCAAGTTTTCTTCCCATTATAGTACTTTTGATTGTTTCCATTATTATCAACTGTGTGTTGTTAGTGTGGTAGACAAGATTTGTTGGCTGTATCCTGGAATTTTTTTTTTTTTTTAAGTGTTGGAATTCAAATTAGTGCAAAGTGAATCATGTATAAAAAGGTTACATGGATCTAGACCATAGTAGAAAAGCATCTATCAAATATTCATGCACACTTCAAATACTGTCTTGTGGTGAAAGACATTTCATTTAATGTGGTTTATTTCTTTTGTATAACAACTTCTACAATTTTTACTTTTTCCTCACCCTGATGAAACAGCCTAAATCACAAGTCATCACAAACAACCTAAATGCAACTAACAGTAGATAATACCAATAGTAAAAATATATTAGTAGATAATACTAAAATACTATATAATAATCACTGAAACATCGACCGAGTGATTTGTTTTTATGGCTTAACTCTGGATTTTTTTGAAGCTAAAATACATTTTATATTGTAAGAAAATTCTGTTTGCCTCAGGGTTCTTGATAGGCTCCAGAGGCGGATATGCAATGTAGTTGGCCCTTCCCTGGCGTCTCGTCTACAGTCACTTTCTCACAGACGCGCAGTCGCCTCCCTATGTCTGTTCTACAAATACTTTCATGGAAATTGCTCCGAGGAGCTGCATTCGCTGGTTCCCAGACTTCATGAGTTCCAGCGCCTTACAAGGCTGGCATCCCGCTCTCACCCCTTCACTGTCGAAACTCCTAAATGTAGCCGTCTCTTCTACTCTAATAGCTTCATGTCTCGCACCTCTCGCCTGTGGAATTCCCTGCCCTTTTCCTGTTTCCCTGTGATCTATAATCTCCAGCTATTCAAGTGTAATGTCAATCGACATCTCCAGTTGCCTTGATCTATCCACTACCCTCATCTTTTCTTCTATCACTCCTATCTGATCTTGCTCTAAATTTTCTGTAACCCCTTGCGTCCTAGTGGCTTCCCGCCTTGCTTGGGGTGAAATGCTTAAAAATAAATTTGTTTTGGCAAGTGAATATTGTATTAATATTTTGAGAATAACAATGATTTTTCCAGATACAAGTCCTACTATTTAACCCCTGGCTAATGGGAGGCAATAGATTCATACATTTTCTGAGAGTATTTGTATACAAGTCAATGTAACAAACCCAACTGGAATTAGAACTCCGCTCTCCAAGTTCTCATTCTGAGCTGCTATTCATTACACCATACCCACTGCAAGGAAAGACTCAAAACTACAGAAGCTTTTATTATATAAAAGAAATAGCCCACATTAAATATCTTTCACCACAGGTAACAGTATCTTGAAGTGTGTATTGTAGAAGTCAAATGACTTACCTGCTAACATAGCTGCCTTCTTGTATATATTTAATACATGTACAAAATAATAATATAAACAAATATTTGAGACGCTTTTCTTTCACCTTCATTTTTTTTTTTACTTTTTATTGCAACTCCCATACATAAATAGAAAATATAGCTATATGGTTAAAGTTGATTGCTGGTTAGTCTTCTTTATATGAAGCATTGTCAGTTAACTTTTAATAGTATTTCTTTTATTGAAATTCTTATACATAAATAGAAGCAAAGAATATAGTTTATTTTGTTCTCAACAAAATTTGAACATCTATTGGTTAGACAATGAAGTATTTCTGACTGTCTTACTTTTTATTTTTGTCAATAAAAGAAACAAAAAAAAAAAAAAAAAAAAAAACAAATTACTTTTCTATAATTATTACTAATCAGTTCAGATTATTAAAAAGAAAAAAAAAAAAAAAAAAAAAAAGCATGGGAATTTATTATTCCCTCACTTCAACAATGGATAAACAGTAGAGTAACTGGTAATCTTCAGTACTTTAAGATGTGCTTTGGTCTAGCAACTTGGTAATATAAACATTCACTCACTACTCAAACTGTAATAGCATCACTTGGTGCAATTGTGACCCTCTGCTCTACAGGGAGTTTGCAAAAATAAAAACAAGCCTGCTCAGTTATAAATATCATATTCTGAACACTAATCCTACACAAAGATGTACAAGCAGATTTTGCTCTATTAATTATTTCTAATTCATACTGATCATCAATGAAAAGAATGTTCAGATTAGATTCAAAATTTACCTTTAGAAGTTAAATAATGCAAACATTATTCTCCTACATTTTTCTTTTTAATTCTTTTTAATTTTTTTTACTTGACCTACAAATTATTTGCAGAATCAAAAGTACACTGAATGGCTATTCTGTTTCAGTTGAAGAGGCAGACAAGCAACATTAGTTTTAAGGATCCAAATTTCAGCCAACAAATTTGTTTAGTAGATGAAAGTGTTAGTTAAGTGGATCTAATTAACTGGCAGCTGTGAGCTCAATCCCTGGGTCAGGTAGTGCTAAAAGTCAAACTGGTTCAATGAAAAAGACAAGCAATATCAAAAAGATTAATTAAAAAGTAATTTAATTAGTAAAAAAAGACATTTTGTGATATGAACAGCTGAATGATAACTATTTACTAAAGAGTTTAATTTAAAATTTTCAAGTATGATAAATACCCAAATAAGTCTAGAGTGTACAAAATGTAGTGAATAATAAACATCTTAGTTACTTGACTTGGCTGGAGTATGAAAGTAGTAATTGAGCATTAACTGTTAAACAAGGCTTTTTTTTTCCTTAAATAATAAGTCATTAAACAATAAAATTATTACTTTTCCATTCAGAAGCCTCTATGTTAACAAACAAACTTCAAGCATGACCCAAATTAACTTGAATATGATTGTCAATATGAAAAAATTCCATTATAACAGGACAGCATAACTTTGTTAAATTTGAAGCAACAGCAAATAAATTTTAGAAAACATTTCTGCATGCACTAATTCCTTCATACAAAGAAATATGGTAGGATAGTAATATCAAACTGATTTTATGTGCAAACAAGCAGCAACGGTTCCAAAAACAGTTATTTTCAAGCAGATAGAATAAGATAAAATGTAATAGGTTAAATAATTACATTATTTTGATGTGCAAATAAAAAATGACAAAGAACAAAACAAAAACAAAAAAAAAAAACAAAAAAAAAAACAAATCAAAAATAGATAAAGTATCTATTCTATAACAAGTGCATTTGTGCGTGTCTGGTCTAAACTCCAAAACTACAATAAAAACCTTAAAACCATATATTCTGATTCAGAATGTTTCAAGAAGTTTTGATAAACAATTTATTATTATACTCTTTATACAAGCAAATATATTTGTAAATTAAAATATATTAGAAATAGACGTTAAAAAAGACAAAAAAAAAAAAAAAAAAAAAAAAAACAACATTAAAAAAAGTTAAGATGTTGATATTTTTGCATTTTCAATTTAAACCTGATGTCATTCATTTTTTGAATAAATAGTGGCAGCATTAAAAGGATAATGATGAATTGCAGAATATTCAACAGGGTGCGATCGGTAAATTGTTGTGATCTTATATTTTTAATCTTGTGCATGTGTGCTGTTTGTTTTTATCGACTGCACAGCATAGTAGGGTCAGTTAGGCATCCACTGTTAAGAAAAAGAGCACCATGATGCAATTCACACCACCAGAAATTTGGAAATGGCATGCTTGGCATCCACAACAGAAGCTCTGCTCCAATATGAACATTTCAGAGTGTTTGGGTGTCAGTCTGGACAGTGCAGAGGATTCGGATAGAGTTGGAAGAGTCTAATGGTGATTACAAAAGGTATGGGCAGCTCGGAAAACTCACTGACTGTTTTCATAAAAGATCTCCTGAATTTGTTGGTGAAGGCATCAGACACATCACAGAGGCCTACATCAAGTACCTTGAGGGGTTGGTGCTGTCCTGGGTCAAGAGGGTGACTGCTGGAAGACACTATGTCTGGCAACAGGACTCTGCACCATGCCACACAAGCAAGAGAACCCAGTCATGACTGTCAGACAATTTCTGTGACCACATCACCCCTGTCATCTGGCCACATAACTCCCCAGACAGCAACCCTCTTATGATGTGTGGGACACAGTTGAGCAAGAGACCAATAAAACTCCTTGTAACACCAAAAATGAACTGAGACAAGGATTATGGCAACATTCACCAACTTAAACAAGGAGACCATCCAGAAGAGTTTCAGGAGACTCTGAAGTTGTCTGGAGGCTGTGGTTGAAGCTAATTTATTGAATAAATTTACTCTTTAGTATTTCAAGATATTTTTGTGTAATTTTGGTAAATATAGCTGTTAAAATGAGATATCAGTGTTATTTTCATTTTTGTGTAATTTAGACGACAATTTAACCATTGCACTCTGTATAAAGGATTTTTTTTTAATTATTTTATATAAAAAAAACATAAAAAGCTAAAATTTAACAAAAAATATTGAACAAACTATTTACATACATATAAACCCAATATCATTCAGTTATCTTTTTAAATAAACAGTGGCAAAAAACAGAAAATGAAGAGATTAAAAGAATACATGGGCATTCATTTTATTTAATGAAGCTTATTTGTTTTAAAATTCTAAAGTTTTCCATTAAAAACAATAGTCTCTCTTTCCTTAAAAAAAAAAAAAAAAAAAAAAAAAAAAAAAAACTTTCCATCTATTAGAACAATATAAGCATAAGAAAAATTTTAAAGAATTAAAAATTATTAAATTAAAATGGAAAAAAGGTTTTAATTTGCAAATAGCTTCACTTATATAAAGAGTAAAGTAAAATGATCAAAATCTTCCCTGGTATATGCTGAAGAAGAATATATATGGTTTTAAGAGTCTCAATCAGAATTTCTCAACTAGTACATATGGGGGTACACTAATGCACCATGAAAGGTGACCAACTGTGACTAAAGTTAACAGAAGAGTAATTTATTATTTTTATATTTGCATCTTTATTTTTAAAAAGCAAGAGACACTAAACACATGGCTTCCATGTCTAAGTAAAGTCTTTGTTATTTGATGTCTGTCTATATTTCTGAGATGAGGTATTATGCATATTATTTACATTATTCGGACTATTGTCCTCATCTTTGTCGCCATATTTATCACAACGTTTCAGCCGTTGTACGCTCCGGCCTTCTTCAGGTGGTTGGAATTTCGCTCACTGGGGTAGACTGTTCTAGTTCCAAATGACACGTTTGATGGATGTCAGCTATCAGTTATCTCCGTTAATTTTCCCTCTGAAAGTTCTCCACTGCCTTAACCAGGTAGTGAACTCACACTCTTTGGGTCTTGTCACTTTATCCACTCAAGGACACATGGCTTCAGTTCAAAATTCCAACCACCTGAAGAAGGCCGGAGCGTACAACGGCCGAAATGTTGTAATAAATATGGCGACAAAGATGAGGACAATAGTCTGAATAATGTAAATAATTGTTATTTGATATTTTAAATTGGATGGTAATTTCAAATTTCATGACTAATTTTTCCTTATTAAAATTTAAAGTGCATTTAAAGTGAGTTTTAGTTATACTTCAAATGCACCCTGAAGTTTATAAAAAAAAAAAAAAATGTCAAGGAACACTGGTCTAAATATTGTAGCTTTAGAGTAAGCTGGCTAACCCACACCCACTGGTACACATACACACACAAGATTTAGAACAGATTCAATTCTTTACTTACATAGTGAGAAAAAAAATAAAATAAAATAAAAAATAAAATAAAATAAAAGATAAAAAATGAAATTGAATTAAAATGAATATCATTCTAAATTAAATGACGTTGAGTTTAAATATAATTATTATTAAGAATATTGTCCATCATGAATTTGTACACGACCGGTGTTATTTTGATATAATAGACGGACAACCCAGTAAGTATAGTAATTTTCAATTTCAATATAAAAACTATTTTGCTTTGCATCTTTTCAATTTCCATGTTAAATTTCTTTTGACATTTTACATGTTCATTAAAAATGTTGCACCAAATAATTCTTTACAATATTTTTAAAGTTAGTCAAGAGTTAAATACACTATATAAGTTAGGACCCACCACTAGCTTAAAATGAAACTCAGATATACTTTGTAATATTATATATTTTTTAGCAAGATTAATGCTCGACAAGCGTACATATAAATTTTAGATCATAATAGAATTCTTTTCATTTTTCGTTTTCATTCAAAATACTCAAATTTTAGGAATACGTTTTGAAAGCGTCGCCCATTTGACGACAACGTGACCATGCTTAAACGGAAAGCTGATCATTTAAAATTTTCAGTTATCTGTTTTGGATAAGTCTTGTTTTTATGTCCATCGTCTTTGTCATGTTGAACTGATTATGTTAATTGTATTTTAATGAATATTGTCCTGAAGAAGGTTTATTAAACCGAAACGTCAGATGTTGAAATTTCATTCATATTAAAACAACATAATTGCATTTAAGGATTTTTGTTTGTTTTTTTCCAAATATTTTTCTTCATATATATATATATATATAAGCTTTAGTCACTTTACCATTAGCATAACAACAGCTTCCTCGTGCCTTGTCTATAAATACTTTCATGATAATTGTTCTGATGAACTTTTTTCGATATGTAGACTTTAAGCACGGTATGAAATTGGGGGCACTGTCTCATCATTTTACAGTTGAAATGGCTAGATGTAACCATATGTTCCATGATAACAGTTTCTTCTCTTGCACTTCTCACTTGTGGAACTCTCTTCATGCTTCTCAATCAACTTTGGTTTTCAAAAATTTAAATGCAATGTCAATCATTATCTTCTCTCTTAAAAGTTTTTTTTCTTATATTCTCTAACACTCAGTAACCCCTTACAGCTTAGTGGCTTTATTACCTTGTTTAAGGTGAAATGATATAAAAAAAAAAAAAAAATTATCATGGTTGTTTCTCAAAAATCAATGACTATAAACATAATATAGCTTTCTACAATTAATATCTAAATACGAAAATCAACCTTAGCACAGAGAACAATTAAAAAACACAACCTAAGAGTCAAAGACCAATCTATTTTCGAACTCCAGCCAAACAAATTAATCAATAATTATTATACACCGATTTACTTAAACTAGTTTCTCTTCTCATCTCAGTTACTCATAGTAGCTGCTGCCTTATTCAGGTATTCAGCATTGTAATCACTTGGGAATTTCAATACCTGGAGGACAAATTCTGCTACACATGCCAGAAGGTATCTCATATCCTTTAATTCTATCGAATTAATTTGTCCCTGTGATATCTCTGAACCAGAGTATACAACTTTTTGCACTATCTGAACTCATGATCCCCCAAAGAACTAGATCTGCTTAACCAATGCTTTTACCCATTAGGGTATGTATTGAATTTGGTAGTGGAAACTTTGATCCTTAAATCCAGTCACTTGCCTGCTTCTTCAACTAATCCAGAGGATATTACCTGTAGCTTAATTAAGTGCTGGAATTTTTCAGTCTTAGCCCTTTGACATCTATAAACAATTAAGCTGTAATATATTTCTTTTGTATTGATTGATTTTTATTGATTTTTTTTTTTTTTTAGATAATGATTTACAGATGCAAGTCCTACGAATTAGCCCATAGCTGGGAGGGAAGAAGAGATGGATTCAAACTTTTCTCATGAGTATTTGTGCACAAGTGAATATAAATCTGAGGAATTGGATCTTAAACACTCAGATTTCAATTTTGGGTCATTATCTATTACACTAACCACATATCAAAGCTTATAGCATATGGTATTCCTCAACAGTTACTCATCTAGGTACTTGTATTTCTTTTGGAATCAACAACTATACAATGAACAAGAATTTTTATTATTATTATTTGGGATTTTTGGTCTCCTTTCTTAAAAACTAATAAAAAGGTTTTTTCTTCTTTTCTTTTATATAAAGCTAGAAACAAGACTATGTTGTGATTTAGAGAGTATATGAAAAACAAGTATTTGCATTTTAAAAATCTTGCAAGGTCAAAACAAAAATGGCTACTAACAAAAATAAAAATGATTTGATAACGTAATAGTCATTTTCTTTTATGACATAAAATCTCTGGGAAATGCACACCTGGATACAATTTGTTGGTAATAATAAAAATTGTCCTACTTTTTAAGAGAACTGAAGCCATTTAAAAATTCAATGCTTTAGCCATTTTTATCATGATTATTATATAGAGAAAGAAACATGCTTGTTTAATAAATAATTCTGAAAACGATGCCAAACTTCTTATTCTCTTTTACTTTAACTTATTTAACTAGAAGATGGGATAAAAAGATAGAGAAAAAGAGGTTAGTCTATTGTAATTTGTTCTCTCCAAAGAGGAACTCGTACGATAAAATCCTTTTTTTATAAGTGAAAATTTGTGAGTCGCGTAATACAGGTGTGTGTTTGTATAATTTTTATTATAAGAGATTATAATTAAAACATTTAAAATTGAAGGAATTAAGAATTTAATTCTAAACTTATGCCCCACAATCCTTTAACTTCCAGAAAGAGGTAACGATTTGTTTTTAAATTTCCCTAATAAATAATTTTTATCACCAGTTACTAACCATTACCTGAGGAAGTACAATGTATTGAAACATGAAAGCTTTTGTGTAGTAATGTAAGGTTTTTATTATAATCTCTTATAATAAAAATATGTATTTGCTCTACTTTGTATTGGGCACTTTTTTTAAAAGTAAATGCTACAAACTGGATTTTTACTCCATCTGTTCTTTCTCTTATTTGGAGATATATAAAGGATACTGTATTTGAGGGAGGCACTTAGAGATTTTTTTTTTTTTTTAAACTTTTTTTCTACTGGCCACTCTAGAAAATCTTTAAGAAAATGGGCTCTCCCTGGCATAATTCAAACCTGCCTCCAACTTTTGCAGGAGAAACCAACATCTGCAAACAAATTTCATGCTACCAATATGACTGACAAATTCAAGCAATTTGACTGCATTAATATTGTATATAAAACCTAGCAAATCTGCTAACAAAACTCAAAATGTCTCATGAGGCTCCAAGATGAGTTTTCAGAACAACCAATCATCAGCAAAATTTCAGAAAATTATTTCTGAACTTATCCATGAAAACCATTGCACTATCAAATTTCTCACATAATTGCAATCGGATATAATCTGCCAAAAGACACTAGTTTGTGAACTTTCTGATAACACTGGTAGCAGAGTGTAGTTAACTTAGACAAAACTTATACAAATACCATTAGAGATTTGTTTACTTAATTATAACACCACTAGATTCAGAAGTTTTTTTTTTTTTTTGTTCCTGTTGAATTCAGTAATATAGATATTTGTTTAGAAAATAAATTTTACTATAATTGTTGTGCATCCATTTTATTATGACTTATAAAAACTGACTATGGGAAATGGAATGTTAACCATTGCAGGAAAAAAGATTTAAAATTTAATAATGCAATTCAAGCTTGAAAGGCATAAGTCCTTATGTCTAAGCCATATATCCCAATTGAAAAAAAACAAAAAACAAATTACTCTTTTCAGTGGAACTAATATGGCAATATACTTAAAAATATTACACTATAGGAGGTGAAGACTTTGATCAAAGCTAGCTATAAACAATACAAGTGATTCTTATTACTGATGATGGTAAGTATTGTTTTTATCAGAGTCAAGTTATTAGAAGGTGATTAAATTATCAGTACAAATAGATTTACATTTTAAATTCAATCCACATAATTTCATATAAGGTGAAAGAAATACAATGTCTAAAGTATTATTGCACAAGCCTTGTTGCCAATTAAAAATTAGCTATTTCATTAATCACATGTCCTTTTCAGGTCCTGTACAATAAATACAAAGCAATTAGTAGCCTAAAATGAAATATATGTAATTTATTTCAATGAAGAAATACTACAAAAATATTGGGGAAGAATTGGTCATCTGTCTATGTTTCTGAGACGAGGCATTGTAACTATTTACACACTGCGGATAGAGGCATTGGTTGAAATAATACAGTGACTTGACCCAAAGAGTTGCGAGTTCAATACCTGGCCACAGCAGGGGTGAACAAAAACTTTGAGAGTTGAATTAGTTGAATTACTGAAGTGAAATAACTGAAGCCGAGATATCCAGAAAAGGCATGGCACATGGTACTCGAACAATCTACCCTGCTGGACAAAAAGGGTTCAGTTCAAAATTCCAACATATATCACCTGAAGATGGCCAGAGAGTACAAAAGCCAAAACATCATGAATATGACAATAAAGATGAGGACAACAGTCTGAACAATGTAAATAGTGTAAATAAGAATTGGTTAGTACAACTGCTCTTTCACAAATAACAAATTTTGTCCTTGTTAATAATAAAAGAGAAATTAGTCTTACATTGAATTGTTACAGATGGTAACCACTTTTACTTAACTTTCCTTGCATTTATTTCACTCATTGACATTTAACATGTTTATAGTCCATGAGCTTCTAACCAAACATTTTGGAGTTAAGATTTGAATATATATATATATATATATTTTTTTTTTTTATCCTATGTGAATCATTTTAACTTGTCTCTTATTCAGTAATAATACCAAAATAAAAAAAAAATAAGCACCATATACAGGACATTCACATTGAAGGTTTTTGTAAAGCCATTGCTTTGTCAAACTGGGCAGTTATTCCAGAAACTAAAAATTTGACATCTCTTTCAATTGAAATAATTATAAGAAAGAATTTAAATCAGATGGTGTAGCTCATGTCCACTCTTACTACTTATATTGCATTTATCAGTGTTGATCCTTCAGTTTAAGGTGTTTCTTGACTGCTTTTGCTAATATGCTCTCATTCAACCTAAACTTTTCTGTCTGCAATCAGCATGGCTGATGCTAAACTCCTGGAAAGCAACACACTGTGCCTTCTTGGCCTCACGTTTTTAACTGACTTGCAGTGGAACAATTATATTAACTTAATAGCTGCATCTACTGCAAGGAAAGTTGGGTCACTGTGTTGTGCTAGAAAGTTTTTCTTGTCAGAGTCCATCTTGCACATTTATAAATCTACCATTCATCCATGCATTGAATACAGTTGCCATATCTGGTCAGGTGCTCCTGCTATTCATCTAGAGGTTCTTGATAAAATCCAAAGAAAGATCTGCAATGTAATTGATCTTGACCTGGCATCTCAACTTCAGCCACTTTCTCACTGATGTGGTGTGGCTTCCTTTTGTCTTTTCTACAAATATTTTCATGGCAAATGCTGACAAGCTTCCCCCACCCCTGGTGCCATGACTACATGAAGTTAAGCATGATACTAAATTGGCATATAGGTCCTACCCTTTTACTGTTGAAATATTTAAATGTAACCACCACTTCTACTCCAAGAGTTTCTTTTCTCACACTTCCTGCCAATGAAACTCTTCAGTTTACTTTCTTCCCTGATAACTATTAGGTTGGTGCAAAAATAATGTCGTTTTCTCACATAGTAACATATGTGAGAAAACGACATTATTTTTGCACCAACCTAATACAATCTTCAAAAATTTAAATGCAACATCAATCGCCATCTTATATCTACTTGAATCCCATTCCTTTTTTATCTTTTCTCAATCCACCCTATACCCAGTCTTTTCTCTCACTTTCACTCTTTGTAATTCCCGTGTACTAGTGGCATTCCTGCCTTGCTTGCAGTAATATGATTAAAAAAAAAATAAAATAAAATAGAATAAAATTTAAACATTAACTACAGAATCTAAGAGAGATGTAAGTGCAAACCATAAAAAGCCTGTCTATATCAATCTAGGATGAGGTTGAACCATTCAAAGAATTTTTGATCATGATGAGTAAAAGATAAATATGCAGGTCTTGTGTACTATCAATTTGTTATTTATTGTATCTAAATTGGTTCAACTTAATCCAAAGTTTTAGAAACACAAACACCAGAAAAAAAAGACAAAAATCTATCTCATAAATTTCTCATTGTGAACTATGTGAGCAATGAATTTCTAATCAAGAACTCTTTTGTACAAATAATTATTTTACTTCTTGTCAATAAAATACATATGCACAACTATAGAAAAAACAAATAGGTATGAATTTATACATTTAAAAAAAAGCCAGTAATTGGTTTTAAATGAAATCTTCCTGAATTTTCTATCATAGATCAAAAGCTAAAAGGTATTGATTGATATCAGCACTTTATCATTTTGTATTGTCAGCAAAAGGAAATCAAAGTTTTTTTAAAGTTATAAAATATACCAGCAATCTTGCATGGTAAATACTGGGGATGCTGAAAAGCAATGAACCTAACCAAGAAAAAAATATTCAGTCAAATTTCAGAAAGTGGGTCAAGCAAATCACTTTTCAGCCCTCCTCTTGCAATATGCGTGCTTCAGCTTATAAACAAATATGAAACCTAGCAAAAATAAAAAAAATAAAGGAAATTAATAATACTAGTCACTAATAGTTGATCATTACCAATTCATCTTCAGTAGCAATAAATTAAATGTTTATTGAAATAATTAAAACAAATTTGTTATAAATTATCATAATTGTGCCTGTCCTTCTCTTCATTAGTTCCTTAGTTTGTACAACTGTTATGCATCATACTTCTTATAAAACTCAGGTTGTGTGTGTGTGTGTGTGTGTGTGTGTGTGTTCGTTTATATATGGGATCGGATTTCTTACATTTTTCAACCGATTTCAACAAAACTTCACTTTTTTTTGGTAGGTAGTGTTTCTTATTGTCTTGCACACTTTTCTTTATTTTTACATTCAGAATGCTTTAAAAATTCCATTTACAAGACAATTGTTTATAATAAAATTCTATTCAATCGGTAGACTCATAACGATTGAAAACAATGTTTTTGTTTGAGTTTGACCAATTTGTTGTTAAAAAAAAAAAAAAAAAAAAAAAACTAATCAAGACATGCGTGTCCATCAACCTTAAACAATAATCTTTGTTAATTTTATTTTTCAGTCTTTATGATGGTCGATACTTGATCTATCTCTTACTGTTACATCCCCGGGCAACGCCGGGCTCTACTGCTAGTTGATAATAACTCGTAAATAATGGAGTATTCCATTTTGATTACATTGAAAGACAAAAGACATATCAGAGACACTACTTGGTTTCAGTGAAAAAAAAAAAGGAAGAAAGATTGAAGAGTTTAATATCTCATAAATAATGTACTATTCAGTTTTGATTGTGTGAGAAGACAAAAGACATCAAAAGATACTACCTAGTTTCAGTCAGGAAATGAAAGGAAGGAAAGTGTTTAACATCTTTCAATGAAATAGAAAAATTTTAAAAAATGTTTAAATATTTTCCTCTATAAACTGATGATCACCTCTCAAAGAATTTCAGGTGATTAAATTCAAATTCAGCTAAAACGTACATATGCATACCACAGAGTAAAATATCATGATTACTTGACATTGATGAATGAAGAGTAGAGAATTTTCTATGATTGTGACATAACACCCCACCACAAATACACATACACCCACTCACCCTACAGGAGAAAGATGAAAAAGCTCAGGCTTTACATAAGAAACATTAAGATGAAGAGTAGAGTATGCATTATCAACCACACCCTTTAACCCCAAGTTTTCTGTGATGTGGGCCAGCAAAGTCGGAGACTGACAACAAAGTTTTGATGTCACATATTTTTCTGTTGGAATTTCCCTTTCTTTGACAGATGACCAAGCCAATTTAAAACTGGATGCCACTCCTCAGAAAGAGCATTCAAAACATGGTTGATCTGTGTAGATTGAAAGTCCTGTTTTGGTCATACCACAAAAGCTTTATTTAGCTGTAAATTGTGTTATGGAATTGATTGATTTGTTTCCTATGGCTTTAAAGCCAGAAAATATTTTTTAGAGTGTAAGAATCTTTTTTTTTTTTTTTTGAAGATAATGGTTTAGTGATACGCGACTTACTTAATCCATAGCCAGGGCGAGAAAAGATGGATTCATACCTTTCCTAAGGGTATTTGCGCACAAATGAATATAATGAACTGGACTGGAATTAGAACCCGGCTCTCTGATTATCAATTCCAAACCATTATTTATTGCACCACCAACATATACAAGCTCAAAGCAGATGGTATTCCCAAATGGTCACACTGACCAGGTGCAATATTGCTTAACTTTGGTGATCATACTGGAACCAATGTTTCAATATGATGTGGCCCTTAAGCTGGAGGTGTCAGGACGGGGGGGGGGGGGGGGGGGCGTTAGAGAACTACACAGTGAGGGGGGAGGGAACTGCGCGGTGGGGGGGGGAAGAGAACTACGTAGTGAGAGGTGGAAGGGCTGATGAAAAAAATGATTGGATAAGAGAAAAAAAAAGCAGGATTTCTATGAAGTTCAAACTTAAGAGTAAACAACTAATAATTTTTAACTTAATCCTCTTATCCAATCATTTTTTCAGCAGTCCTTCCACCTCTCACCATGTTAAAATTCTCATGCCAATTTACTGATACAAGTTAGAAAGCTGGTTTGTAGATTAAGCACATGATTATGCAAGATAATTGATAATAATTTTGACAAACATGAATGGTAACATTCAGCATTCATTGACTGAGAAACCAATTCTAAATTTGGTTGAAATTTATAAAATCTTTCTATTAAAATTTTTTTTTTTTTTTTTTTTAAAAATAGATTTCTCAACTTATCACCCTTTCCAGTATTGATGGATTTGTTTTGTTTTTTTGTCAACATTTGTGGGTTATGTAGAATAACAAGACAATAAACACAATGAGATGCTCCATTGCACCATAAATAGCTCTCTTCCTCAAGGTTGGATTACTGTTTACCTCAGCTTGCTCCACAACTGAGTGTTTATCTTGATCACGTGATTGTTCGACATGGCGCTGCGAACAGGATCAAACACTGCTCAGCCGTCTACAATAACACGGACAAAACCCCCTCGGGCATTGTCCAGACTACTTCCACACAACCAGCCAGGTTTAAAGGAACTCATCCCTCCCCAAAGGCCACTACCGACACGCGATGGGGGGGAAGGAGATGTAGAATAACAAGACAATAAACAGCACTTACCGGTGTAAGAGTCCCAGCTAGCGTCCAGCTGGCAGACAAAAATAAAGCAGGTTGTAACTTAATACAAACCCTGCGGTATTTACTTGACTCCCACGAGGTCAAGATGTGACACAAGGTCGTTTTTCGTGGGAAACCCGAGCGTTTCCGCATAGGGTCACTGGTCAAATATTGGTCATAACATGTCCAAGCTTAATCAAGTTTTAGTCCAAATTGGTCTTAGCTTGTCTTAGCATGTTCTGATATGGTCCAAACTAGACTTTGCCGCGGTCGTAACCCAGCCCGAAGGCCGGGCGCTGACCTCGCTGCGGTCAATACAAACCCTGCGGTATTTACTTGACTCCCACGAGGTCAAGATGTGACACAAGGTCGTTTTTCGTGGGAAACCCGAGCGTTTCCGCATAGGGTCACTGGTCAAATATTGGTCATAACATGTCCAAGCTTAATCAAGTTTTAGTCCAAATTGGTCTTAGCTTGTCTTAGCATGTCCTGATATGGTCCAAACTAGACTTTGCCGCGGTCGCAACCCAGCCCGAAGGCCGGGCGCTGACCTCGTTGCGGTCAATACAAACCCTGCAAACTAACTGATGAATCAAGCTGGTATTTATATAGAAATACCTCCACTCAGGTACCAGCAGCCAATCACAGCCCAAGCAATGGACTATCCCACTTTAGCACAATGAGATGCTCCATTGCACCATAAATAGCTCTCTTCCTCAAGGTTGGATTACTGTTTACCTCAGCTTGCTCCACAACTGAGTGTTTATCTTGATCACGTGATTGTTCGACAGGTTATTTAAAGCCAAACCTTATTTTGGATTGTAAGAATTTTTTTCCTGAGTGAATACTGCATTAACAAATTTTTGAAAATAATGATTTTTGCAGATGTCCTATTGTTTAAACCATATCTAGCAGAAGAGAGCCAGTATTGATAAGGCTTCATTTGCTCAAAGCAATTTTTAACCATTGATCTGAGAAAGTGATTATATACAGCTGACAGTTTAGATATTTCTAAATGAGTTAGCATTATGCCTGATCCATATGAAAGTCTATATAATATTTAAGAACATAACTAGATCTTTTTAGGCTTATGTCTTGGTTTTATAACAAATTGTGGTGTTGAGTGAAACTATCTCTAGCACTGCCTATTCTATGTTCAATTTCCTTATTTCCTATACCTCCCGTCCCCATAACATAGCTTCCTTGTGCTTTTTTCTATAAATACTTTGATGGTAATTGTTCTGATGAGCTTTCTTCTATGGCAGTGGTTCCCAAACAGTGCAATACGCCTCATAGATGCTGTGGAAGATAGCAGGTGAGACAGAATGATTGAATGACAAGAAGATTTAGAAACAGTTTCAAAAAAATGCATATGTCAAAATCAAATATTTCAAAATTTTAAAATATTATGGATTATTTGTAATTACATGCATGAGTCCCCGTATAAATAGTTATAAATAATTATTTACAGATTTTATCATTGTGATAATTTTGCATTATATCAAGTATTAAGAATATAGTAACTAGAGTCCACTAATTGGAGGAGAGAGTTATCAATGATAATGATCCGACTTTGAATATTCGGTTATCTTCCTTTAACCCTCTTTGTTTTTTATTTTTAAATGTACTTTTTAACATATAAAATTTGGTGAGATGCTAATTAATTTTCATCCCGAAAATGCGGTACAGAGAAAGAAAGTTTTGGAACCACTGTTCTATGGTATCTAAACTTTATGAATTTAAGCATAGTACTAGATTGATAGCAAGGTCCCATTTTACAGTTGAAATGGCTAGATGTAACTAAGTTCTATGCTAACAGTTTCTTCTCTTGCCCTTCTCACTTTTTGCTTTCCAGTCAAATTTGATCTTCAAAATTCTTTTTTTTTTTATTATTATTGTTCTCTCTCCTTAATAGTTTTTTTTTTTCTTCTCATTCTCTCTCACACTTAGTAACCGCTGGCATCTTAGTGGCTTTATTGTCTTGCTTGAGATGAAATGATTAAAAAAAAATTAAAATTAAAAATACTAAACTTGTTGTAACTGATCCATACATAGGTATTTGAAAGGTTTAGTATTTACTAATCTTACATTCTGAATTTTTATGATGGATTCTGGGTATATGTCATCACTGTTTCTGCTTTAATTCCGATTCCAGGCCATAGTTTCTATTTTGGAAAGGTTTTTTATTTTAGGTCATATTGCTTGGAATACTAAGGAATTTTTTTTTTTTTTTTTTTGTCCAAGATCATTTGAATTCAAACTATGAATACCTATGTCATTGGCATAACCCTCCCCCACATCATCATCAGTACATTGGCCACAAGGGAAGAAAAGTAAGAACTCTTTTTCTATTTTAATAATACATAAATTCCATGTAAACCAATTGTTTACAATTAAATAAGTATAAATAGAAATTGCCTTATCCTTCAGGCTATTAATTCTCAACGACTAAAAATACATTCCTGATTTACAAAATTATTTTTTTGAATGTATTTATATTATACATATAATCTTATCCCATCTGTCAGTAATACTTGCATTAATTTTTAAGTACTGACAATCCCCTTAAAATTCACAACATATAGATTACGTTTTTAGATTGAGAAAAAAAAAAAGTAAAATACATTGCTTAATTATCAGTTTTTTCTTACAATCAATATTTAAGTTTGTTAATTAAAAAAAATATACTAAAGCCAAATAGAGGCGAGTGGTGAAGTAACAGTCAAATAATTAGTTGAAAATTTGTCTAGTGTTCAAATGAAATTGATCCTAAAATACAACTGTTATTGTAATTTTCCTCAGACCCCAAATTTTGCTTATATATATGATCTTTAGATTGAATTGAAGCTTTGATGCATTTTGTTTAATAAATCCTACTTGTGATATAATTTAGGGGTTTGATTTAATATATGTCTAACACAAGCTTAAAAAGAAAGCTTTTAATTTATTAATGCGATACATTTTATAATTTTACCACTATCATTTGAAGATAAGGCATGCAATTGTATCATGTTCTTGTTAATTTATACAAAGAAATGGCAAAAGTTGTGGTTTTGTCAAGTTTTAAATTCACACGAAAATAGTCATCAGTAATCTACTAAAATGTATGCATATGTAGGGGCGGGGGATGAAAAGTTCTGGTTTCAATAAAAAAAATAAAAAATAAAAAAATAAAAACACACACACACACACACACACACTGTAACAGCAAAATTTCCAAATAATGTTACAGCATAATTATCCATCTCACAAAATGTTTAATATCTAAAAACCACTAAACTAATTTAGCCATCTTAACACCATTTATCATAAGGATCACTGAAAACCCCTTTGAGTTATTCAGCTAAAAAAAAAAAAGGAAGAAGAAGAAGAAAGAAAGAGAAGAAGACCATGCAGGCCTTCAGTAATGATACCAACATTCATACCCTGGCTTCCATCAAGTCCATTCAAGAGCCATCAAGAGAATGGTGAATAAGTTTTAAAAAAAAAAAAGGGGGGGAGCAACAGTAGAAAGGAAAACTGGACAAGGAGGTCACAACAGGAAGAGAGATAGTCATTCAACTTAGAGCTAAAGAGATCAATTATAAAAGATACAACTCAATTCATAAGACATTTGGCACGTGAGAGGAGTTTCAGCTATGACAGTGCAAAGAGCAGAAAAAGACTTGAAAATGAAATCATACGTGAAACCTATGAGCCACCATGTTATCCCAGGACTGGAAGTTAGTCAAGATGATTTTTGCCCTCTCTAGCCTAAGTTGGAAAAAGATCCTGGAAGAATATTTTATATATATATATATATATATATATATATATATGTGTGTGTGTGTGTGCAGTACTTATTGGAAAGTGCTCAATATCAATGATAGAGCTAACATATTCAGTTGTATGGATATGAGTTTGACCCAGGGCCATATATATATATATAAATAAAACATGAACTTTATTTCAATACTTCATGAGCTTCCAATCTTTAGTTATGATTAATTAATGATGAACATCTCATTTTGGTTTATGATCAATTTCATTACAATTCTTCTGTTAAGCTTGGAGGGTAATTATATATTCTGTTATGTGTTATAAAAACATCAAAAAATTCCAATAGGACATCTTTAATCATTTCTAAGGTATAACGGTTCAGAGATTAATCTGACGATTGCACAATTTCGCTGTTACACCTGGTGTGTGTGTGTGTGTGTGTGTGTGTGTGTGTGTGTGTGTGTGTGTGTGCATACGAATGTATATAAAAAAAAATTATCTAAAATTAGTCATTTAGTATGACATATGGAAAAGATAAAACAATTATGAAAGAAATTATTACTATCTAAATTTAATGGTTAGCTTACTTTGTTTAACTATCTATTAAAAATATTCCAGTTTTTACATACCAGTCTTATAGTACATATAAAAAAAACACATGCAAGTTTGAAAATATACAATGTTTTCAATTGGTAGACAAGTAGGTTATATAAGTTATACTTTGCCCAAGGAGAGTTAACAACTGCAGAAGCAAATGTTTAAAAAAAAAAAAAAAAAAAAATGTTCAAACTTACAAACAAGCAGCGTAGATGGACTACCTAACAAGCAGCGTAGATGGACTACCTAACAAGCAGCGCAGATGGACTACCTAACAAGCAGCGCAGATGGACTACCTAACAAATAAATTCTGTTTATCATTTTGTTGTATATTCTCAAAAACAAGGAAAATGTATATATTCACTTTTACATGTTTAAGTTTTATTACAATTCTAATCATCACTTTTTAAAATAATAAACATTGCCAAAGAGTGAAGGCAATAAAAAAAGGCGATGTCATAGGGAAGATCCTATTTTTGACACTAAGTCATATTGTGGGCACATTTGTCTATGTTTGCAGCTTTCAACTTCTAATTTCTATAGATATAATGAAGTTAAAACTCAAGAAATCAGATGATCATGAACCACATTGTCTTGCAAATGTAGATCTTGTTCATACGAAATAAAATTATTTTCTGTTGATAATTAGAAAAACAAGAGGTAAAAAATTTTTCAAAATTGTTTTATGTATTTATCATTCCAGCAGATTCTTGTCCATATTTATCTCCACCCATGCAAGACAAATATTGTTTACACCTAACAAAAACATGTCAACCAGTAAATTACTGGAGTTCAACAGACCATATATACACATGTATAAGTTGACTTCAGGAATGATGTGACGCTTGAATCTTTTTTTTTTTCTCTTTTGCATGAATTTTAACTTCTCCAGAAAAAAAATTACCTGTATATAGTGTGATCCCCTATTTTTTTTTTTTTCGCATAAAAAACTGATTATAACAACTTGCACTATAGTTGTGTATATAAAGGAAAGCAGATTTGTGTAAACAAAGTGCTAAGTATTAAAAAATAGAGCAACATCAGATAAATAAAAGTTTGAAAGGATTTATCTTCTGATTTCAAGTTTCAAAGATATACAACTAAAGAGAGTATACATATATCTGTTACTATAAACATAATATGTCAAGTATCCAAGATATGTCTACTTAAAATATATGTATCCACTAAATATATTATTTATAGTAATAAGAAATAATATCAGATTAAAAAAAAAAAAAAAAAAAAAAAAAATCTTAATTGCTTATATGTACAGGGTCTATCAAAAATACTTTACAAACTTTGGCGGCAGGTTCCTCACATCAAAACAAGGCAAAAGCCCAAATAAACACATCTGCAAATTCTTTGTTTTTGAGTTATTAAGTTTAAAAAAAGTTTATGGTAGATAGAACTGTGTTACCATATAGACGAGTGTATATTAGTGGCTAGTATGTCTTTAACATATAATGTGTGTAGTAGTGAGTTAATAAAAAAGTGTTCTATTAACAATGGCAGGGTATTCATATCATGAGCAGGCAAATATGATTTTACATACAACTGCACAAATGGTAATTGATGTAAGGCTATATGGCTCTCCTCAGATTGAGTTTCCAGATCAAAGACAGCCAAGTCATTCAACATTTACTGCTGTTTATCATTGCGTTGCTGAGACAGGAACTGTGACAACACAAACTATGGATCAAGAAAGACCATGAAGAACGCATTCTACAGGCTGTTGGAGACAATCCAGGTATCAGCAAACATCAAGTGGCCCTAGCATGTTGTACATCTCATAATACTGCATGCAGGGTACTTCAAGAGCAGCTCCTCTATCTGTATCATTTGCAAAGTGGGCAGGGTCTTTTAACCTCTGATCACTCACCACAGAAGAACTTTTGTTTATGGTTTATTGCACAAACTCCCAATCTATTGTTTATCTCTTCAGTCTTGTTTGCAGATGAGGCAACATTTGGAAGAGATGGAATAACAAATTTATGCAACCAACATTTGTGGATCAGAATCCACATGGTACAATACAAGCTAGACACCAGCATCAGTTTACAATTAATGTGTGGGCTGGAATTGTAGGTGATTGTCTGGTAGGTGCATATGTTCTCGCAACATGTAGACAGGAGCTGTCTACAATGATTTTATTTCAAACACACTTTCAGACCTACCAGAGGATGTACTCCTGCTAATACAAAGATGCATGTAGTTCATATATATGTATATTTTATTAGGGTTATGACCTTTTTGTAAAATTTCCTGTATTATAATTCAATGAACTTTTGTTCAAATATAATAAAGGGTTTAATCCATTTTTTTTTTTTTTTTTTTTTTTTTAAATATCACATGAAATTTCTAGAATTGTATGTTGGTAGTACTATGACTTTTTGGAATCTTCTAGAACTTGTTTTTGTTTATTTGTAAGTTATGCTATAAACTGTTAAATGCATTAGAAAATACATAAGTACTATTCAATTACATCATTAACAAATTGAAAAATAAAGCTAAAAATATTTATTTTTTTTACTCTTGTTGTGTAAATGGTAAAATCAAATTTTTGGTTAGGGGTGACCTTTCTCCAGAACTGAAACAAAATACCTTTTTCCTTACTATTGAACAAAAGTTCATATTAATAACACATGAACATAGGGTTACAAAAAAGTTAACCCATATATATATATATATATATATATATATATATATATATATATATATTATATATAAATAAATAAATAAATATGAGAGAGTGTGCATGTGTCCTTATATTTGTATTAACTTATAAATGCACACATTCATGTCACATTTTTTGCATTCTACAATGTTCCCAGCTCATTTTACAAAGTAAAAAAATCTCTCACATGTGTCTGTTCCAATTAAGGATAGAGTTGCGACAAAAAAAAAAAAAAAAAAAAAAAATAGTTGCATGCCATTTTCTTATAACACTACATAAAGTTAGAATTTTATATAGCCTATAAAAATCTTTCATATTTAATATGGTAGATATTTTTTTTATATAACAAGAATGAGAACAATATACAAGCAGTCATTTATATCCAAAATACTTTTTTTTTTTTTTTTTTTTTAAAAAGGAAAAAAAAAAAAAAAAAAAATTTGTTCAAGACAACTGTCAGAATTCTACCCCTCTTCAATGCCATTCATTTCAGCTAATTATCCACCAAAGATTCCTAACGTTAAAAAATCCAAGCCATACTAGTGGAAGCAGCACATGGCTGGGTTATTTTGTCCATGTTTCTAAAATTAGATCTTTATTTTCATGAAATCAGACAAGAATTTGAGAGAGGCAACTGAAGATTGAATGACTAAACTGAAAAAAGTAAAACATAGGAGTGGTTAAAATAAATAAAAACATCCAGAGTGGGAATGCTAAGAATTTATTAAAAGTTATAAGTGGAAACCCCTTATGAATCTTGTTAATCAAAATTTAAAGTGCTTTAAGTATGTGAGAGAAATTTTAGTCTGTGTGAAAGTGAGAGAAAGCATTGAAGAAGCAAGGGTGAATAAGTAAACTTGCATTTGCTTTTAAGTAAAAATAAAGACACTTCGTATTATAATAGACACCACACACATAAAAATACTTCTTGTATTTATAGAATTACTCAGTGAAATTTTGAAGAAAAAAAATTAACTTGGATTAAAAGATTTCATTTAGGTTTTACTTTAAACTTACCATATTTGATAGTATATAAAACTGCTCCATTATTTCTATTTAAGATTACAGTATTATAGAATTCAGCTAGGTAGAAATACTGATAATCTACTTAATAATATTCACCCTGTACAAGGCCCAAGAGCCACTCGAGGTAGATGGTTACAGAGTAAGATAAGGGTCACAGTTTATGAAGATAAGTAGGGAAAAATAATGGTTAACTCTAAACGTGAACAAGTTTAGATTGTAATGTTTGGAGAAGCATCCTCTTGGGAGTCTATACCACAAAGTTGCAGTTTGTGGGAAGAAGCCATTCCTGTGAAACTTACATCTTACCAATGGAATATAAAGGAAAGTGGGGTCCAAGTCTTAGCCATAAGGGTTAGAACTGGCAGAACTAAGGAATGTTGTTTGTCTGAATACTTCCTATGGAAATAATGAGAGTAACAAGGTTTGCAACATTTCAGCTATGGGAAAGAAATTGTAGAGTGGAAAATAATCACCCACAAGGTTGCAGAGATGCTTTTGAACTATCGAAACTAGAATGTGAAAAACGGGCAACTCCTGCCCACATACTCATATATTACATTTACATATTAAACAGAATCTTATGCTGGTATATTTTCTCATGTACTTGATAGTTGCTTTTCAACTTTATACCAATGTCACTAAACCACACAAATAACAGGTGCCATTACTTAATAAAGCCTTACAATAAAATGAAGTGTTTAATCTATAAAAATTTGACATGGTTTCCTACTTTTTTTTCTTAAACATTTTTATGGCAACTGTTCTGATGAGCTTTTTTTTTTTTTTTTTTTTTTTTTCCTCTGAGTGCCTTGACTACATGAATTTAAGTATGCTACTAGATTGGCAACTAGATCAACATTTTACTGTCGAGCTAGATGCAACTGCTACTTCTATTTTAATAGTTTCATTTCTCGCACTTCTCTGGAACTCCCTTTCAATTTCTTGCTTCCCTGTCACCTACAATCTTTTGAAATTTAAATGAAATGTCAATTGTCATTTTCTGTTTTTCTGAACCCTGTTTCTTTATTGTCCTTTCCTCCCTCATTTTCTTTCCTGTAATCTCTCAGTTGCATTCTAGTAGCACTATTGCCTTGCTTGGAGTGAAATAAGTATTGGCATATGCCATTTTTATTATTAATATAACCAAAGCAACTATTAATAGAAACATAAAATGCATTGAGATTATTAAGATTTTATGGTGGATATGCAATGAGCATAGTGGTTAGTAATAGGAAAAAAAAAAAAAAAATTTCAAATTTCAGCTGAGACCCTTGCATTCATTTCATGCTAATACCCTCGAGAAAGGCATGTATCCATCTTTTCTCTCTTCATCTCTAGGTAATATAATAGGGTGAACTGGGTTTTCTAGCCTTGACAGATTAAGCAGCCTCAGAAAATTGAATTGAAAACCATGCAGAAAATAAGAAACAATTCCACTACCTTCCCTAAGTAATTATGGTGAGTTTTTATACATACACAATAAAAATAATAGCTGGCCACTCATATTTGAGGATACCCGTCAACCAGGGCAGCTAGCCAATCCCTATTGCAGACAGATGCTCACTCAGGCACACTTGTGTTTGCTCAACACCCATAAAACCCATAAATTGTGGTTTATACTGCAAATATGCTGAGCAGATCTTAGTCACAGTTTCTAGGAGAGAGTGTATTATCTAGTGTGATCAACAATTTGAACAAGGCCAGCACACAAGCCCTCGACCATGACTTGTGGCTTTGTGCTAGCACAGCTATCTACGACTCAAGAGTTCCGTCTACCCAATTTCACTTACAAGGCTTGGGTCAACCCATGCTATAGTTTTTAGGCACTTTCCAAAAGTGCCATACACTGGGAGTGACCTAAATCCATTCCGATAACATCAGGAAGCCTCCTTCCTGGCAAATCGACCATGGTGAGATTTGAACCCAAGTCATGTTCAGAAAGCGAATGTTCTAACCATTCAGCCATGTGATACACACGAGAGATGAGACAAAGTAGAAAAGATTAATAAACGACAAGTTTTGCCAACATCTGTTGATCTACTCTTCTTCAGGTCAGAATGAAAGAAAAGTGTGTGTAAAGAAAATGAGTTGGGATTAAAATCCAGACACAAACGGCCTTAATATATAAAAATATAAACAAATACTTTCTGGTTGTCAAATCTTATGTTAATTTAATTAATTTCTCCTCTTATCCTGAAAAATTCCAGTGCATTTTGCTTAGTTTTGTCTTTCATTCTGATCTGAAGAAACTGAGATCAATAGATGTTGTGCGTTTATTAAGCTTTTGCAATTTTTTATTTATTAATTCGACAAATTTTATTTTATTACTTAAACATTATTTTCAGTGGACATCCATATTTGAATAGATGCTCCATTTTATTAAACAGTATATTTATTTTTGTCTACCAGCCTGAATATTCCAGAAATATAGAAAAAATATGTGTAGTTATGTATATTTCAAAAGCCAGGGAAAGATTTGTTTAAACGTACTATTTCACTTTGCTTAATAATCAAAACCCTGCATGGCCGAGAGGTCTAAAGTATGTTGAATCTAATGATGGTTCCTAGGTGGAGGGGGGGGGTCAAATCCTGACAAACAGCACATATTTTTCTTTAATAATATTTCTCGAATATTCAGGCCAGTAGAAGAAAATAAACGGAGCGTCTACTCAAATATGAGTATCCACTAAAAATAACATTTAAGTATTAAAAATAAAAAATTACAAAACAGTTTCTTTATTTCAATGGTACATAAGTGAGTGGTAATGGGATTATTTCTAGTAAAGTGAAAAAATAATCTTCTTTGTTTGATAGGGTTTAGAAAATCTAGAGCAAATATTGAAAACAAAGCCTCATTAATTTTTGTCTGGATATTTGAGATGAGGAATTATGATTATACAAAGATTTGCTTGGGCTAGTCACATTATCTTGATTGTTATTGTCACATTTGGACTGGTGAAATTGAGCCTTAATTTCATAACTGGATTCCGCACGATACTTTACAAAATGTCAATTTTCTATAGTTGGTTTTATATCTTTAGGTATTATGTTAATTACATGATACAATCATATCTAGTGCATTATGAAACTTCAATACATCTAAGAAATATCAAAGTTTATTTTCAATAACAAAAAAAAAACTGATTATTTTTTTTTCTTTTTGGACGATATTGAATGTGGATGGAAGGCTTAAAACTGAATTCCAACAAATGACTTGCATCTTATTACAAGCCACAATGGCATTTTTTTCTTGAAAAATGTATATTTGTAAATTTAGCTTATAAAGTGATAAAATTTCCCATATATGTGTGTCTATATATATTTTCAATTCTGAACTTTAAACTGGATAGTATTTGCAGTTTGCTTTATTACATATTTTGACTAATTTATCTTTATTTCATTTTTTTTTTTTTTTAAATTAAAATACTAAAAGGTATTTTATAACCATTAATCAGTATGGATTTAGAAAATGAAGTAGTAGCTGTCATTGAGATTTATCCATATCCTGTGAAACCCATCTGATATGTATTATAAGTTAAGGCTTGACTAAGGAAACTTATAAACAGATGAAAGTGGCTCAGAAAGCTAAATTCTTCTTTATACCTACTACTAGTAAAAGTGAATTTTTTAGAGGAAGCATTTTTTTTTTTTTTTTTTTTTTTCATTCATTCTTGTTGTAACCCAACATCAGAAAGAGGCAGCTGAAGTTTCTGGGACACATAATGAGGAAAGAGGGCCTAGAGAATCCAATACGCACAGGTCAAATAGAGGGAAAGAGAGACAAGGGAAAGCAGCAAGTGACATACCTGACAAGCTTGAGCAGGTGGATGACAGAATGTGGTCTGGAGGAGGAGGCAGGGGGAAGGAGCTTGCTGAGAGCTGCATGGGATAGAGGGAGGTGGAGAGCCATGATTGCCTACGTCCTGAAAGGACATGGCACATAAAAAGAAAGAGTACCAAAATTTATTCATCTAATTTTACTTTTCTTGGGTTTATTATTATTACTGTTATCATTCCCTTGGAATAATTCCAGAGAATTTAACTATTTTGTCAGCACTTCAGAAGTATCAAAAACGTTATATTTTGAAAACATACAGAGAAACAAAGTCTTTATAAATTATATTTTCATATTTCTGCAGTACAATTATTTTGTTCCACATTTATTTGAACCGGCACAAGTTGAAAAATTCCCACTAGCAGGATTATTTAAAAAACACTTGGACTTTGTATAAAATACTCAACCAAGTTAGATTTTATTATGTAAGTTAATGTTTTCACACAAAAAAAAAAAAAAAAAAAAAAAAAAAAAAAAAAAAAATTTTTTTTTTTAATTTTTAAAAAAATTTTAAATTTTTAAAAAAATAAATAAAAACTGGTATTAACAGAAGTTGGTAAGTTTCAAGAAATATTTATAAAATAAATATAAACAAGTGCATATCAATAACAACTTACATTTGCTTTTATTACAAATATTCACAATATACTTGATGGTGTGAGACTTTATTATACAAGGGTGCTTATTTTTTATAAATTCGCATAAACCAATTTCTGTCTGTGTCCCTACCATACATCAAACATCCCACATTATTAACATGTAACAAATGTTTATCAGCCTTCTATAAATATTATAGGTAATATCTATCTTGCATCACAATTTTTAAAAGCATATTTTAATAGAAATAAATAACATAGAAGAAATATTTTGTCAAAATTTTTATAAAAATATTGCAATATACAAACAATGTTCCTGATGATAATTTTTTTTTTTTTTTAGTGTTTGTATAGAAAGAATTTATATTGGTCATTGTAAAAATTCAGTTAGAAGTTAAAAAACCTACACTGTTCATAATAAAAATTGTTTATATTACAAATTAGACAAATGGAGCTGGAAAAAAAAATTTAAGGAATTATCTAAAGTCAAAATAATCAATTTAATTTTATTAAAACTGTACCAGATTATTTAAACAAGTGAAAAAACAGTGTTTGTTGAATTCATCTTATCAATGTCATTATTAATATAACCATTAGGAAATGATTCAAATGTTTCTCTCATGGTCAGTTCTATGTAGCTATGTCCAAAATAGGAAATTCAAGTGGACTTAGTATAATGGTAAAAAGAACTTTAGAAAATAGATGTCTTGATGAAAATGTTGCTTCTAGAAAAAATTTCAAAGAGACAAGAGTACTTCTATGATAACTTTTCTGTTTATAGGACATTTATTTGGCTAATCTTGTTAGTATAAATTTTTTAAATTTCAGATAAGTAATCACAAATTGTGGGGTGGATACTATGTAATACATTTCATCCATCAAAATGGACTTAAGACTAATAATGGTTTTTATAGCAAGAATAAGAAATATTATTAATGTATCATATTATTAGTCTGATATGGGTTATAAGAAAAATATCCTCAAAGATATTGTAAAGTTATTATGTTGTAAATCATGAAAAAGAAATCATTGCACAATAAAAAAAAATAAACATTGACAAAAGAGCAAGGAAAAAAAAAAAAAAAAAAAAAAAAAAAAGAGCTTTAAAAATGTCACAAAAAGAAATTTTAGAAAAATTAAAAGTGTAAGAAAGAAAATACTTCAAAAAAGCTAGTATGACAGATATAAATAGAAGATGCAGAATATTAAGAACATTGAGTAAAGACATGAAAGCAACCAAGCAATGTAAGTTTTTGTGACTAAACAGGTTTGAGTGAGAGAGAGAGTACAAACAAAATATTTTCTTATAATATTGTTTAAAGTGTAACATTCAAAAACTGTAAAGAACAAGTAAAATATTATTATAGACTAGAAATAGCTGTGAAAAATTTCAGTTTTCCTATTTGAATTTTCCGATGACTTAATTCTTAAGTTAATGATTGAATAAGCTCATGGAGAGTTCTGCAATAATAAAATATCCATAGAAATTCCCCAATTGTGTTGTTAAATATTTGAGCTTAAAATATTGCAATAATAATAATCATAAATATGAATGCTGGTTGTTATTCCCACACAATCAAAACAGAATAGCCCATTATTTATGAAGTATTAGGTTGGTGCAAAAATAATGACTTTTTTGACGTTAAAAAATACGTCAAAAAACGACATTATTACGTCATTATTTTTGCACCAACCTAATATTAGCAGGGCATGACAGTCATGCTAACTAATGGAAGAACAAGCAGAATTATAAGATATATTACCTGCAAAAACAAACATTTCAAACTTGATATTGTTATCATTAAAATAAAGAAAGTGAAATATGATTTCTGCTCTTCACAGTATTTGTCTTTACTATCCCTCCCTGTTCTGCCATCCATTTACACAAGCTTGTTAACTCACTGCTTTTCTCATTTCCTCTTGCTTTCACTAAGTCCTGTGAGTGCCAAATTTACTTGGCCTTCTTTTCTTGTTATGTGTCCTAGAAATTTCAATTACCTCTTTCTGACTTTATAATTGTTCTTTTTACTCACATGCTCGTAACGTCAAAAAACGACATTATTACGTCATTATTTTTGCACCAACCTAATATTTTCAGCATTCTTCTATAAAACTAAATCTGTTGCTTCAAGTCTTCTTTTCATTAAATTTTAGTTACCTCCCCTGGTGTGTTAATTATGCTAACAGCATGATAAACTTTGCATGACTCAGAAGTAAAAATTTTAACTTTCAGATGAGCACAGAAATTTTGTCTTCCAAAATAAGGAACACTACATTTTTCTGTCTTAATAAACAACTCCCTGACGATGACATGTTGAAAGTACTCAGAATTAATTTTCTCTTAATAACAACATCAAAAGGCTTGCCTGTGAATATGAAAGGATACTATTGAAAATAAGTAGACAAATCAAATTATTCAATGAAACATGTCTCAATGAAAGCACACTGCCAAAATATATACACAAACATATATATATATATATATATATATATATATATATATAGTGTGTGTATGTGTGTATGTGTTTGTGTGAGAGAGATAAAAATAGTTTTAAAAAGGTACTGGGATAGAGCGTATATAAATATAAAATGAAAGTGGACATTGAAGTTAGCATCCCGTGACAACAGTGTTTCATGCTTAAATGCAATTGTCAGGTTAGGATTGCATTTAAGCATGAAACAGACTATATATATATATATATATATATATAATAAATAAAATCTCAAATATAGTAAATTCTTCTAGAAGAGGAGGAACGAGAAACCACAATCATAGTTGTATTGTAGGGGCTAACTGTATTTGATATGCATAACTGGTTTTCTAATCACTGAAAAGTTTTTCATGCTTTCTGCCCCTTCCAACTTTCGATTTTTTTTTTTTGTTTTGTTGTTGTTTTTTTTGTTTTTTTAGCAAGCTCGACATTTTTTTTGTGGTAAGTGTGAGTGACAAATTTAAACAAGCTTTCAATACATCTGGGTAAGGAAAGCTAAAATAATGTGGTTTGTTGTGAGTTACAAAGAAATGCACACAAGAGGGTGCTGAAAATTTCTCAGATTGAACCACTTCCCAAAATTTGACCAAACATCAGAATTTGGAAAGGATGCCTTTGGCCGAGACCTTTTCAGCATAACTCATACATTGAATATTGCCATCACATCTTATCTGGTGCTTCTGCTATACATTTAGAGATGCTTGATAAAATACAAAGAAGAATCTGTAATGTTATTGGTCCTGACTCGGCATGTTGGCTTCAGTCATTTTTCCACCACTGTGACATAGCTTCTCTGTGCCTTTTCTATAAATATTTTCATGAGAATTGTTCTGGTAAATGGTACCCCAACTTTATGAATTTAAGTCCTTACTAGATTAGCAGTACGGCCTCATCATTTTACAGTTGAAATGGCTAGATGTAACTAAGTTCCCTGTTAACAGTTTCTTCTCTCATACTTCTTGTTTCTTTCCTGGCTTTTTGCTTTGCAGTCAACTTTGATCTTCAAAAATTTAAATGCAATGTTAATTGTTATCTTGCCTTAATTCCTGTTCTCTTTCCTTAATAATGTTTATTTTTTTCTCATTCTCTCATTCTGTAAAACCTTGCATCTTAGTGGCTTTATTGTCTTCCTTGGGGTAAAATGGTTAAAAAAAAAAAAAAAAAAAAAAAAATATACATATATATTGGTAGTAAGATGTAACTGCTCATTAGCCAATGATTTAACAATAAGTAAACATAGATTAGAAAAAGGTTTCATTCTTATTCATTTCTTTCAGTGAACACTAAAACTAGAAAATAAGCAACATTTTTGGTATATTAAGATTGTTCAAATAAAAAAAACAAAAACAAAGGTAAAACCATATATCCAACACATACAAAGATTTTTATATTTAATCTATTGCTCCCTGAACTGTCATAACTTCATAGACCTTTTACATGTATATGTGCATACGCAGAAAAAAATGCTTATTACAGACAGGAGGGTGTCTACATCTCAAAAGCTACTAATTCACTAGAATAGTATATTCAGTCCTGATCACATCCGGTTAAGCTTTATAAATATTTGGGCATTTTAACAAATCATTTCACTAGTGTAGCAAATTCAAACTTCACAAGAGCTCCAATGTTTTAACCTTAAGCCAGACTAAGCTAATACCTGTTACAGCAAAGACAACTTACAGAGCTAATCAAGAGACCCTTCCAACAGTATTAAGTCATTTTATTATTAGTCTTTGATAGATTAATAATATACGAAAAGACTTTTTAGTATTTATATTAGGTTGGTGCAAAAATAATTTCGTTTTCTAACATATGTTACTATGTGAGAAAACGAAATTATTTTTGCACCAACCTAATAGAATGTGAATATGAAAAGCTAGATTCATTATAAGTTGATTTTGAACTGATAAAATGATCCTATAAAAGGTCACTTCAAAAAAGTGAGCATAAGATTTTCTTTAAAGGTAACTGAACAAATACAGTATATAAAGACATGTATTAGTTTTTAGTAGAAAACTTACACCAATTTAGAACCACTTAACTGTTAAGCATAGTTTCAAAAAGTATATTGATCATGACAAATAATGGACAATATTTTTCATTTTTCAAGGAAAGCATTGTTAGTTTGAGTAGAGTGAAACTTCAAACCTTATTTGAAACATCCTGTTTCTTTGTATATATTCTTATTTTAGTCACTTCCCATTAAAAAAATTTGGGCAATTCTTTTTCATAGAATATATAAAGATTTCTTTGTGTACATTTGTTTTACATTAACTCAACAAATACTTTCCAACCAAATTGAAGCTTTAAAAATAAACAAATGATATTAGTATGAGGGTGTCTGCCATAGAGAGAGTTGTTAGATTAATTCTTCAAATCTTTGATACAGAAGACAATTCATAGTGAATCACTATTTTAGTCTTGTACCAAGCTATGCCAAGCTTAATAAATATTTATTATAGAAGGTATCTGTTTATCTAAAGAAATAAAAGGTAGCATCTTGTATTGTCAAAATTCAACTCTTTGGTGGTAAAACTAATAACCTCTCCAGGGCACAGTTCATGGTGATGGAATATGGGGGTTGTTTTCTAGCAGACCATATAACCAAAGTCATACTGACAAGATCCAAAGGAATAAAGGGCATTACATTTGGTTCAGGCTTAGCAACAGGAATTACCAGGGAAGTTTGTCAGTGTTGATAGACAACTGTCATTGTGGCTACCAAAGGATTTCTGCCTCAATTTACTTCCATAGCCTTTTTGGGTGTTTGGATATGACCAGCATGTTAGTGGAGGCTTAAAATCAGGGTTTTCCCCCATCTCCTGGTTACGAGGCACCAGTGGTCTGCCTTAGTCCCTTCTCTGGCTTAGAGCTGGACTTAGTAGTCAGAGACTATTTGAAAAGCATGCCATATGAGAATTTTATAGTTTGTCCCACTACCAACCCCTTGTTAACCCTTGGAACATATAATGTGCATATATAAACAACTTCATTAGGTGTCTATCAATCTAACCTTCAGGGAATTTCAAATTGAACCCTTTATTCAATTTACAGAGGTGGATTATTCTTATTCCACTGTCTATATCTAAGGACATTTTATCTTAGCTAAATTTTCAGTTGAGGAGGCACAATGGAGTAATGGATAGCAGCTTGGATTAAGGAATTGGAGAGCTGAGTTCAAATTCCATTTCAATCCATTACATTCACTTACATGCTAATACCCTTGGGAAAGTGTATTAATCCTCTTCTCCCTCCAGCTATGGATAAATAGCAGGACAGACCAGGTTCTATAGCCTTGGATGGCAACTGGTCTACCGCAGAAAGAAATGGCAACCTACTGCAAGAAATAATAATCTGCCTCTTCAGTTATATATCAAAAGATTCATGATTGCCTAAGTGTGTATCACGCAAGTTATGTAACCGACTGAAATGTTCAGTTATTGGTAGTCCAGTTTCCACCTAGTGAGTATATATGTACTATATGTGTACTACCCTGCTCACAATCATTGTCACTTGTGCACTCATCAACACTTTAATCTTCCAGACCAGTTAATTCAAGATTAGTTGATGCTTTTTAAAAAAAAAAAAAAAACAAAAAAAAAAAAAAAAACACCTCACCTCTATATAACTTAAAATCTTAAAGAATTTTATTTTTTATGACAATATGTTGGAGCATACTTTGACCAAAATCTTATCACAATTACAAGTTGTCATTTTTGTTGTTGTTATATCAACACACTGCTCTCCAACATTCATCAGGTGCTTATGATCAGGATATTTTGTTATTTAGTACAGCTTGGTTATTGCTTGCTCCATTTCCACAGAGTCAAAGTACAAACCACCCAGCCCAAGGATTGAACTCACAATTACTATATCAGCAAATTCATGACCCAATGATTTATCTCTAGACATAGGCAGTAGAATAAGAACAGATGACTTTCATAGATTAAATAAAGGGTTCAATTCAAAATTTGATGATGGTCATCCAGATTGACAAGTACATAATGAAGACCATTATTCTGAATGTAAATAAGTCTTCCTTCCAGAAATTCAGACAGAAAATAGAATTTTTGTAAAGAAATTAACAGAAAAGTTTACCTTGTATAATTTTTCCTTTTCAAAAAGTCATTAAAAATGTTTAAGAAATTAATCTAGTTTCTTTATTCCTTGTCCAATTGCCAGTTTTCATGACTCAATCAGTGGTCATGTGACATGCCTATAATGTTCCTATATAGTCACCCATCAAACATAAATCCATCATCATTGCTTAACCTTAGTGATTTGATGGAAATTAGTATTTTCAGAATGATTTCAACCAGTATGTAATGATAGTATATAGAAAAGGATTTCAAACAATGACCTCCGCTCATCATACAGAAATGATCACTGACCATCACAATGAATATTTGAGAATAAAGACAAAAATATGCAGTAACTTTACAAGATAAAACACTGAGTGATAAAAACCTAAAATTTACAGAATTTTAAAATGACTTGTACTATAAGAGAATGAGAGAGAGATAAATGGTCAATGCTAATGTTTATGTCTATCTCTCTACCGAGAGATTCATCATCTTTGGTATATGGTTGTCATGACAACATACTAAATCAATAACAATAAGACTTGTCTGGACATTTTTCTTTTTTTATCCTTGAATGATTCTTGTTGGTATGGATACATTTGATGTCAGAATGGTCAAATAACTGACACTGACCATCAGTGCATCAGTAGGGGGGGGGAATAAATTACATTTGAAGATATCTAGGGACGGCATCTGACTCTAAAAGATAGTATTTTTTTATTTTTTTTTAAATTTACAATAATTATAAAAAAAAAAAAAAAAAAAAAAAAAAAAAAATATGAATATCCTGTTTACTTTGATAAAAGCATATGGCTGAATGGTTGGAGAATTAGCATTTGGATCATGAAAATCTTGTTACACTTCATCATTAGTTGGCTTTTTTGATGTCATCCTGGGGAAGAATATCCCAGTGTATGTTACCACTGGGAAACTAAGTGAGCCAAGCCTTGTGAGTGAAATTGGGTAGGTGAAACTGCTTGGAAGCTGTCAATAGTTGTGTTAATGGGCAAACAGAGACTCTTAAGCTTTGGTTGACAATCTATCTAAAGGCTGTGGCTTGTCAAAAAAAAAAAAAAAAAAAAAAAAAAAATGCACAATGAAATTTTTAAGTCACATGAGTTACATAATCTACCATGTAGAGATTGTATTTTTGTTTTGTTTTAAATAAATGAATTAGACTCATTCTATTCAGTTTTTTCATCTTTTTGATTAAAAAAAAAAAAAAATGTATTGTTTCTGGGTTTTTATTATTAACTTAATTAGAAATTAATTTGTTCCAATTTGTCCTCATCTTTGTTATATTTTAGTTACTACATTGACTGGATTTCTTAAAGTCAATCATATACTCTAGTTCAGCTAAAAAGGGCAAAAAAGCAACATTAGGTTTAAAGTCACAAATTTCAAAATGGAGAAAGCATTCGTTAACCAAATTAAGTTACATAGCAGTTATTAGTTCAATCCCTTTGGTGCAAAGTAAAGTCACATACTTTGATTCAGTGGAAGAGACAAAAATAGACAGGTATGAGACACCATGTAGTAGATTATGTAACTGATATTGATTCAGTTCAAAATTTACCAAAGTTTACCAATTATAAGAGATACCAGAAGATAAGAGGGCACAACAGCTGAAACATTATGGAAGACATTATCCAAGAAAATCTGTGAATAATAGCAATAATTCTTCATCAAAAATTCTAAAAAACAAGAATGGTTTTGAAAAAAACATTGGAACAATTTTTTTTAACCTCTTAATCTGAAACACAAAAACCTATTATCATAATCCTTTCTCAGTTTCTTTGGTATTTAGATTGGAACAGTTTATAAGTTATTTTCTAAAAAGGTCAATATTTAAGAAACTTGTTTTATAAAATACTAGCTGAATTACCCACGCCTTGCTGCATGTCATTTTCTTTTGTAAGAAAATGATTGATTTTAAATTGTTATAATTTGTAGAGAAAAATGATGCATTTCAATATTAATGATCTTGCCAATGTGACCTCCATCTTCTGGCTTTCTACTTCTATATTTTGGATAGGAGTCATTACATTGTTCAAATTTAAATTTAATTTAAATCAAAGAAAAATAATGTTCACACACACTTGGCTATCATGTCTCTTGATTCATGACTAACAAGGCAGAAGATTTTCTCAGTAGATTGCCATTTCTTTCTGTGATAGATTGGTTGTCAAGCAAAGCAAAAGGACTGAGTGTGTCCTACTATTCAACTCATAGCTGGGAGGAGTAAAGATGGATTCATACCTTTCCCAAGGGTATTTGTGTGTAAGTGGTTGTAATGAACCCAAATGGAATTCAAACTTGGATCTCCAACTTCTTATTCCTAGCTGTTACTCATTATAATAAGCCACACATCCAACTGTATATATAATCTTTTTAAAAGAATTTTTACACACCATTCTTTTAATTTTTCAAATTTCAGAACATTTGATAAATCATGATATATTTGCATTCATTTTTTTTTTCTTTGAATAAAAAACATTTGAATAAAATGTAGTAAAAATCAAATAAAATATCAAAAATGGATGCTACAGGGATAATTTATGAAAATCTGGACAAAAACAAAATGGGACAAATTTGGGACACACAGGGTGTATAAAAAAAAAAACAAAAAAAAAAAAACACTTTTACAAAATTTGGGGGAGAGTTCCAAAACAAGGACAAAACTCCACATAAGCTTATATCCAAAAAGCCATCATTGTACTTCAATACAGCAACTCATAACAAATGTTCAAGATGTACTCTGCTTGCTTCTGCACACACATGTATCCATCAGATCACTGACTGGCAGACCCTTTCAAATACTCCCACACAGTGTTGAATGGTTTTGCAGAACTCATGACATATTGATGAAGTGTTTCTGCCTTATTAATGTCTGTAGCATAAACCAATTGTTTTAGATAGCCCCACAGATAAAAATACAAAGGATTAAGGGTGGGGGAATGTGAAGCCCACGGAACCGGTCCTCCCTACCTATGCATCTTTCATGGTAGATGTCAGCCAGTGCATCGCGAACAATGCGACTAAAATGTGGTTGAGCCCCATCATGCATCTTCATATTATCAGGTGTACATCCTCTAGCAGGTCCGGAAGTATGTCCTTGCAGACAGCTTCTGGGAGAACATATGGACCTACCAGACAATCACCTACAATTCCAATCCACACATTAATTATAAACTGATGCTGGTGTCTAGCCTGTATTGTATTGTACCATAGGGATTCCAATCCACCAACAAATGTTGCCTCATCTGTAAACAAGAAAGAAGAGAAAACAACGGATTGGCAGCTTGTGCAATAAACCATCGGCAAATGTTCTGTGGTGAATGATCAGAGGATGAAAGACCCTGCCCACGTTGCAAATGATATCTGTCATCTCTTAAGTGTTGACTTCTATGTTCACTTTTATATATATATATATATATTATACCTTAAAACTAATATAAGTTAAATTTCCCAGAAATAATTCTGAAAATTGGTTTAAAAAAATGACAATTGGAATAGTTCTTGCCAACACATTTCGTCTTTCATCTTTATCAAGGCAAGCAACGAAAGTAAAATATTTTGTAGCGATAGTTACAAATCCAGGAGCATCTCTTTTTTAAATTTTGGATTTGATGTCACTATGGCTGCAAAACATTTCAGTTTCATTGCTTGCCTTGATAAAGTTGGAAGACAAAATGCATCAGCAGAAATTAAGAATTTTTTCCACACACACAAGAAAGACAGACAGAACAGTTTGCTATTATTAGGTTGGTGCAAAAATAATGTCGGTTTTTGACATTTTTTTAAAAGTCAAAAACCGACATTATTTTTGCACCAACCTTCTACATTTCTCCCCTCACCCACCTTTAAACAAATACCTAGAAGTTTAAACTGTAAATTAGGCACAATAAGATATTAACAATAGCTAATAAAATAGAACAAAGTTATGACAGATCAACAATTCATTCTTAACCACCTCAGTATACAATTTACTTTCTTTTATTAAGTCAAAATCTTTCACCTTTTTATTTAAAAGCAAACACTTTACAGCTTCTCCTTGGCAAATCTCAATTCACAAAAAAAAAAAAATCACTATTGTTAATACATTCATAAAATGTATCATTATTCACTCTTATCACTAAATAAACAACTGCAATAAAATAAGTAATAGATCACTCTTACTATAGATCTTAGCATAGGTTTTTTTCTGTTTATATCAAAAATGTTCATGCTTTTCATTTTAAAAGAAAGCACTTTATATTAGGTTTGTGCAAAAATAATGTCGTTTTCTCACATGTTACTATGTGAGAAAACGACATTATTTTTGCACCAACCTAATATTTATAGAATCTTCTCTTTGCCAGCAGTACTATTCTTGTGCTTTAGGATAATTCCTAAGTAAGACTTAGGAATTGTTTATTTCTGGGGTTGATCACAAATAATTTCAAGTAAAAAAAAAAAAAAAGAAAAAAAAAAAAAAAGAAAAGAGAAAGTCAAACCACAATTAACAAAAGACAAGAAAAATATAAGTGGCAAACAAGTAAACCCTCAGTAAAACTTCTGAAGACTATATGTTTATCTAACTTGGGTACCTGCTGAAGAGTGTCGATTAACAGGTTTGTCTTGCACTCTATTGCAAGTTCAATTCCGGGTGCTCCTCCACTGCTATTGTCAAACCCATTTCTCTATCTACAAATATATAGATAACACATTCAACCCTGACTCATTGTTAAAAATAGCCTTTTAAAAATACAGGTAGAGAATCTCTTAAATCATTGGGACCAGAAACTTTGGGGAATTTTTCAGATTTCAGACTCATGGTATAAGAATCACCTATTTGTTTTACAAAAATTTCATTAAAAGCTAGCAAAAACTCCATTTTCCTTATTAAATAAAAATAAAAATAAAAAATATCCTTTCAACATTTATAAATTTTCTAATTGGAATATGAAATTTCTCAAATCTGAGTACTTTTGGCTAATACCACTAGCTAATTTCAATGATGTTTGTTTGCTATTTCATATTTTAATCTTTTTTAAAAATTGCATTGGTCCTATATATATATATATATATATATATTACACACACACGTGTGTGAAAGAGAGGGAGCAGACAATTCAACTGTTATGGGAAAGGTAATGAACCTTGTAAAGAGTCACTCTGAGTAGGGTAAATTAACACTATAAATAAGATTAGTATTTTTTTATACTAGTAAGTCAAATTAGGTAAAGATAGACCATAAAATTATGAATGGACTTTATTTGGAAAAAAATTCTGAAAACGGTTTCAATAATGATCTGCTGCCCTAAAACACACACACACACATATATATATATATATATATATATATGAGGGTCCGGTAATTTAGTTGTTAGGACTGAACAATAATAGTTGGTGAAGACTTGTGCAGAAACATCCACATTTTTCTGAACTGAGTAAAGAGGACAGGCCAGTACAGTGTTATAAGGTGTCCAAATAGCCCTTTTCAGGTTTTGAATTCAGAATTGTCCTTCTCTTACACTGGTTGGCAACCAACACTGAAGAACATAGTCCTATTTAATCCATGGGAGGGGGAATGGATTCATACCTTTCCCAAGGGAATTTGTGCATAAGTGATTATAATGAACTTGTCTGAAATACAAACTGTGCTCTGGTTTTTTCATTGAGCCACTATCCATTACCATTAATGTATTATTAATATGAGATGGTATCAGAATGTTCTCAGTCTGATATATTTACCTAAGTTTTAATATCTCCTTCAAAATAGTCACCTTGTGCTGCAATAAACCAGTCCCAGTCTTCCTGCAACTATTGGTATCCATCCCGGAAGTTGTTTTTTGTAAGCTAGTTAAAGACCTTCTGCAAATTGCTCTGGATCTTAGCAAATGTTAAAATGGAAAGCTTTGAGCTGCATTTTCAGCTTTCAGAAGAGACATGAGTCTCCAGTTATTGAATCTGGTGTATCAGGCAAGTGCAGAAGTGACACAATGTTGTTTTTGGTTAGAAACTCAGAGCTTGGTGACAAAGTGCATTGTCATTATGAAGAATCAGATTCTTCATGTTCCATAGATCTGGTTGCTTTTGTCAAATGTCCTTCCTCAAACAACTCAAAACATTGCAGTAGAACTCTCAATTGATCGTTTGGTCCTGGGGGGGGGAACAAATTCTTGATGCATAATACTGCAGATGAAAAAAAGATGAGAATGTTCTTCCACCATGTTGACTGCTGCTTTGTCTCAGGATTGTACCTATAGACCAAATTTATAGCATCAAATATGGTCTTCCGTATGAAGGATGGGTCATCAGTGGCACACTAATGGAGATCTTGACAGACTTCAACACTATGTTCTTTCTGCTCAGTGATCAGTAGGCAGGGGACAAACTTGGCAGCAACACACTGCATGTTAAATTCAGACATTAGAATAGCCTGCACAGACATATACAACATCAGCAATATTATTGCTTGTCCTCCAATAGTTCTCATGCACAAGCAGATTAATTTTCTCCATATTTCCAGTGGCTATGTTTCTAACAGGTCTTCCAGATTGCTCATCTTCCAAGGATGTTTTCTACTTTTGAAGCACCAATGCCACTCAAAACATTGCATACAAGCCATTGCCTCATCACCATAAGCTTGCCAAGCATGCTCAATTTATCTGTAGCAGATTTCCCAAGTAGAAAGCAAAATTTCATGTTGGGTCTTTGTTCCAACTTCCTGTTTATGACAAAATCACATGCTACAGTATACACATGATCACAAAAACACAAATTTCACAACTTGCGAAGTGAACACAGAAATATCACACTGGTGCATGCAGGTCACTGCTAGCTCTCACTGCACACGCAACAGTGTATTGCCATCTGTTGGTGTGCTACAGAAATGGTCCAGAAAATTGATACCCCCTCATATATATATATATATATATATATATAATTTTCCTATGCTTAAATTTATCGAAAGAGCAGTTCTCAGTATCAAGTTGTATATGGTTAAATATTGGTAGGAGTAATACTGTTCTAACCTCATGATCAGGCTTCTTTACCACTGAATGGCATAGAGCAGAGTGCTATCAATAATGACCTTGCACATGGGGAGATAACTTGTTCCAGAATTGTTTTTGAAAAGTGCTGACAGATCCATATGATTTAACATTATTTTATACAGAGAGTTCATCTTGATCTGATATTCTCAGCACCTCATCGAAATCATTTTTTCTTTCCTTGTTCAAAATTTTCTTCTTTTAGGTGTTAGGTCTTTTGGCAAGTTGTCTGATGGTTACACCAACATAGTTGTTTTTTTTTTTAAAAATTGGGTTTCAATCCATGCTGGAAGTATTTGGATGTCTAGTTGCACTGAGGAGCTGTGATACTGCAAAACAGTACTGTCTGCGAACAACATAATTTAGCTCTTGAAAATATATTTCAATTGAGCACTGTTGAGTGATAAGCTAATTCTATAAACAACAGCCACCTGCATTAACTCAAAGCTCTTCAGTAAAATGAATTGGAGCACTCCAGCTGATTAGCATTTGTTTTCATTCATAAAAACAATAATGCAAGATTTAGTTGTTTCTCTCTGTCGAATGAAGATAGCTTAGTGGTAGAAACTGACTGATCAGTTGGGTTTCAATCTGGGCTTGAAGTATTTGGATGTCTAGTCGCACTGAGGAGCTGTGATACAGCTAAACAGTACTGTCTGCAAATGATACACACACACATATTTATATATATATATATATATATATATATATAATATATATATATAGTGTGTGTGTGTATAAGCAACAAAAGCACATATCTATAAATAACCTAAATCATTAGCCTTAAACAAAATAACTGAGAATGACTTGTGTGTGTGTAGATATATATATATATATATATCTCACACACACACACACACACACACACACACACACACACTCTCCATCCTAAGGGAGGAGTAACAAATGGCCTGAGGTATGAATTTCTGACATATTTTTTCAACTTCAGTGGTATTCGCTACTAAACAAATGGATCAAATATACAGTAAAAATTTAAGATAGAAGCATGGGCTGAAAAGTTATGGGTCCAATTGACTTCTAAAAATCTGACTAAAAGAACAATAAGCATTTCTGAGAAGTGCTTCTTAATCAGGCAGAGAACTTTCCAGAATCACCCACCACTTTTATATCCACACACACGTGGCAGGTGCTGAAAAGTTCTCAAAGCCCTCCCCATAAAAACAAAATGTTTGGTCATTTGCCCAAATTTGGGGGCATAAGCTAGCCCAAGAAGTTTTTTTACATGTATAGAAATAATGCATATTTAAAACATTACCTTTTTCACAATAGGATTTGGTAAGTATTACATTCAAAGCATAGCTACAAGGTGTATTTACCAGTCTACTTTCCTCTGGCCAACTCTAATTCTCACTGAATGAGAAAAACTTAATAACTATGTTCCTTGTCAACAAGACAGGACAGTAAAACAAATCTTATTGGCAAATAAACAAAACTCAAAGTTATTATAAAGTAATATTTTACATGACTAAAAAAAAAGATACTTTAAAATAGATCTGAGAAGTTGTCTTGTACAAAGTCTGTTCTTTTTGTTACTTTAATCAAACCTATTGATAGTCCAAAGTACAAATTGGTGCAGTTGGCAAAGATTTAAAAACAAAATTGGCAAATTAAAATTCTGCCCATAGACATTTGTGCAAACACTTTCAGAAAAAGCATAAATATAAGTTTCCTTGTACTCAATTATCTCATTCATTGCAAAGGTAAACTGGATGAAAGAAGGTGAAAAAGTACAATTCATTGTGTGCATGTGCAAACATGTATTCCAAATGGCTTAGCAAGAACGCTTATTATACATATCAAGAACTTTATACAATATTGCTTAGGTAAAATAATTTGGTTACTGTTATGGGACCTTACCCATAATAACATAATGGACTATTCCATACGTAATAAATACTGCGCCTTAAGAGGAAGCGGGGAGTTCACTCTGAAGTCTGGAGTGAAGTCCGTCAGAAGTCTGTGTCAGTCAGTCGAGTCAGAGGCAGTCCAAAACAGAGTCGCGTTCAGACAATTACTACAAGACATTGGAATAGTGATACTGGTCGAGACTACATTGTTCTCCCTGCTAAACCTGATTGTTCGTACTAACACTTTCTACTTCTCTGTATATATTCCTGTTTGTAATATATCTGTGTTATTCCATATCCGCGTTCGAGTTCTTTATTGGTTCTACCTTGGACTATCACCGTAGTACAAGGAATCGGACCACAACAGTTACACTAGTTTAACTTCTATAATTTAAATTTATTAAATCACTTAATCCATTAATATCACTTTTTGCTTCATTATAAATTTCCATGCAGATTTCTAAAATAATCCTCCTGTAGAATAATGTTCAATCAAAATAGAGATTAGCATAAAAGTTAATTTCCATTTAATAAATGTTTAACCCAACAAAGCAGATTAAAATATATCAGGAAAAAAAACTTGCTCATTGCATGAGTAGATAGTGATTGGTTAATAAAACTGAACAGTACTAAAGTCAATGAAAGATTTTATTTTCACTCAACTATTGAGCCACATATTTACAGTTTTCTTCCATTATCTCCTGCCATCTTTCTGGCAGATTCAAAATTCCAGTCTTCTAGAACTTTTCTCTTTCTCATAAAAGAACTGCACGAAGTACATTTTGCAGTGTTCCAGATAACTGAAAATCTTTCAAAGAATTCTCTAAAGATCACAAATGGTAATCTAAAAGTGCAACCTCTGTTAAATATGCCAGATAAGAACAATTTGCCTGGTCGCCAAAGAAACATGCAGTCTGGCATTAGCTTAATGTAATATGTCGTTTCTTTCAGTTAATTCTAAATTGATGCTTTTCATTAAATGCTGCTTTTAATTGATCTAACTGGAAACCGTATTAGGTTGAATCAATTGTTTGGTTCTCTGTAAGGTTCTTAAGATAGAAGACGCCTTTTTAATCATACAAGAGAATATATAAAAGTATTGCAATAATTCTACTACACAGATACACATAAAATAAAAAATTCGACAAAAAAAAAAAAAAAAAAAAAAAAACAGGACATGATAACACCTAAACTATTTATATTGAAAATATTTGCCAGAAAATGAACAGAGAAGAGTAAACATAAATGGAGAATATTTGAAACATTTATGATTTGCTGGCAAGAATTTACTAATACCAAAATAATCAGATGATTTACAAGAAATACTAAATGATCTAAATTAAATGAATTTGCTGATAGTTATTGCTGGCTCAGGGATTGAACTCCTAATAACTGAGCAGTAACGAACTAGACAAGATATCCCTAGACATGATCAGTATAATAACAATCTACCCCCATTAAATAAAGGGTTCAGTTTGAAATTCTCTGAAAGTTATAAAGATCAACAAGCACTTGATGAAGGTCAGGGTGCACAATAGCTAAAATGTTATAACACCATAGATGAGGGCAAAAGCCTGCATGTAAATAATAACTCCTCATCCCAGATAATAAGACTGAAAATGAACAGAGAAAATCTCAATGCAGGTTTCTTGCTTCCCTGTCACCAACAATTTAAATGCAATGCCAATCGCCACCTTCTGTCTCCCTGAATCCTGTTCTTTTATTGTCCTTTCTCCTCAATAAAATGTTTTCATTCTCTTTCAACCTCAATAGCATTATTACCTTGCCTTGGGAGAAATGATTAAAAAAAAAAAAAAAAAAAAAATATTGACATTCTGAAAATTATAAAAATAGAACTGGAAAATACAGTGTAACCCGGATATAAGAGAGTTGTTGAGACTGGAGAAGAAGTCTCTTATACCCGGGTTTGGTCTAATTTATATACATTAACACAGGCTCTAATTTGGGACCAGATAAAATCTCTCTTATATCCAGGTTTCTCTTATATCCGAGTCTCTTCTATCCGGGTTACTCTGTACATAGAATAGATGAAGAACACACAAGATGTTTCGTCAACCCGATCACTTGTTGCCACTGTTGTGACCTCAATGTATACTTGGTTGATACTTTGTCAATGCCAATGTAGTAGGACACTTTGTAATTGCAGATACCAATTATAATACACTGTTGAACAATACTGGTGTTAGATGCCTTTTAATAGTACTTCATATAGTCAATAAAGTAGAGAATAGCAGTCTCAATAGTATTATAATAAAAGATAGAGGAGTAATAACAATCTGTATAGTATAAGGGATAGAATAAAGATAGCTAACACACTAGACATCACACGATTTCCTCTATACACGCATTTCCCCTATGGTCACATGATCTACTTAGTACAATAATGGGATTGCCTGTGTTATGTTCAAACACAAGTGTCGGCAGCGACACTTTATTCCTATATAACACAAGAATACATACATTTAGAACAGGTGATCATATTAAAGAACCACAGTAATGAAATAAAACAATATATAACGATAGAGCAGAAAGTATTTAAAAAAAAAAAACAAAAAAAAAAGATATATAATGAAACATTTGGCCACTATGCATAAAAGTTTATAAAGCAGAAAGATGTATAGAAAGAGCAATGTTAGAGTTAAATGCTTACATAGAAAGAGGAAGGTCAGAGGACACAACAGCTCCCCCCCCCCATCACAAAATGTTGTGATAGCAAAAATAAAGATGAAAACAATAGTCCAATTATAAATAGGGTAAATAATAACTGTTTATCCCATAAATTCACATTCAAAAAGGTCATCACAGATCAGAGAAGTCACCAAGATCAGAGATATCGTGATTAAATGATAAAAATGGAAATGGGTGGAACACATAGTAAAAAGAAAAGATAACATGTAGATTAAAAAATTGCTTCATTGGTACTTAATGGGTAGGAAATGCAAGACCAGATAGATGAGATAAGATAAAGAGGTTTGCTGGTAAGATATAACATGATCATGGTAGTCATGGAAGGATTTCAGAAAGGCCTTTGTCTAGCAGTGGACTAGCAATAGATTACAATTATATAGATATCCAACTGCCTATCTCTTCATTTCCACATGATACCAAAATTGAAGGAGAGGAAGAGAGAAAGATATAAAAGACAAGATTGAGGGCAAGTAAGAAAGCTAGAGTAAAATAAAAAGAGGAGCAAGTGAAAGTACAGGGTGAAAAGCTGGCAATGTAAGAAAACCAGAGAGACTTGCTGTTTATTTACTCCTTGGGAATTTTATTTCTTTTTTAAGCATGACAAACACATTGCTAATCAAATAGCAGATTTACCTGAAAGTTTTATACTTAGTCATTACAAAAAACACATTTTAATTCCCAACCTGTTAAGACAGGTTTTCTTGGGCTTTTTCTTGTAAACTTTCAATATTTTCCTTCCTTGTGCATCTTTCATGTCCTATGAGCCGGAGAGGGATTGCAATAAACAGGTAGTTAATTCTGACAGTATATATCCTTTCCAATCATAGGAAAAGATTGGAAGATAAACACTATTTGTTTTACACTTCATGACCAAAAATATTCAAATTAAAATTAATCAGAATATTTCTAATTTAGCTAAAATTTCCTGAAAAGTAATCTGATAATTACAGTCTGAAGTATTAAAAATGTTACAAATTGCCAATTATTTGTCAACTCTTCACAACTTTCAGAGGAGAGCTAGAAGTTTTTATTCTTCACACTTATGAGTGAATATCAAAATTAGTCTATTGTAGAACACAATTCATGTAACCAAGTTTTTGGTTATATAATTACTATTTCTAAATATAATGTGAATATTAAATTCCTCACCAAAGAAATATAATTAAATTTATACTTTTATACTACATATACATGTGAAAATATATAAATAGATAACAGTAATCTGAGAATATGATAATATACAGTTAAAGTTTAGACATCATGCATAACATCCATATGAGAATCTATATCTGACAAGGCATGACATTTCAGGTTTTCAGGTCACTATCTTGGTTTATGGTTTTATATAAAAGTAATCCATGCACAATTTATCCTATATTCAATTTCATTATGATGGTAGCCACAGCATTGACTTGTCAGCCAAACTATGTGAAGAAAGACAGTTGGGGGATCCCCAGCCGGTGAAGAGCAATCACATCAGCCTAATTAGCACCAATGCAACCACGTGGTTGGCTATCAAGATGACAGCCCTACCATCGAGCTAGCTTGCATCAGGTTAACAACCTGGCCAGGTGAATCCATCTATTATTCTGATACCCAAAAGAGATTTTAACCAGACTGCCCTTCAACAGATTGGACCTCAGACTTTGAACAATGAACTACAACACGGCATACACCACAACTTAGAACAACCTCCACTAACTCACAATTTCTTTATCTCCTAGACTAAATTAACAATAACTCATCCATACACTAAGGTACTTATTAATTCCATATTCTGAATTTTTATGATGGATTCAGGGTATGTGCCACAAAAAATAAAGAAAAAAAAAGAGATAATTAAAAGGATGGAAATTAAATAAAAACAAGAGGCTTAATGAATTTACTCCTTTACTTTGATTTTTAAAGTGGATGAAGCTCCATTTAATATATTTTCTTTCAGAGTACAACTTAGATTAGAAAAGAAATAAATACTCTATGACATTACATAATTTTTATCTTGTTTGAAGCCTACATCTTAAGTTTTACACTTAAAATTAGCTTTTTGACCAATAAAAGCTAAGAAAATTTTCTAAATTTTTATGAACTTCAGACATAACGTTTGCTAATTGAGATCTCTATCTATAAAAGGCAGGATGTGTGTGTGTGTGTGTGTGTGTGTAATGAATGTACAGCCGCAATTTTCAACGGATTTGCACCAAAATTTACATGCACAAGCTCCAAGTTAGCGGGAAGGCCAAGACCGATTCTGCATTTCCCAACTCCCATCAATAGTGGAAATAATAGATTTTTTTCATGCTTCTATGGCAGTTTTCATGTAGTTAGCGGCCATTTTCTACTGGCCAGAGTGAGAGCCTATAGCTGGCTGCCACGAATAGGCAGGAACATTCTATTGGCCAGCGTGAGAACCAACAGCTAACTGAATGTTAATGAATGTTAACAAAAATCGATATCTGCATTCGTCACAAGTGGGGAAAAATTTAAATCTGCATGGCACTTTACTCCAATTGGCTCATTCGCTTGCTTAAACTCAACATTGATTCTGATTTCGCAGAACTGGGTTGGGTGTGAAAAAGTATTTGTTGTTAACATTCTTTTTTCATCCGTTTTTCCAGTTATGAGTCCTTTTTTTTTTTTTTTTTTTAAAGCTGATCGTTTTGTGTTCATTTTGTTTAGTTGTTTTTCGTAACAGATTTAATGTTTAGTATAGAACTTAGAAAAAAATTCGCAGTGTGAGATAGGCAAGAAGTAAGGCATGTAGCAACATCAGCACAGCAAAGGGCACTCCTTTAAAGGCAAGGAAGGGCAAAAATATTTTAAGTCAAGTGATAGCGATTGCTGTATGAGTCGTAAGATTTTTGAATCAAGCATGGGCAACGCCGGGCCTGCTAATTATACGGAGATTCTTTTCTAAGTTAGAAAAATAAATATAATTTTTTAAATATTTTTATTAAATTTTTATAATTTTTTTTTTTTTTTTAGAAACTAGAACATCTTAATGAAATCTGTTGAGTAGTGGATAGCAGCTCAGATTAAGGATTAAGAGAGCCGAGTTCGAATTGCAGTCGAATCCATTACATTCACTTACGTGCTAATACCCATTGGGAAAGGTATGAATCCTCTTCTCCCCCAAGCTATGGGTAAAAAGCCGGACAGACTGGGTTCTATAGCCTTGGATGGCAACTGGTCTACTACAGAAAGAAATCGCAACCTACTGTGGGGAAAAAATCTGCCTCACCAGTCATGTATCAAAAGATACATGATCATCTAAGCATGTATCATGCATGGCACATAACTGACACAATATTATTTCTTGATAAGTGTTTTTAATTGGTAACTAACTAGAATTATATCATCATCCCGATTACAATATCTAACTAAAGAAAAATTAGTATTCAGAACAGATTTACTAGTAAGTAGACATTTAAGGGTGAAATCAATGAGAAAAAATAAACTGGTACATTAGCTAAGTAAAGACAAAACAATATAAATTAAATAAAAATGAAACATGTCATTCAGTTACCATCATGAGGAAGAAAACAGACAACCACTTGCTGGCCCGTGTGAGTATAGTTTCGCTCTAGCAGAAACCCATTTACGTTTTTCTTTGTTTTTCTTTTTTTTGTTTTTTTTTCTTGGTTTTTAAATTTATCTATTTTTTCTCTCCCCCCACTCAAAGACATTTTGTCCCAATGATTCTCCCTTATTTGATAGTTTAGTAAGAAATCCTGGTTCAAAAGAAAAAAAAAAAAAAAAAAAAAAAAAAAAAAAAAAAAAAAAGAAAAAAAAAAACAGGAAAAATGCAAAATTAAATGTCTGGCTAGATGCGATAATAAATCCGGGTATCCTTATTTTCAATTTCTTTTTAGAATAGACAATGGGACTTAAGTTAAAACTTAATGTGATAGGGTATAGCCAAGTGTGATCCAAGTCTCCTTACCTGTAATCTCCCCCCCACCAATCCTTCCCTCTGTTTGTGTCATCCTTTTTTGTGTTATCTGTAATAGGAGTAGGTAGTCTCTTCTACTGCCCGGTCAACACTCCTCCCCCTTCTATTGGACATGAGTAGAGGCTTACACCTTGTTTCTTGTCTAGGAAAGGGTTCCTGGTACTCTTTCTCTCCCCGGCCTCTGTATTAGTGCAGCTTTGTTTCTCCCGTGATGTATGCAGTCAGTGGCATCACCTCTTCATTCTGAGGGTACACGGTTGACAGTTCTCTGGTTGCTGTTTCCGACTGGTAGTTAGGAGCCCTAACTCTTGCGTAGCGGCTGCTCTGATCAACAGTTGTATAATACCGGGGGGTTTGTAGTGCCATGTCGCACATGGAAAGGTGTCCCTGCAGTCACCTCCGGTGGGCAGCCCTGAGGCCACATAATGATGCAGATTTTGCCAACTCCTCTCTGCCTGCGTCACGGTCAAAACTGTCCGTTTCTTTTACTTCGGGCCTTCTCATCTTACAAACAAAATTCAACATGAGTTACAAAAACCGAAAGATTAACCCTAAACCCCTCAACATTTCGTTCTCCAACATCCGGGGCATTAGGACAAACTTCTGCAGTCTGGAATCTTTCCTCATTGCAAATGGCCCGGATATACTGGCTCTCCGTGAGACAAACCTTGTCTCGTCTATCCCCTCTTCTGATCTCTCGATCCCCGGCTATCTTCCTCTCCTCAGAAAAGACTCTAACCCACATGCACGGTCTTGGTGTCTACGTCAAGGAACATCTCCCTCTGGCCAGAGAGTCCTCTCTCGAATCGCCAGACCAGTCATACATGTGTCTCCGACTCTCTCTCCTCAATGCGGTAAGCTATCTCTTCTTCCTTTACCACTCTCCATCCTCTCAAGACTGTGAGATACTCGATAGCATTTCTGACAGCATAGACAAGGCTCTCTCCCTCCACCCGTTTGCTCAAATTTTTGTGTTTGGTGACTAACGCCCATCACACCTTGTGGCTTAAGATTGCTACTACTGACCACGCAGGCATTCAAACGCTCAATTTTTCAATCCCCCATTCCCTCACACAGATAGTTAACTTCCCCACTCGTTTTGCCTTCAACCGGGAAGGTAAAGCCTCTCTTCTCGACCTGTGCTTTACCTCCATCCCCGAATCCTGCAGCGCCTCACAACTATGCCCTCTTGGTAACTCTGATCATGCAGTAGTATCAGTTAACATCTCCAACTCCACCCCCTATAAAGAACCTCCTACCACTAGAACTTTGTTCTACTATCAACGAACTGACTGGGACACGTTCCGTGATTTCCTCCGTGATGTCCCCTGGGATGGAGTCTTTAAGCTCCCCGTCCAAGAATGTGCTTCTGAAGTCTCTTCCTGGGTTAAAGCTGGAATCGACGCTTTCATCCCCTGAAGGAAATATAGGATCAAGTCGCGCTCATCCCCCTGGTTCTCGGCTGCTTGCTCAGCCACCATCGCCCATAGGAACCACTACTTCCACCTATTCCGTAGCGACATGTCTGACTGCAATAGACGTCTCTTTGCCTCCGCCCGTAACGAATGTAAGCGTGTCCTCAACGATGCTAAGTCACTATTTGTGGCGCGGATGAAGGAACGTATTGCATCTCGCAAATTTGGCTCCAAAGATTATTGGTGTGTCTGCAAGAGCATATTGAACAATTGCAAACCCTCTATACCTCCTTTATTCAACCAGTTCGAAGTCCTGACCTCCTCTACCGACAAGGCTGAATGCTTTGCTTGGAAATTTTCATTCAACTTGACGCTTCCGGTGTACCCATACCTGACTTCCCTCTTAGAACTGAGGCTATATTGAGTGGGTTAAACATAACCCCATCTTTGGTACTGGGTGTTATCTCCAATTTAGACCCCAACAAGGCTAGTGGTCGAGATGGGATACCAGCCATTGTCTTGAAGAAATGCGCACCTGAATTGGCGCCCGCCCTTTCTAAACTATACAACTACTGCCTCAAGGAATCTTGTTTTCCTGACTGCTGGAAGTCCTCTTCGATCATTCTTGTCTTCAAGAACTCCGGCGACCCCTCTGACCTTTCCAACTACCGTCCTATCAGTCTCCTTCCCCTCTTCGGCAAAGTCTTCGAAGCCCTAATCAATACCGGGGTGGTTAACCACCTCACATCCCATAATCTGCTCTGGGTTTCCGCTTTGCCCGATCTACAGCTGATGTGCTTACGGCCATCACTGAAAAAGTCTACCGAGCTCTTCAAAATAACGAGGAAGTCCGAGCCGTGGCACTAGACATCTCCAAAGCATTTGATAGGGTTTGGCATGCCAGCCTTCTTCACAAGCTCCGGGGTTATGGCATTACGGGTCGATTATATAACCTAATACGATCATTCCTGTCAAAACGTAAATTGAAGGTCGTTCTCAATGGATTCTCCTCCAGTTCCTATCCCACAAACGCAGGAGTTCCTCAAGGCTCCATCCTAGGCCCCACTCTATTCCTTATCTACATAAATGACCTTCCTGATGCAATAACTTCCCAAGTTGGCATCTACACGGATGACACCACAATTTATTCCTGCCTCAAAAACAAATCTAGTCTCACTAACAAAACTCGCCTGGCTGTGCGTCTCGAAACTTCTTCGAAAAACTTCAACGCTTCCAAGACAAAAGTGCTCTCTATTAATCACCACAGAGATCCTTCCCTTCCCTCCATTAGAATGTCTGACGCTCAACTTCTCGAGAGCAACTCTCTGCAGCTTCTCGGTCTCACGTTGACTGCTGACCTGAGATGGAATAAATATATTGAATCAATTGCCTCGTCCACTGCAAGGAAAGTTGGCTCCCTGAGCCGTGCCAGGAAGTTTTTCTCCCCGGAGTCGATCCTCCAGACCTACAAATCAACAATTCACCCTTGCATGGAGTATTGCTGCCATATATGGTCTGGTGCTCCTTCTGTTTGCCTCGGGGTTCTTGATAGGCTCCAGAGGCGGATATGCAATGTAGTTGGCCCTGCCCTGGCGTCTCGTCTACAGTCACTTTCTCACAGACGCGCTGTTGCTTCCCTCTGTCTGTTCTACAAATACTTTCATGGACTTTGTCAGAGGCTATTTGAGACATGCTATGGAACCATATTATAAACAGTGGGAGCCTGTCTCCACTATGATAATCTTTGAAATATATATAATGTAAACATATATATATATATATATATATAATGTTATGCTTTTTAGAAGCTCCCTCCCACCCCACAAAAAAAAAAAAAAAAAAAAAAAAAAAAAATTTTTTTTTTTTTTTTTTAAAATATATAAAACGTTAGGTAAACAAAAACACTAGAAAGACAAATTGTGAAATAATTTTACATAAATAAACAAATACACAACACTATACTGCCTACCTAAAAAAGCTGCCTGGTAAAACAGAATGCGGAGTGTTTGGAGGAAAGTAAACGTGGCCAGTTTGTTTCAGTCAAAATTTAATTAAAATTAAATAACTAATATATAAAGATTTCAGAGATATGTTAAAAAGTCAGACAAAAGTTTAAAAGAAAAGAATCAATATACGAATACAATACAATGAACGGCTCCAGGAAAAGTAATATTAAAGTTTAAAGATGATATTATTGTATAAAAGCATAATTCAAGTTTGTACCCACTGAAACCAAAGTAACTTTGCAACAGGTGGTAGTCAGTCAACTAAAAAGTTAAAGAAAAAAGACAACTACTTTCCAAACTTATGCCAAGAGACTCCCTTTATTTAAAGAAGCCAAGTGGCTAGAGATCTAATGACTGAAGCAGTGAAGCGTCATGCCATCTTCTCTATCAATATGAATATAGGTTCACATTTCCTTTTCTCTTTCAAACTGAATAATGACATTTACTATGAACTTCTCTCTACCTCCACAAAAAAAATCAACTCAAAATAAAATAATTTTGCAGCAAAATGTAAATAAATTGTAGTTTTAATTAATTCAACCACAATCTTTGGAAGTTTAATAACGGTGACTGACTAATTCACGTCACTGGTGTAAAAAATTTGAGAAAATTTCTAAAATCACCAAATATTCTTGACCTAACAGTAACACCTTAAAAAAATAAAATAGAAAAAAATTAGCCTCTGTCCCTAACAACAAAGAAAGGCTAAAAAGCTAGAGAAAGATGACAGTTATGATCTATGTACAATTTTTCAATAAATGTCAATAAAAAGATAGAAACGAGTTATTTAAAAAACACGAAGAAACATAATGTAGACAAATGTCACCAACACACGTTTTGGTACATGTGAATGAATCATTTATCCATTTTACAAAAAGGAAAGAAAATGAAAGAAAATCATTGAATACCACACCAATGAACACAAAGTAAAAGCTCATCCCCCCACCCAAAAAAAAAAAAAAAGAGTCATTATTATTAAAAAAAAAAAAAAAAAAAAAAAAAATCGGTTAGTCAACTTTTTTTTTTTAAGCAGTCATCTTCACAGAGGTCCTCAAACGAAAAATTTAAATCTCTTTATGACAAGAAGTTATACAAAATATAAAATAAGCATGGTCGTTTTCTGAAAAATAACTGTGTCCATTCCCATAACGAGTGGGTTGTTCGGTTCGCTTCTTACACTTATGTGGTTTTTTTTTATACATTCGGTTTGAAAGTGATGGTAACAGGTAAACTAAACACACTAGAAAAAAAAAAAAAAAAAAAAAAAAAAAAAAAAAGAGAATAATATGAAATGGACATTATCGAGTTTTATATAAATTTTTTGACCCCCTACACTACCTTCAAATTTTACAAGAGGTTAGCTAGCTAGCAAGTTCGGAAAGACTTGATCGGAGTTTCACGGAAAAAAAAAAAAAAAAAAAAAAAAAAAAAAAAAATCCTCTTTTCAAATCACTGATTGAAATGAAAGATAAAAAAAACAAAAAAAAACAAACAAAATAAAAAGGAGGTATCCCCCACCCTTTTCGATAAACTTGGGAAAAAAAAAAATCTTCGACGTAGTCTAACTCTAAGTAAGTGTGACTGTTAGTGTTAGTGTTAACTAATTTAACGGATTGGTTTACCGATGTGCTATATAAAATCAAAATATCGATGTCTTTTTAAAAATTTTCTCAGTAAGTTGACACACCCACTCTCTACCCAGATATGCTTTTTAAATTAACTTCTACAAGTACAAGACTGCAAAATGGTATTTTAACTTCTTGTTTTTCAATAATAACTTATTGGATTTGGCAACTTCAAAAATAATAATTTTTGAATCCTAATCCCTACTAAATGATATTTGAAAATAGTTTGGTTGGATAATACAAAAAATAAATTGACCATATGGTCAGGTAGAGGTTTTTTCTCTAAATGGTAGGTAATAATCGCTTGTTAATGAATTTCAAGTCAAAAATTTAAACGATAGGAGAGGCATATATTTTTTTTTAATATAATTCTCTGGAGTAGTAAACTATTTTCTTTTTTTTTTTTTTTGCAAGAAATTGTGTGTGCGCGTAAAAATTCGGGTAAATAATTTGGAAGATTAAAAAAAACAATAAAACCAAACGAAAAAAAAAAAAAAAAGAGGAAAAAAGCTTTTTTTTTTTTTTTTTTTATATGCCAATGAGTTTCGTACGCTCCCTGGCATGAGGAACTTTGTTACTTTATGAAGACAGATGTAGGAAATTTAACCTGTATTTTTCCTCTTTGTTCTTTAATAAACTTTGAAGTTTTACTTTATTTTGAGAATGGTAGAAAATCAACTAAAAATCTACATGCAAAAAATGTCAGAGGTTCAAATTCAAAATTTGAGTTGATCTGTCCAGCTTGTATTCGGTAGTGGTCACGTGACCAAACATTTTTCACTTTTGGCAGAATTTTTGGTAATTTTGCTGCTTCTGCTGTTAAAGCGATTTTCATGTCTTAAGTCCGGCCTTTTGTTTTATCATAAAATAACTTTACATTTTATAAAATTAAATATTTGCAATACAAAGCATGAGAAAATGAAAACATTTTTTTTTTTTTTTTTACTTTGATGCAGTTTTTTCCTTGTTAATAAGCTACTCAGCTTTTTTTTTAATTTCTACTGATCGACTATTTCTTCTGATATTTTTTATTTATGGTGGTGTATTTGTTTTAAATTAGTCATTAGCAAAAAAGAAAAAAAATCTTAGTAAGACTGAAAGAATTCAATCACTGATTGTTCAATGTTATTGTTATTGATTGAAACTGGCTTTTTCTTCCTTTCACTTTTTCTTTTTAAACTTTTTGTAAATCATATCTGCCATTTCTTTTAGGTAATTTTTTTAAGTCGATATTTATGAAATAAAGATTAAAAAAAAAAAAAAAAAAAAAAAAAAAAAAAAAAAAAAAGAAAGCAAATTTTTTTTTAATGACTAAAAATAAAAGGGATTTGTCGTCTTGCAGCAAGAGAGAAATGGCTGCTTTGTTTCTAAACGAATGAACACAGAGAACAACGTTAATGATAATTTTTCATTTCACCATTTATATATTTATTTTTACTGAATCTTAATTTTCACCTTACATTATTTTTACAATTTTGCCGTCTCCTTTCTGATATCAGACCGCCGAAGCAGATACCTATCCATTTTTTATTACAAAAAAAGAAAAAAAAAAAAGTTTTATTTCCTCAAAAGAATATCAACAATGTACACGCTTTCTCCCCGACCCTGTAAAAATAAGAGGATATTGCAAAAAAGAAAAAGGCTCTTGCTACTCATGAGTCAAGAAAACATCTTTTCTCTTGAGAGCCTGGTAAAAGCTCTGCTGACACCGTAGGGCTTCGTTTATTGTCCGTTAAAAAAGTTGGGGGGGGGCTAGATGAGCGGTGCACACTAATTTAGAAAGAGGAAAGCGAATTATCCCAACGTATACAAACAATAGTACAGTACGCTTTAAAATGTTTTCCGCGGTAATATAGTCTCGTTTTGTTTATTTTTAGTTGCGATGGGAAAAATTCAGGTGATATTGGAATGGGGAATCTTTAAAAGTAAAACAATTTTCTGGCTATAATCAACAAAACTAAAACAGGTTTGCGGTAAGATAGTCACGTGACTATACACTTTTCCTTTTTTAAAATGCGACAAGAAGAGCAAGGATTTCCTTACAGAAAAAAAAAAAAGACTTTCACAGATTGTCATTTACATAATTGAAAAAGATTTTTAACTTGTTTTTTTTTTTATATTTTCTTTCACGAATTAGATTTTCTTTTTAAAAAGAAATGCAGGGAAAAAGTTATTTTTCGTTAATGACTAACAGCGATAATTTTGCTTTTGCAGTGCCTGAGACAAAAAAAAAAAAAAATTAATTTGAATTAAATATGGTTTTTTAGTTTTAAAAATAAAAATTTTTCACAAAAAAAAAAAAAAAAATTTAGATTCCTTTTGGCTTGAGAGAGAGAGAGAGAGAGAGAGAATTAAAAATAAAATAGGACTGTAGTGTAATAATAATAATAATAATATTTTGTTTAGTACTGACATCCGTCACTTTCACTCAATTATACAACTACGACGAACCCTAACCCCAAGCCAGCTGTAGAAATTTGATTTGATCATAGTGAAGAAGACTGAAGATCGTAGCTGTTAAAATTAAAATTGTAAGGATTTTTTTACAAAAACAAATATAATCTTTGGAGTAGTAAATATTGTAGTAGAAGTAGTTTAAATTAAAATTGTACAAGTCATACTTAATGTAGTCGTATAACTGAAAGAAAAGTGTCCTGGCATCATCCTTCACTCTGAAGTAATTTGTTTTTAAAGCTAGAACAAAAAACGAGACGTTCTACACACACACACACACACACACAAACAGCTTTTTGAAGAAAATCAAGAGAGTCACGTGATTTGATGCTACCTCCCATTTCCAAGCACTAACAAAATCACGGAATGAAAATCACTTTGTTTAATTCTTTGATTGTCTTTGTCTAAAAATGTCTATTGCTCACTCATGGTTAATTTTCTATTGAACCATTCGAATTTTCTGCTTTAAGGAATCTCAGAAAAGACATTGTAAATAAATAGCATAATTTATTTTAATTGTAGTATTTTCCTGAAAGGCTGTAAAAAAAGTTAAGAAAAAACGAGTTTTAAAAAAAATTTAATTTTTGCTAATTTATGTTAAAGATAAAATAAAAATATATATATATATATATATATATATATATATATACACTTTTTTAGAAGAATGAACGAAATACTTTCTCTGGGACAAAAAAAAAAATAAAAAGGTTTTTTCTTGATAGGTGGAGTTACTGTTTTTTTTTTGTTGTTTCTCGCGAAAAGAGAAATTAGAATAGATTAATTATTAAAAATTATATATTTTTTTTTAATTACTGTAATAAAAAGATTTTTTTTATTTGCAATATAATTCTGAAAACGTTAAAAAGTACTTCCCTATTATGGACAACCAATTTTTGTTTAAATAAACGATTATTTAAGTTAGAGACAGTATTAAACAAAAAAATTAAAATATTTATAAAAAAAAAAAAAAAAAAAAAAAAAAAGAAACACATAAAAAGATATTCATTCTGAAAAAAAACTTTTCGATACTTTAAATCGATAAATTAGTCCTTTGGACTAGTAAAAAAAAAAAAAAAAAAAAAAAAAAAAACTTGGCTGTCGATAACAGGAAGTACCAAATAAAATTAAAGAGTTTAAATTAAAATTTAAAAATAGTAAGTTAAAGCTTTGCTACACAAAAAATATCTAATGATTCCTCATTAATTTTAAAATTAAAAACAACTAAGTCTGTAAGAAAAACATTTTACATAAAAATATAGCTTAAAAGTTAAATCGTATGTTAGTTTTTTGTTTTTTTTTATGTGCAAAACGTCATATTACTATATTTACATAAGCCATTGGAAACAGTCTTCTTTTCTATGACGACAATATAGCTTAGTTATCAGATCGATAAAGATTATTATTATTATTACACTTGACTTGATTGAGGATTTTGTGTCCGAAAGAGATATAGTAAATGTGAGCCTCTGGTCACAGGTTACTGTAGCTCAGTTAAAAAGGACGAATACACGTGTTAAAATGCGGACTGAAATCAACAAAAAATTTTATTTTTAAATGACATTTGAAGTTAAGCCAGAGAAAAGCAGCGAAGCATTTTTTTTGTAGATCCATTTTTTTACAGAATTAAGAATTGTATAAAATTAAATAAAAAATTGAATCCCCTGTAAATCTGGTTTAAAACTAAAAAGAAAATTAAATTGATTAGTGAAGTCATTATATTAAAATATTCATTATTCAGATTGATTTTTTTTTGGGGGGGGGGGTATGTATTATTTTCTGAACTAAAAAGAGTTAAAAAACTTAAAAGTATGACTAAGTGATTTCTTTATTGTTTATAGCAAAATTTAGGAAAGCGACAAATAAACAAGATGCGTGAATATTAATTTAAAAATAAAATCAAATTCACTGATTTTTTTGTACAATATTTTTAAAATATATATTTTTTTTTTTATAATATATTTGTTACAGTTAAAAAAATTTTTCATTTTCAAATTGTCAGAAATTCTTAAATATGAAAAAAAAAAAAATAATAAAATAAAATAACATTGGCTAAGGAATTTATTTCACACATTTCTATACAAAGAAAAAAATTAAAAATTATCCAAACATTTTTGTAAACAACTGTTTTTAATTTTTTTTAAATTACAAACACACACACATAAATTAACTGATTTAAAATGTTTTTTCGCTACACAGTAATAACCATGTTTCAAAAATGGAAGCTAAAATCTTCGAATTTCATTTTGTAATTAAATTAAAAACATTAGTTCTATATTGGCCTGCTGATTGCGTTTAGCATGAAACAGTCGCCTCTGTGTTGACTTCAATGTTCACATTTACATACGCTCTGATATTGAGCACTTTTTATCCCATAAAACTATATTTCTTCATAAATGTAGCATCTTGTCATTTTTTAAATGTCTTTCTTTCATCTTATTTCTTTTGTTGATTTATCTCAGATCGTTAAGCAAGTAAAAAGAATCGAAAATAAAAAGACTAGAGAGTAAGCCTCCGGTGACATCCATGCTGTTTGCTTTCCTTTAACGATCGTAGAATTTTAAAGGTTGCGATAAAAAGCAAAAGAAATAGGACGAAAGAAATGACTCAATAAATAAACAAACATCAATTTCAATTTTTTTTATTTGTAAAATAAAAATACTTACCAGTAGTAAATCCGAGGGTTATATGTTGTCGAGGCAGTAGTATATTCGTTTTTGAAGGGAAGACAGGAATTGAAGGGTAACAAAAAAGCTTTCTCCAACGACGATCATCATTATTGTTATTGTTTTTATATTTACCAGTACTCGTAAATTTACTGTTTTCAACATTATTTTTATAAGTTTTGCACGTACTTGTAGCAGCAACTGCTGTGTTCAAGCTGATCCCAGATGATGAATGTTGGTATGATGAGGATGATAGCAGCGGACAAAATGAAAAGGATGAAGATGGTGCGGATGGTGTTCCAGATTCTTTAGTTGCTACAACATCTACATCACGTCCTCTTTGATGTTGCCGGCAATTTTTGGCTGGATAATTTCCCCAAGTATCCAATAACGGGAAATCCGCAGAATGAGAACAGTGAAAACCCATTGATCATAGCGACTTCGTCATACACAATTTATTTATTTATTTTATTTTTTTTTTACTTTCTTTTTTTTTTATATATGAAATAGAACAAGAATCATATTATTATTGTATAAATAATTTATGGATAGAAAGGGCACCTGGAGGTATAATGCGATATGTTTATAAAAATTAATAACACTTATTTCCTAGTTGGTCATACACTTAATTTTATTTAATGAACTATTTAGTGAAGATCAACTAAAAAATAATAAATTTGATTTGATTTATTTTCTTTTTAGAAAGCACGTGTCGAGACTTCATTCAATAAGGACGTATTTTTTTCGTGTAATAAGTTTTTAAAAAAATAATCAATTCAAAATATAGGTATATACTTCCCAAATACAAGTGTAGTAAAACAAAAAAAAAAAAACAAAAAAAACAAAACAAAAAATATTATTTACAGTATAACCGCCGGTGAGAATGAACGACTGTGTCGTATGTCAGGCAATAGCAGTGGGTGAGGGTTTTTTTTTTGTGCAGATGGTGGGAGTGAGCTAGTGTTTGTGGGTACAATACACAATATAAATAAACTTGTTTATGTTGTTGTTTTGTTCCAAATATATTTGTGAAATATATTAAAAAAAATATTTTTGCTTTTAAAATCAACAAACTATTTATGAGGTTTTTCTTTTAAGATTTCCACAAGTAATAAGGGAATAATAAAAACAATATTCTTTTTCTGGGAGGGTACAAAAGAAAGTGGTATTAAGACAGTGAATAATTAATATATAAAAAAAAAACAAAACAATGAAAAATAAGAATTCTCCTATAACAAATTTTATCTAATTAATTATAAATTAATTTTGTTACCTGGTATTTTTTTTTAGTTTTATTTTTTTTAGCTTTGGGATTTTTTTTATCACTTCAATCATGCAACTAACTTGCTTTTTATTTGTTTGTAATGTTTACAGCACACCTTAAAACAAACCAAACGATTTAAGGATAGGTATTATTGTGAATTATTAAGTACAATAATATACGTACCTACTGCAATGAAGAATTGGCTTGAATTATTGTTTAAAATTTAAATTGTATCATCAAAAAAGTATTTCAGAATTATTGAACTTTCACTTGATAAAAAAATTGCTTTCGTGTAAAAAGGTTTTTTTTTTAATTAAAAAAATGTTATCTATTTGCTTTACGTTATCAAAGCTTACACTAGTGTACCTACCACAAACCTAAAGAGTAAAAACTGTATGCATGAAGGTGTGTTAAAAAAAATATATCACTGATCACTGATCAGTGTTTAAAAAATGCTTTAAATTAAATTTATATTATTTTTCGTCAGTGTAGGTTAGGTCAGTGCTAAAGCATGGGTTTATATTTTTAAAGTGAACTGAATAAAATGTCTGTATATATTCAAAGAAAAGTAGATCAATAATCCAAACTCAACTTGATTTACTTTCTCCGTCGTCTTACAAGAAGAGTGTAACTGTATTCGTTCCTGGAACTTCTTTTTAACTGTGATGTGAACGTCTTAATTTCAACCTGGTCTTCTGTTTGTTTGCATTCAGTACTGTAGTCAATTCAGTAAATTTCCAATGTCGTCAACAAGCAAACGATGGCTTCCTTATAAATAGGGATGTTCCACAATCAGTCATTAAATCACATACTGGATAAATAGTTACATCACCCTATTCCTTGTGCTTATTTCTTTTGCTCGTTTCCTTCTTGTTAACAATAAAACTCAAGCGACTACGCCACCAGTTGCCGCTGCTACTTCCTTCTCCGCCATAATACACTAGACTTAGCCACGTGACACAAATCGACCAATCGGCGTGACGCAATGAAACCAAAGCCAACATTGGTACGAGAGGACAAGAAGAGAGATAATCACAGACAAAACCAAGAGGAGATAACAAAGTCAAATGAAACGAGTGAGAGCAGTAGACAGGATGCAGGGAGATCTGACATTCTTTCCTTAGTGGCGAGTCGGCGATTCTTATTATTACAAATGCACCACTCAAAATTCCCATTCAAATATTTTCAAAATATTCATTACCAGCACAATATAAAAACTGCATTTTGATTTTTACATACATTGTGTTCAGGTTTACACATGACAACTATTTAAGTTTTAATATGAGTTCCTGCAATGTGTGTTTTTTACATATTCAGAGATCAGTAAAGGATATACATGTAAATTATCACCAAGGCGTGACTTTATGAGCAGAAATTTAGGAGGAGGTTCCATGTTTGTTTCAGATACTTTGGTGGTGTCCAATAAGGTATAAGAAAGTTTTTTGAATAGCAGATGCAGAAGTCAGACTAGTAAATACAAGTGTACCAATTTGAAATTCTTTCTTCTAGGCAGATATCATTTTCACCATGTAATCACTCTTTTTGAAATACAATCTGGAGTAACTAATTTATAGAAATAATACCTAACTGCCAGTTAAAAGACTGTAGAGGAGTTATAAATCTAAGTAAATAATTATAAACTCCTTAACATTTATATATACAAAAATACTCATAAAAGTGAAAAACAGCAAGATGTGGAAACAACTAAACAAGGATTATTTATTATCTGGTTGTTATGTGGTGTTGGAGACATGAGAGACAGTCATACTGAGTAAAATTGTGAATTTGAGATCAAATGTAAATCAAATATGAATCAGATTCTGACAGAAAGATAAGATAAAAAAATAAGCAAAGTTTATACAGTCTTTCTTGCATGTAATTTTTTTTATAGATGTGTGCAATGAGTGTCCAGAAAATTTAGTTAGAAAATACAAGAAGTGTCTAGGGTTTTCTTACTTCAAATTTTTGTTGATTGCTAAAAAGATAAATGTTACTATTATGGCCTGAAAAAGGAAAAGATGAAATTTTCATTGATGCACATGTTAACCACCTGTCCATGTGAACTGCTTGTCCAATAGTGAGACTGTCACGTGTTTGTGTTTGTAGAGGAAAAAATTGATTCTCATTGATTTAGAATGAGTGAATTAAAGATAATTATAAGACAATTTATTTCATTGTGTAAAGTCTGTTGTGGGAATGGAAATTATTCATTTTATGCCTCCTGGTACATTTGTCCCACAAATAATATTTGGTGGATTCATGTGAGTCCAGGCAAAAATAAGAAAAAAACATAAATTCAAACAAACAATGAATAAATGTATTAAACAGACATGTTACATAAAGATAATATAAGAAATAAAGTTGAAGTTATTAACAGTTCAAAGTAATCTTCAGTATGTGGTTGGTTGGTTGGTTGGTTTTGTTTAGCAGCACATCAACACCTCTATGGGTTATTTAATGCCAAAATCTAAATATTTTGAACACAATTTTATGGCTTCAACTAAATATATTTTAAATGCAATTATATACCTTCAACTACAGATAAAATGTATTGTTGGTCATTTTGCTATAAAATATATTGTTAGAAATTCTACTATAAAACTGTATTACTGGTAATTTTACTATAAAAATGTATTTTTATAATTTCATAAAATTTTGTTTTCATTTGAGGGTTCACTATTTGCCCATAGCTGTGGCCTTAACTGGTGCTACACCCCAGGTCATGGTGGACCTAGGAACAGCAGTAATTGAGAAATCCTCCAAATCCTGAAACTTCCAATCTCCCAATCTTGCTGCCAGATGTAGTTAATCTTCATACCCAGGACTGGTTTGTCTTCAGCTAAAACATTTGGACAACTAAGACTATCATTTTTTTTCTTTTTTAATGACTGACCTACTTTCAAATGGTTCACATAAAATCTTTTATTGTAACATTCTAAAAATGTCCAGACGTCTCATTTTTAATCATTTCACCCCCAAGCAAGGTGATAAAACCACTAAGACATAAGAGTTACTGGGAATGAAAAAACTGAGACATTTAGGCAATCATGTCTCTTTTGATTCATGACTGACTAGGCAGAAGATTCTCCCACAGTAGGTTGCAATTTCTTTCTGCAGGAAACTGGTTGCCAACCAAGGGTATAGGACCTAGTCTGTCCTGCCATTTAACCCATAATTGGGAGGAGAAGAAATAAATGCATATCTTTCCCAACGGCATTTGTGCATGAGTAAATGTAACAAACCCAAATGGAATTTGAACTCACCTCTTTGATTTCCCATTTTGAGCTGATATCCATTACACCAAAATGTTATTGAGGAGAAAAGACAATTAAAAGAATAGGATTCAGTTTGACAGAAAATGATTGACATTGCATTTAAATTTTTGGAGATCATAGTTAACAGGAAAGCAAAAGGCTAGAAGTAAGTTCCACAAGTGAAAAGTACAAGAGAATAAACAAAATAGAACTTATAATTACACTTAGCAATTTCAACAGTAAAATAATGAGACCTAATCGACAGCCTAGTACTACGCTTAAATATATGAAATTGAGGTAAAAAAAAAGAGGAAAGTTCATCAGAACAATTGCCATGAAAATATAGAAAAGGTACTGGTAAGCTATGTTATGGTGGAAGGAAAGTGACTGAAACCCAGATGCCAAATCAGGACCAATTATACATTCTTTTTGTTTTTTTCTGAAATTTTTATTTATAAATCAAAAAGTGACATTTCATAGACTAAATTTATCTTCTTACCAGTAACAAGACACAATAAGAGGTTTATAATATTTCCTGTGACGTATAAAATCATCCATACAGTGTCAAGAAAGGCCTGCTACTTATAACATTGGACCAAATTAATGAGTAGAAACTCGGACACATACTAACAGGAGTTGATTAGTATTAGAAAACCCCCTTTAGGGTAACAACTACTCTGCAAGCATAACTTCAACTTCCACAGCAGGGACTATTGAAAAGATTGTCTGCACTCAACATGTATGCTGATACTTTCAGTTATTAGGTTGGTGCAAAAATAATGTCGTTTTCTCACATAGCAACATATGTGAGAAAACGACATTATTTTTGCACCAACCTAATACTTAGCCTTCCAGTTTTGTTCTCTATTATCTTGATTTCATTCCACAGTGGTTGATGATCATCCTTTTCCATTCATATATGATCAGCAGTAGCTGATTTCAGTGTCTCTCTCTCTCTGAAAAATAGCTTTTTGATGCTCCCCACAAAAGTTAAGGATAACAATAAGTTTGTTTACAATATATAAGGAGTATATATGAAAAATCCTCAAAGGATCCGCAGTCCATACAACATAAGAGCAGTATTTACATGCAGTTCAACTCTTCAGAGATATCTCTCCCAGACCAAGTTGCTTTTAGAAGAAAACATGACTAAGAACCATATATAGTCCATCCTGTGCAAGTGTATCAAGAAATACAAAGGAAAAACCAGCAAACTACTAAAAATAAAAATGGAAGAGCATCAAAAAGCTGTTGTCATGAGACAGAAACACTGAAATCAATCATAGTTGATCATATATGAAAGGAAAAAGGTGGTCATCAACTTCTGTAGAATGAAGCCAAGATAATAGAGAACAACACTGGAGGATAAGACAACTGAAAGAATCAGTGCAAATGTTGGTCACTGACAACTTCATCAGTAGGCCTAGCATAGAAATGATTATCATCTGGGAGCCTCTGATCATGAAAGAACAAATATGCAACAAAAATTTGACAACCTGAGTCAGGACATTTATACATTCCACACCACTTATGTACAGCCATTAGATTTCAGGCTCCAGAATTTCAACACTAGATTATCCAAGTGAAACACATCCTAGTGTTTTACAGCATTGGTTAAAATATATTAAGTTCTTAAGAGTTGGGAGTTTGATTCCTGGGTCTAGTAGAGTTAATAAGTTATATACTGTAGTTCATTAATTGATTGACTAATTCATTTTTTATGTCTTATCAACCCTTTGCAGATCTGAAGATATAAAGTGAGCGATCAATTCTATATTACAATCAATATATAAAATGATCCCTCAGTTTGTGGCCATGGTAGTTTACTATGTATTTACCTTCCAGAGAATGTAAATAAATCTAAAAGACATGCTGGTGTAGTTAATCAGTATTTATGATTTATCCCTTCATTTTCTACAGCTTATCAACCCTTTGCAGTTTATTTAAAACCAAAAAATACTTTTAGATAGTAAGATTTTTTTGTTTTTTTAGATAATAATGATTTAGTGATACAAGTCTTGCTATATAACCCATAGCTGGGAGTAAAAGTGGATTCATACCTTTTCTAAGAGCATTTGTACATAAGTGAATATAAAAAATCCAACTGGAATTGGAACTCGGTTCTCCAATTAACAATTCTGAGCTATTATCCATTAAACCACCTGCACATCTAAGATTACAGCACCTGATATTTCCAAGTGGTCACCTATCTAGGTACATACTGTGGTTCAGTGGAAGAAATGGACATGTGAAACAAAGGTGAATAAGACTGGTAAGTATTAACTGATATAAGTTATCTCCCCTAAGCATGGTTTCCTGGCAGTTATGAGATCAATCTCTGGCTCTGGTAGTGCTGAAAAGACATATACTCTGGTTCAGTGGAAGAAATGGACATGTGACACAAAAGTGAATATGACTGGTGGGTATTAACTGATATGAGTTATCTCCCCTGGGCATGGAAAGTAGAATGAGAATAATTGTTCCTTGTAGATTGAATAAAGGGTTCAGTTCAAAATTCCAGTCACCAAATATGAAGATAGACATCTGAAGAAGGATGAAGTGCACAACAGATGAAACATTGTGAGTATAAAAACTGAGATGAACATGCTGGCCCAAATAGCAAAGCAGGTAATAATTATAAAATTATTATCTTTTATATCATTATTTATATCTTGTCAATGAATATCCTCAATGTTCACATTATTTAAACTTTGATTAATGTCTTCATCTTTGTTTTTATTATCATGTTTTAGCCATGCTAGACCTCTGACCTTTTTTCAGGTGCCTGTCTGGATAATCTTCAGGGAAAGAGGACTAGCAATAAAGAAGCAGTACTAAGAAAGAAGAAAAACAATCTATCCCTGTAGATTAAATAAAGGGTTCCGTTCAAAATTCCCTGAAGATTACCCAGATTGAGAGAAACCTGAAGAAGGCCAGAGAGCACAACAGCTGAAATATTGTGGTAACAACAAAGATGAGGAAATTAGTCCAAATGTAAATAATGATAGCTCTTCATCCCAGGAACACAAACAGAAATGGTCAAATAACATTTGCTCACTGAGATTTTCAATGATATTGAATTTATTCCAAGTAACTGTGGCTTTGTCAAGAAGAAAGCTTTTTTTTTAATTCAAGTTAAATAAAATAATGAAGACAAGTAAAAAGAAAACCAAAGAATAGAGAACAAAGATAAAGCAAAAAAAGGGATTGTATTTTTTAATCATTCCAACCCAAGCAAGGCAACAGAGCCGTTAAGATGGAGGGGGTTACTAAGTGTGAAAGAATATGAGAAAAAGAAAAACATTATTAAGGAGAGTGAACAATAAAAGAACATAAATTAAAAAGACAGGAGTTAACAATTGATATTGAATTTAAATTTTTGAAGATCAAACTTGACTAGAAAGCAAGAAGCAAGAAGAGAGTTTCAAAAGCAAGAAAGGCAAGAGAAGAAACTGTTAGCATATAACTTGTGGTTACATCTAGCCATTTCTACTGCAAAACAATGAAACCTTCCCACCAATCTAGTACTGTGCTTAACATCATAAACTCTAAGGTACCATAGAGAAAAGTTCATCAGAACAATTACCATGGAATTATTTATTAAAATGGTACAGGAAAGCTATGTTACGGCAATGGGAAAGGGACTGAAGCTGAGATGTCAGGTCAGGATCAATAATATTGCAGAGTCTTCTTTGGATTTTATCAAGGATTTCTAAATATATATCAGGAGCACCCAACCATATGTGGCAGCAATATTCAAAGCATGGGTTATAAATTTATAAGATAGATTTAGGCAAGAAATCTTCGTTTGTGTATTTATTAAAAATAATAGTCAAGTATTTTAAATGGGATACAAAATTTAATGATTGCAATAAAAACAAACAGATATGGGTCGGATAAACTTGATTTTCTGAATACAGTTTTAGAAAAACTTTTTGGAATGAGCAGTCTGGATCTTGCCTTCAGGTTTTATAGGAATTAAATTCTATATATATTTTTCAAGCAATAAAATTCTATCAAAACATCTATTTGATAAACAACAAATACTGCCAAACTACTTGGTGGGCGTGGTTGTAGACCTACCATGTGTTATTTTTGGACTATTTAGAAAATAACAATAATAACACCCCTTCACTATTTCTACAAATTCAAGGAAAAGATTTTCACGAACCAGTGTGAAATTATTTTCTAACTAATAAAAACCTTGTATTCAACAAGTTCACACCTTTATGTGAAATTAGATTTTGGATCTCTCTTATGGATATAAAAATAGAAGCATACTGCTTCTTGAGGTTTAAAACAATTTTGGAGACCAGTTTGATTTAAACGTGCATACACACACATACATATATACACAATGGAAAAGATAACAGCCAGCAGCCACTGACTAAGGCCTTGTCTATAAACTCACAAACACATTGACTGACCATCATGAAGTAAGTGACCACACATCTCATACAACACTATGAACTCTTAATTACTTTATAAAAGAAAATTCGCTGCAAGGAAAATTGAACATTTTGTTGTTATTTTATATTTTTAAAACAAATATATAAATGTTATTTCAACTGACATTCTGCTTCTACTTTTTCTTCAGAGAATAACCTTTTTTACAGGTTGTCTGGATCTTAAGTCAAAGTTTAACAAAAACATTTAGTTTTCAAATTAAATCCATAGTCTACCTGGTCTACAAATATTTAAATATTTTAAAAGCAGTAAAAAAATTTGAAAATTTTTGTCTTTATTGCAATCATTAAAAATAATAGATTTTTCATCAATATTTCAATTTTGAACATGAAAAGCTATTAATTAAAACATTAAATATGATGGGTTTTGTGGATTATTAAAATGCTAGTGTACCTATGCCATCAAAAGATATTGGCAACATTTTATTCTTTGATACTTTATATATACAATTACAAAATTATACTCAGCTCATTTGCAAGCTAAAAATTTGTGAGCTAAAAATAATTTAAGGCATGGATAAATTATGACATATTATTTGTCAAGTATAACATGAAGGGAAAAGATTATATTGACTCTACTGCCAGGTCTGCATCTAGGAAAGACGGTTCAGTGTGTCGTGCTAGATAATTTTTCTTACCAGAATCTATTTTACATATTTATAAGTCCACCATTCATCCATGCTTTGAATGTTTCTGCTACATCTGGTCTTGTGTTTCTACTATGCATTTAGAGATTCTTGATAAGAATAATTTGCAATGTTATATGTCCTGACCTGGCATTTTGGCTTCAGTCATTTTCCCGCCACCATAACATAACTTCCTTGTGCTTTTTTTATAAATACTTTCATGGTAATTCTTCTGATAAGGTTTCCTCTTTGCAATAGTGTGCAGAAGGTGGGGTCAGAGGGTGTGAGGCCCCAGACATCCATACCAGGAAGGCATCCAATCAAAGAATCTTCCTTTCTCACATTTCTCAGTACTAGGTCCTAAAGGTCCTTGAATCTTATCAAGGAGTTGGCCCCAGACATCACCAAACATCACCAAACCTCTCTATTCCACTGCCTCTTTGGTACCTAGACTTTATGAATTTAAGTGCAATAGTAGATTGGTTGGGATGGTCAAGGGCACATTTCAAAATCTGGTCAGAGTATTGCAAGGAAGGAGGATTTCTTTGGTAACAAAGAAAAGAATACTGAACTGTTACTTGACATCTGTCCTTCTTTATGGCAGCGAATGTTGGACGATTTCCTCAGAGAAGAGACTTGAGGGAATGGAGATGTGGTTCTACAGAAGGATGCTAAGGATATCATGGGCCGAGCATGTGAGCAACGATGAGGTCTTAGAGAGGTTGCAAACAAGGAGAAGGCTTATACTTAACATCAGAAAGAGGCAGCTGAAGTTTCTGTGAGGGCCTGGAGAATCTGATACTCACAGGTTGGATAAAGGGAAAGAGAGACAAAGAAAAGCAGCACATGACATACCTGGCGAGTTTGAGCAGGTGGACGACAGAACATGGTCTGGGGAAGGAAGCAGAGGGAAGGAACTTGCTGAGAGCTGCAAGGAATAGAGGAAGGTGAAGAGCCATGATTGCCTACGTCTTGAAAGGAAGTGGCACATAAAAAGAAAAGAAAGAAGTAGATTGGTGGCAAGGTCTCATCATCTTGTGTTAATTGATATAATAATAAGAAGAAGAAAGTCATAAATAATATAGGTAATAATAAATACATTACAAATAAATGAGTACAATTTTTTATTGAATTGGTTGACATCTTTAATGAGGATGTTATTCATGAGTCATAACGAAGGCATTTATATTTGGTTGCAAATGGGTAAATGTTAGTTAGTAAATCCTAAGATGTATTTATCAACTCCCTTATGACACCCACCAAGCATTTATTGACCCCCCCCTGGATAGTTCTATTGACCTTTGGACTGATATCAGCCACTTTGGGAACTCCTGAACTAATATTAGGTTGGTGCAAAAATAATGACGCAATAATGTCGTTTTTTGACGTATTTTTTAACGTCAAAAAACGACATTATTACGTCATTATTTTTGCACCAACCTAATACACACAGTTTTTTTGTTTTCTTGGATAGAAGATAACACCTGAAAATTAGTCTTGAAACTTGTAAATTTAACAGACAATAAATTGACTTCTAACACTTGAACATTAAAACAAAGTAGACAGTATTAGTAAATCAATGACTTCACCTTCTCTTCTTCTCTACTTCCCTCTCAGTTTTTCTGTTTTTCTCTTTTAGTCTTTCTCTCTTTCCCTCTCTCTGTCTCTTCCTTTTCTCTGTTTTTTTTTGTCTCACTCGCACCATTTCTTTCTTCATCAATTTATATATGTCTGACAAATTCATTATGGTACACACATGTGGTTATACTGAAGTACAATTTAAGAAACACAAAAATTATAGTTTTGTATTTTTATTTTTTTTTAAATCGGTATCACCCCATATTCACTTATGCACAAATACTCTTGGGAAAGGTATAAATCCATCTCTTCTCCTCCTAGCTATGGGTTGAATAGTACAACAGACTGGGTTCTTTAGCCTTGGTTGGCAACCAGTCTACTACAGAAAGAAATGGCAACCTACTGCGGGAAAATCTTCTGCCTCGTCAGTCATGTAACAAAAGATACATGATTGCCCAAGTGTGTATCACATGTGGCACTTAACTGACTGATCATTCCATGCAAGGCAGTAAAGCCACTAAGACACATGGTGTTTTAGGGTGTGGAAGAATTAGGAACAGAAACATTAATAATAAGTGTGAAGAGGAAAGCAGAGTACAGTGGATAGCAATTGACATTGCATTTAAAGTTTTGCAGATTAAAGTTGGCTGGAAAGCATGTAGCCAGAAGGGCATTCCACAAGTGAGAAGTGTGAGAGAAAACTGCTAGGATAGAACTCACAGCTACAACTGTAAATTGATGAGATCTTGACGCTAGTCTAGTACTGTGTTTAAATTCATAAAGTCTAGGTACCATAGCGAAGAACTCATCTGAACAAGTACCATTAAAGTATTTATAGAAAAGGCACACAAGAGGCAACCTTTCAGTGGTAGGCATGGTTACTTGTAGGGGTGGGGTTACAGGATTTGTTCAAAATTCAGAAACATTACCAAGTACAAGAGACTTCTGAAGAAGGTCAGCGGGGACAACTGCCAAAATATGATCATAACAATTAAGATGTATTTTCGAGTCAGAATGTTTTCTCAATCACTTCAATCTTGAGCTCTTCAAGTCTAGTGTTAACTATTATCTTTCTTGTATAACCTCATGAAGTTCACTTCTTGCCTTTTCTTATGCTCATACAACACCACACAGTAATACTCTACATTGAGTGGTTCTTGGGCCTTGCATTAGTATCAAAAAATGTAAAGGTATGTAATAATTTTTTTCATTTCTTTTTCTTCCTAATAAATTAAACTTTATTTTCTTCATATTGTTCATGATCAATGATCTTACTTGTTCATGTTATCGTGCCAACTTACTTTCAAAATTCACAACACACCTTTTAACAACATTAGAAAATCACAAAAATGAATTTAAAAATAGTACAAATTAATTTTCTTTTGTTGGTTGATTTTGTTTAGCAGCATATCAACTTCTATAGGTTATTTCATGCTGAAATCTAAACATGTTAAACACTGTTTTTATGGCTTCAACTACAGATAAACTGTATTGTTGGTTATATTTCTATAAAATGTATTGTTGGTAATTCTACTATAAATATATATAGTTGGTCATTTTCTTCATATAAAAATGTATTACTAGTATTTTTACTATAAAATATATATTTATACTTTCATAGTGTTTTGTTTCTGCTTGAGGGTTCACTATTTGCCCAAAGCTGGAACCCTAACAGGTGCTACTACTCCAGATCAGGGTGGACATGGGAACAACAGCAATTATGAGCTGGTTCCATGTTCCTCAAAACCTCCATTATCCTGATCAGAGGCCTTGCTGCCAAATGTATTTTATCGTCATACCCAGGACTGAAAATTCTTTCATACACCAGTGGCAAATATTTTTAAATAATCTGTTCTCATTACCTCCCAGAGATTAAACAAGACTGATCAACACAGGTAAAGGGATTTTTGCCTCAGTTTTAAAATCAAAATTGTGTTTCTTGTTAACAAGCTTCTTCTGCTGGGTGTTATTATGGAGGAAGTTTGAACCTTTGAACCCTCAGTCTTCTACTCTACTAAACTAGGAATACTAGTCCTAAATTTAAGCATGTTTTATAAGAAATAACAACACTTGCAGTTTTGAACGTAGCTGAACAATTGTGAAGTAAACATTTTTTTATCGTCAAGCTCAGCAATTTTGTCTACATTTTAAATCTATTTGCCAAGCACCAGTTCAAAGCAAAAAATATTTATTGACTTATCTCAATGGAAAACATTATAGATCTATGTATATATAAGTACACATATGACTCATGCCAAGTCTACAAGCAAGTACTCAACAAGATATTTATGGAGTATTACATCTGTTCAAAAAGGATCCAGTTATTTAAGTTAAAAAAGTAGCCTACCTATGAAAATGACACCTTTGTCCTATTCAAAGTTCTCCCATTGTGATCTCATATACATATCCTGGCATTATATCTACTATGTGGATGTTAACAGCTTGTAGGTTTTTTGTGTGTATTTTTTAGGTGTAGGTGTGTGTTCAATATATAAACAAAGACAGAAGAAGTATACAAAAAGAACTTGAGTTTCTGCTATGGACGTTTATTTCTTGTATGTTGACTGTGTTGAAACAAAGTTAAATGTCTCTTGAGTATGTCCATTTTCCTTTTTGGTTCAGAAATAATTAATGGGAAGTAAGGTTAAGAACAGGTAAAGATCGTCAAGATGAAGTCAGCCTTTTACTGATGGCCTGTTATAATGGAACACACTTATTCTATAGTTAATAGACTCTCCCACCTATAATAAGTAAGAGTAGTAGGAGTCACTTAGGGGGGTTGGTCAGTCAGTCGATGTCGGACGACCGTTAGTCGGATATTAAAGTATCAGCCACAACAACTAGATTACTGCGTAATTACCTATTATATCAAGTTCCTAACGTTTTGTACGTCGAACCTATTTTAGGACCGACTTAGTACAAATACAAGCCTCCACTGTGAAACCACTCTACAACATGGCCAAATACTTCAAAAGTAGGGAAAAATAAATAAAATAATTTGGGATCAAGTAACATTCAGACAGAAGGTAAAGAATTCTAGTTATGGCTTATATTGTCAAAGCCGCATTCTGGATAAAGGCAGTCATAGACAAATTCACAGTTAGAAGAGATATAGAACCAGATGGAAATGAAAGGAAAGTAAGTTCTCACTGGCCAAATAAAAGATCTGGTCCATTAGTCTGTCCTGAGTAAGACAGAAATAGTAGCCAAGAAAAACATTATTTTCACAGTAATTTTTTTGATGAGTTTTTGTGGGTTGTCCCACTTGACTTTGCTAAAAAACAGTCAGTAGGGAACACCCCTTAAGCCAATAAAAAGGCATGCATTTCTCTCCTTAGCCTCTTCTACAGCTTTTTAGCTCTGGCCTTCAGATATAGTCGCATGTTGGTAAAAAGTGGAGCCCATTCGTTTTCATGGTTTTCTCACTTGACTTTTGTACTCGCTCACACACACTTGTTACGCGCACACATTTTTTATTATAGCTAGTTTGATATTTTATCTTTTTGTCACATGTAATTCCTTTGTTAGTACATGTATTGTTTGTTTTATATTTATTGTTTTGTGTTATTCATTTTTTACCTGAACTCACATTGAGTCAGCCAATATTGTTTGTGGGTTTTGCTCACTGTCTTTTGTAACCAACAAAATGTACCTTATATATATATATATACTAGCAGCATGGCCCATCATTGCCCATGCTTGATTCAAAAATCGTACGACTCATACAGCAATCGCTATCACTTGACTTAAAATATTTTTGCCCTTCCTTGCCTTTAAAGGAGTGCCCTTTGCCGTGCTGATGTTGCTACATGTCTTACTTATCTCACACTGCAAATTTTTTCTAAGCTCTATACTAAACATTAAATCTGTTACAAAAAAAGAACTAAACAAAATGAACACAAAACGATCAGCTTTAAAAAAGGACTCGTAACTGGAAAAACCGAATGAAAAAAGAATGTTAACAACAAATACTTTTTCACACCCAACCCAATTCTGCGGAATCAGAATCAACGTTGAGTTTAAGCAAGCAAATGAGCCAATTGGAGTAAAGTACCATGCAGATTTAAATTTTTTCCACTTGTAACAAATGCAGCTATCAATTTTTTTTGCATGCTAGCATGCTAGTTAACATTTGTGTCAGTCAGCTGTTGCCTCTCACACTGGCCAATAGAATCTTCCTGCCTATTCGTGGCAGACAGCTATAGGCTCTCACTCTGGCCAGTAGAAAATGGACGCAAACTACATGAAAACTGCTGTAGAAGCATGAAAACATTGATTATTTCCACTATCGATAGGAGTTGGGAAATGCAAAGTTGGTCTTGGCCTTCCCGCTAACTTGGAGCATGTGCATGTAAATTTTGGTGCAAATCTGTCAAAAATTGCGGCCGTGCATTTGTTACACACACATCCTGCCTTTTATAGATTTATATATATACATATATCCTGCAGTACCTCACTAACTTTTACACACATTATCTGTTATTTCATTACACTTGACATGTATCTAACCAATAAGAAATAAGCAAACACAACATACCATTAATCTGCGTCTCTTTGCTTTTTATCATTTTTTATTATTTCTATCTTGATTTCCGATACAACTTTAATAAAGTGAAACATTTTAGATTAAGATCTGTTTCCTACTTGTTCTTTATACTATCAATTTGTCAGATTCTTATCCAGACTTGATCTCTCTCTCTCCGTCTCTGTCTCTGTCTGTCTGTCTGTCTGTCTGTCTCTCTCTCTCTCTATATATATATATATATATATATATGTTGAGGGGTTCTCCCCTTTTTACACAAATGGACTCACCCAATATATACATATACTATGGCTACGTGAACACCCTAGAGTAAGACTGAAGAGTCAAGTTGAGTCCAGAGTGACATAGTAAATGGTTGTAGGTAACCGGAAGAGTGAGGGTGAGGTAACAGCGTTGTAGGAGTCACAGTGAGCAAGCACATAGACTCAGTAAGAAGTCCTACAGCGATACTTCAATACCAAAGACTGTATATATATTTTGCTACTAACCCGTATTCCTGGAACTACTAACCTGCCTTACCAGTTTGTATTATTACGTTAATACATTATTTTCATATATTCATTCCTGGCGTTTGTTATTTATTGGTACTGGATTTCAACCCGGAATCCATAACCATATATATATATATATATATATATATATATATATACATGTACATGTACAACAGTAGGTATACAGTAAAACATAACATGTGCAGACATATTGTAGTTTATATAAACATAATAATATACTTACTGTATAAATACTTTTGCAGCCCCCCCATGTATATATGGCAGGACAACAGAGTTAGAGTTAATAAGCTAATCTTTGATAGTGAGTTCATCTCCCATTGGCTGATCAACTATAGCCTAGATAAACCTGAACTTTGTAAATATCAGTCATAATATTAACCTAAAGGAATGTGAATATAGCTGACAAGATTGTTTTAATGGGAAAAATCCAAAAAGGAAAAAAAAACATGGGGAAAAAGCTACAAGATGAGAAAAATGGTAGAAGAAAAATCAATGAACCTGGTTTAAGCAAAATGTCTATGATAGAGATGCCAAACATTTACAAGTTTTTTGGGTTTTTTTCAATATTTTTATGGCAATATTTCTGTTTTTCTTTTCTTGTAACACCAATATTATCTGATTGAATTATTTAGCAATAATGCCTTTGAAAAAGTACACAGAACTTTATTGCCATAAAACCAACATATACAGCAGGGCATTAAACATATTTGGCTACAAATCTAACAGAAAATGAAGCTAATAAGAATTAATTATGTTTGCATGCAACATCAACAAATATGATCAGCATTGAATTAGTAAACAGGTCTGTAGCAAAAAAACAAAAGTTATCAAAATATAAATGCCTTAAATACTACAAGTCATCAACAAATGGACAGATTTTCTTATAGAAACAAAATGGCAGATCTTAAAAAAATATTATGTATGCCAGAAAAATACTACAAGTCATTAAGAAATACAATGTAACCCGTATATAAGAGAGTTGTCGGGACCGGAGAAGAAGTCACTTATATCCGGGTTTGGTCTAATTTATATACATTAACACAGGCTCTAATTTGGAACCAGAGAAAATCTCTCTTATATCCGGGTTTCTTATAGAAACAAAATAGCAGATCTTAAAAAAATATTTTTATGAATGCCTTAAATACTACAAGTAATTAACAAACGGACTTATTTTTTTAATAAAAACAAAATCATGAAAAACTATTTTTATGTATGCCTTAAATACTATGAGTCATTAAAAAAATAGACATATTTTCTTATATGGGCTTATAGCCATATCAGGTTGAAACATTGGTTCCTGTATGTCCACCAAAATTAAGCAACATCAAGCCTGATCAGTGCCTAGATGGGTGACCACTTGGGAATGCCAAGTAAGCTTAGATATCTGGGCGGTATAATGGATACTAGCTCGGAATTGTTAATCAAAGAACCAAGTTTCAATTTCCATTGAATTTATTATATTCCCAATGAACGAAGTTTTGAGTTTGAAGAGAAAAACTTAAAAATTTACGCACACACATATATATGCAGGTTTGGTTGAAAACCAATGGAGGTTATATATTAAAGAATATTTTAATTTAATTTTTCTCTGGTTAGGAGCACTTTTCTGGTTTTCAAGAAGATTTTGTATGTAAAATCACAAAAAAATTCAAATTTTTAGCATTATTATATCTATTACTTTTTTCTGATTTGTTTTGTTTGTTTAACGGCATATCAACTCCTATATGGGTCATTGAATGCTGCAATTTAATTTTCCTGGGACATTAGTAATTTCTTTTACAAAAATGTATTACTGATAAATTTTTTTCAAAAATCTGTTGCTGGTACTATCTTTTGTTTTTATAAAAATGTATTGCTGGTAATATTTTTTTTTTTTTTTTTACAAAAACATATCGCTGTTAATTATTTTACTGTGAATATGTATTGCTGGCACTTCACTATAAAAATGTATTTTCTACACTTTCATAGTGTTTTGACCCCATTATTTGCCCATAGCCAAGGCCCTAACAGATGATACCACCCGAGGTTAGGGTGGACCTGGAAACAACAGTAATTAAGAAGTGATTCCACACGTCTTAAAATCTCCCAATCAGAGGCCTTGCTGCCGGATGTAGTTTATTGTCACACCCAGGATAGTCTACTACTATTAATAATTCATGAACTACATTCATTTCTTCATCTTACAGGGACTATCATAAGAATATTCCTTGAATTTACACACACTTTTAGGAACTGTTCTTGAACATTCTCTATACTAAAAGTTACAGATAGAATAAATATTTATCTCATTTTGTTCATTGTGTTCATTTTTTTGATTGTCTGTTTCTTGTAAGCAACT
>OZ010611.1:43703789-43831289 GCA_963932145.1 Acanthosepion lycidas
ACTCAAAGTAGAGTGTCACATATCATCTACATACAAAGACCCCTTTTTTCTTACACCTGAAGAAGGCCATAGAATGGAGTGATTGAAGCACTGTGGCAACAAAACATCAAAAGTTCAATTGTCCAAACAAAGCTTGAAATTTTAATGGCTCTTCTCAAAGTTATTGAAAATATATATAAAAATCACATGGATTGTTCTTGTGTTTTTAATGATTATCTGTGACTGGAGTCATGAATAATCTTTAGTGAAGAAATAAGTGAAGGTCTGCATAAAACAAAAATACTTTAGCAACATTCTAATAGATAACAATACTGTTTGACCTCTTTAATCAGGCACCCTTTGAACCAGGCCACTATCAAACCACAGAAAAATGCCAGATGACAGAAATCACCCCTAAAATAACCCTGATGTAAACATAGTCTTGTCAGCTCATTCCATATACAGGATACGATGGAGAAATTGTTGCCATTTTATATTTTTAATTTTGTGCATGTGCATTGTTTGTTTTTGATTTTGTTGATTGCACTGTATAGTAGGGTCAGTTGGGCAACATTTGTGTGAAAAAGAGTACCATGATGCAATTCCCTCCACCAGAAGTTTGGAAACAGCATGCTGTACTGCTTGGCATTTGCCCCAAAATCTCCAATATGAGCATTTCAGAGTGATTGGGTGTCAATCAAATGGTGATCATAAAGGTATGGCAGCTTGTAAAACTCACTCTGATTGTTCTGATAAGAAAAGAAATCTCAAATTTGTTACTGAGGGCCTCAGACTCAACATGGAGGCCTACATCAAGTGCTTGAGGAGGTAGTGCTTCCCTAGGACAAGAGGTTGGCTGCTAGAAGACCCTATGTCTGGCAACAGAACTCTGCCCCATGCCACAAAAGCAAGAGAACCCAGTAATGGTTGTCAGACAATTTCTGCAACCTCATCAACCCTTACCTATGGCCACCTAACTCCCCAAACTGCAACCCCTTTGATTATTATGTGTGGGGTGCAGTTGAGCAAGAGATCAACAAAACTTGTAAGACCAAAGATAAGCTGAAGGCAAGGATTATGGCAGTATTCACCAACTTAAACAAGGAGATTGTTCTGAAGAGTTGCAGGAGATTCCAAAGTCATTTGGAGGCTGTTAGTTGAAGCCTTTGGTGATGATATTGAATAAATTTACTCTTTAGTATTTCAAGATATTTTTATGTAATTTTGGTAAATATATCTGTTTAAATGAGATGTCAGTGTTATTTTCATTTTTGCATTAGATGACAATTTATCCATCGCACACTGTAGATATTGCCGTGTTATCAAAGGTAGAATAAAGCTTAAAACAAGAAATAAAACAATCATTAATGCTTCTAAACAAATTTTCTAAACAATTTTTTGTAAATAAGATAATAATAATGAATTAAAAAAAAGGAAATGAAATACATTTTTCCATGATTCTAGTAATAAAGAAACTGGAAATTTTATTATGACACTTGACTTCACTAAACACCAATTAGGTAGTGCTGTTGAACATCTCCAATCTCTTCCTCTTTTTCTCCACCTTGCTCCAAGATGTATCAGGACATAGGTGAAGATGTCACCACCTCCCGGGAACATCTCTTTTCCCTGGCTGACTGACGACTGAATTCTCTTTTCTTCCTCTTACTCCAAGATGTAGTAGAATGCAGATGAAGACATCCCTGTTGGGGATATCTCCTTTCCACAGTCAATCTGTACTTTGGTCATTCTAACTCAGTGCAAGGCTGACTTGAGCTCAACTAATATAACCATGCTTATCATGACTTACCCCAACTTACTTCTGGACCAGAAAAACTCTCTTCCACTCCACTTCCCAACACACAGCATTCGAATGTGTTTTGCTCACCCTCCAGCTATGAAGTAAGTACAAACTTTAATTGGTCATTCCATGGCTGACTTGAGCTCAACCATTATAACCATGCTTATCATTATTTACCCTAACTTACTTCTAGATCAGAAAAAGAAAATATATATACCAGAGACATTGAAAACTTTGTTTCCCTACTGTTTATATAAAAAAGAATAAACAGTCTGTAGTAGAAGCCCAAGATTGGTTGCTTCTTTAATTGGTTATAAGTGAACATACCACCTTTAAATTCCCTAGTTTCATAATTGTTTATATGTGAACACAACCTTTAAATTCTATAGTTTCATGCAATACAAAGGCTAAAAAAAAAGAAGTCGAAAACTTTTATTTTTACTACTTTTAAAATATTAGTCTTGAATAACTGTTTAATTGTCTAGATTGTTTTTTAGTACATGTTCTTTTGAGAGAAGGGTATTTTTATGAAGGTCAGATGGTTTCTGTAAAAAGTTGTTACACTTGTATATCTTTTTCAGCTCAGCAGCTAAAAACTGCCAAAATTGTGAAGGATCCACTTCAAGTTTATGGAAAATTATTTTTTCGTATATACTGACCAGTGAGAAACTCAAGCCCTTGTAAGAACCCAGATACGGGCCTTCTGAGCCTATTTCATGGAATAAATAGAACTCGGGTCAGTATAAGAGAAGATATTTTGACAGCAAAGGGACAAAGCAAATCAACATCAAGGAGCAAAACGCATTTGACATCAAGAAGAGAGCATCAAGAAGGTACAAGGTTGCCAGCCAGCTGCAGAGAGACTAAAGAATTTTGAAGTTCAAGTTTGCATAATTAATATTACTTCCCTTTCCCTTATTGTTAATTTCACTCAAATAATAATACTCTAACCTCAAACTTTATTCACTCAAAGCCATTTTTACCTTTGAAAGCGGTTGTATGCAGCTGACAGTTTAGATATTTCTGAACATGTTTCGTACCATGCATGATACTGATATGTCCTGGAAAGGGATATATTTGTTTGAAGTAGCAAAGTGGTTGTTCACTACTGTAACTGGGTAGGATAATCTAGCAGGTAACCATAATGGACTGGTCCTCGTTGTAGTGGTAGGCAATAGGCGCAGGCAATAGGCGAAGACAATAGGCATAGCCAATAAGCATCATCCTGTACCTCCACATCAGTCTGTATTTATGGCTGACACCAGCCAATCATATTAATGTGAGAGGGAACCCAGGTGTATGCATATTCATTGCATCAGATATCCATATGAAAGTCTCAATCTGATGAGGCTATTTAAGAACATGACTTCAGTTTTCAGGTTAATATTGTATTTATAGCATTTTTTTACCAATCTTCACATTATACAATATATATATATATATATATATATATATATATAAATATAAAATATAAAAGCACTTTATCCCATAAATATAGCACACCTTAAGACTATATTTCTTCAAAGAAATATAGTCTTAAGGTGTGCTTAAGATTATATTTCTTCATATATATATATATATATATATATATATATATATATATATAAAGAAATATAGTCTTAAGGTGTGCTATATTTATGGGATAAAGTGTTCAATATCAGAGATAGAGTGTGAGTAAATATAAAAGTGAACATTGAAGTCAACACTTAGAGGTGACAGACTGTTTCATGCTAGATGCAATCATCAGGCCACGATTGTGTCTAGCATGAAACAGCCTGTTGCCTCTAAGTGTTGACTTCAATGTTCACTTTTATATATATATATATATATATATATATATATATATATATATTCACCATTTTATCTCAAACTTTACTAATTTACTTTTTTTACGAATGATTCATTGTAATAAAAATTAAACTGCACCACATTTGATTTAAAAGAACTGAGCCACCTTTCAAATTTTCAGGAAAACAACTGAGACATTGCTCTACTTATTGTTCATGGCACATTGACTGATAAACTCCTACAACAAAAAAATTCTTAAATTGCCACATTGTTATCTGCTGCCATAGCAGGATATGACAACACAACTATGAAATTCAAACACACTATTGTTCAAGGATCAGAGTCACCTTCAGTGGCAGGATAAACTTTTTGTACAGCAAATGAAGTCACATACAGAGTAATAAAGGTTAAGATCCAAATTTTCCTTAGAGTTCAAACAGGAAACATTATTACAAATGGTTCAAGATTTTGTGTACTTTCTTCAATAAGTTGTACAAACAAGTTTACTATTCTCTGAGTTATATTAGGTACCAAAGAATACTTTTAATCCATACAATTCTATATAATACTAAAACTCTAATTTTGTATGTATGTATGGGTGTTCCCAAAATTCAACTTAAATGATACATAATACTCCAACAAATTTAGAAGCATATTGTCCCTTGAATCACTACTGAGTGCAGTGCCAAGTTTCATTAAAATTAAACAAGGAGTACTTGAGCTAGGTCTGTTTTTTCTGTAATTATGGCATTTTTTTCAGTCTGTGTTTTTGATACACATTCTTATCAGTTCCCATATATAAACAAACATCTGCACATTATATTCCAACTATTATGTGTGTGAAAAATAATAAATATTAATAATACATTATAACAAAATTATTAAGTAAATTTAAATATGCATCATACAATATATATTCATACAATTTGCTATACTAAATTAGAACATTTTTATAAACAACTACTTGAATAGTGAAGAGGCTATGTTGTGTTACATGACTTGATGGTAAATCACTATAAAAGGCAGGATGTGTGTGCATGTGTAACAATTGCACAGCTGCAATTTTTGACGGATTTGCCCCAAAATTTACATGCTCCAAGTTAGTGGGAAGGCCAAGACCAACTTTGCATTTCCCAACTACCATCGATAGTGGAAATAATCAATTTTTTCATGCTTCTACAGCAGTTTTCATGTAGTTTGTAGCCATTTTCCACTGGCCAGAGTGAGGGTCTATAGTTGGCTGCCATGAATAGGCAGGAATATTCTATTGGCTAGTGTGAGAGCCAACAGCTGACTGACATGAATGTTAACTAGCATGCTAGCATGCAAAAAAAATCAATAACTGAATTTGTCACAAGTGGGAAAAATTTAAACCTGCATGGCACTTTACTCCAATTGACTCATTCACTTGCTTAAACTCAACGTTGATTCTGATTCCGCAGAACTGGGTTGGGTGTGAAAAAGTATTTGTTGTTAACATTCTTTTTTCATTCGGTTTTTCCAGTTATGAGTCCTTTTTTAAAGCTGATCGTTTTGTGTTCATTTTGTTTAGTTCTTTTTTCATAACAGATTTAATGTTTAGTATAGAGCTTAGAAAAAATTTGCAGTGTGAGATAGGCAAGAAGTAAGGCATGTTGCAACATCAGCATGGCAAAGGACACTCCTTTAAAGGCAAGGAAGGGCAAAAATATTTTAAGTCAAATGATAGCGATTGATGTATGTCATATGATTTTTGAATCAAGCCCGGGGAACGCCAGACCATGCTGCTAGTAAATAAATAAATGGATGTATGCTGGTTTGCTGCTGTTATGTACTTTGAAATAAATACAAGGAAGAAACAAGTATGTATGATAACAAATATACTTATTATTTTGAAAAAAGTGTACATGGTATTTACTCTGTCCCTCCACTAGGATGTGATGTGACACAAGGTCTATTTTTAGGTGGAGACCCGAGTGTGTACGCCCGGGACAGGAACAAAAATTCCCCTCAGCCCCTGCAACCAACGGTTGCTCTGGCCTCAGTGAGAGCACTGATCCCTCCCTCTGGTGCAATGGGAGGGTGCAGCCTTGGGCAGCTGTTCCAGAAGGCTGGGCACCACTTCAGTATTATTTTCCTCAGTTGCCACTCTGTCCTTTGACAGAGAAGCCCATGAGTACATTCTGCCCAAAGACAACTGAGGGATGATAAGTAGACATGTAGCTACTCAAAAAGAGTAATTTATTTTCATGCAATGTGTTATCTATGAAGGCCAGTGGAACAATAAACCTTCTTTTCCCATCTTTAGTATTAATTATTAATTTTGTATTCAAAGTATATTTTGTGTAAGAAATTTCTCTTTTAATGTAAAGAAGTATAACATATATTTATTGATATTATAAAATAATTTATTTTCATACTTTAAATCAGGATAGATTTGCATTAAGACATTCTCAGTGCTTTACATTGGTTTTCAGACCAAAAAATTTTTTATTTATTATTAAATAATAATTGATAAAAAATATACTTATTACTTTGAAAAAGACTACACCTGTACAAGGCTCAAGGGCCACTCAAAGAAGAGGGTTACAGAGTGAGAAGCATGGCTGATGCGGATATGTATAGAAGATAAGAGTAAAACCTAGACTTGAACAGGCCAAGATTGTAGCGATTGGGGAAACAATGTTTTAGGAGTTGGTTCCGCAAAGCAGTGGTCCATGGGAAGCTGCTTGAGTGGGACTTACATTTCCCCAGGAAAATACAAAGAGAATGAGGATGGCTTGCTACAATATTTGTGGTATGGCAAGTTTTTGGCAAGACTGGCTGAACTAAGGAATGACATTCATTTGAACACACTTCATGGAAATAGGGGTAGAGTAGTGAGACTGCTTTTAAAAGAAACCCAATGAATTTATAGAAGGATGCTGAGGATACCATGTTCTGAATATGTGAGCAACAACAAAGTTTTAGAGAAAATGGGAACAAAAAGGAAACTTATACTTAAAATCAGGAAGAGGAAGTTGAAATTTCTAGGGCACATATTGAGGAAAGAGAACTTGGAAAATCTGATAATCACAGGACAGATCGAAGGCAAGAGGGACAGAGAAAAACAATACATAACATACTTCGTGAGCTTGCAGAACAAGGTTTAGGAGAAATAACAAAAAGACAAAATTTATTAAGAGTTATGACAGACTGGAAATTGTGGAGAGCCACAATTGCCTAGGTCCTAAAGAAGTATTTTGTTAAATTTTACAAGGGATTATTTCTAATGATGTTAACAAATATATAAAAGTATAATGTCTTTGAAAGCGCACAAATTGTAAACTGAAGTTGGTGAATGTAGGATGCTCTAGAAATATAACCTTGTGCCAAACAAGATTTAGTTCAAGTAAATTTAAATAACTGTCCTCACTATAAATACAAAGCTAGAAATGTGGAAGAAAGTAACAATGATAATGATGATTGCAAGACAAAATTGAATGCTATTATTCTAAATAGATTAACAGTTTATAGAGAGCAGGTTGTGTTGTGTTTTTGATGTAGATTAAGCAGGTGAGAGTAAAACAGCTGGGTGGCAAATCCTTGTATAGTATACACAATAAGTTTAATCTTCTCAAGCAAAAACACATGGGAAGCATTAACAATAGCAGCCGGAAAGCTTGAGTTCGTAAATTGAAACAATTTCAAATACATGAATTTAACATAAATTTAGAGGCTGAGAGATAGATAGATAGACAGACAGATAGATAAATAGATATGAAGGAACTGAGATAGATAGATAGATAGATAGATAGATAGATAGATAGATAGATAGATAGATAGATAGATAGATAGATAGATATGAATGGACACAAATAGATTGATACAGGAAGGGATAGGCAGATAAACTGTCTGGCAACAAAATCATCAAAAGTTCAAGTGCTTGAAATGCTTTATTTATTGATTAATTGATTTGTTCTTTACGGTTTATCAACCATTTGCAGATTATTCAATAGGAGTAGATAGGTTCACCTATCATCTGGTTCACACTCCTCTGTGGTCTTTTGAACAGGAGTAGAGGTTTATGCCTCATTTCCTGTTTAGGATTGGGTTTCCAGTTCACTCTAGGTGGCATTGTCACCTTGCTTGGAGTGGTGCCTCTTACTCTGTAACCCTCTACCTCGAGTGGCTCTTAGGCCTTGTACAGTGAACATCATTGCAAAAAAAAATAAATAAAGCCAGTAAATATTTTTAGATTGTAAGAAATTTTTGGCAATAATAATGATTTACTAATACTGAATTTCACTTGATCTGTTTTTATTATAAATATTTGCAATTACTTATTTGGTTCTGTTATATCTTATCATACAAGCCAAGGGCTGTTTCTCTCACAGATGGTATGTGGCAAGCCTCTCACTGCTTTATCACTACTGCCATGGAAAGTGCTTGAAAGAACTGCATTCCTTGGTTCTGCCAGTTCTAAACTTCATGGCTTGGACTAATTAAACTATAGCTGGAGGGAGGGAGAAGTGGTGAATTCATACCAGATACATAGATAGATATGAAGGAACTGAGATAGATAGATAGATAGATAGATAGATAGATAGATAGATAGATAGATATGAAGGGACTGAGATAGATAGATAGATAGATAGATAGATAGATAGATAGATAGATAGATATGAAGGGACTGAGATAGATAGATAGATAGATAGATAGATAGATAGATAGATAGATAGATAGATATGAAGTGACTGAGATAGATAGATAGATAGATAGATAGATAGATAGATAGATAGATAGATATGAAGGGACTGAGATAGATAGATAGATAGATAAATAAATATGAATAGACACAGAAAGAGACATAATGAGACAGATATATATATAGATAGACACAGAGAAAGAGAGAGATATTATATCTATTTAGATATAATAGACTAACATAGATAAATTTGAATAGGCTGAGATAAATATGAAGAGACTGACATAGATAGATAGATAGAAGAGATATGAAGAGACTGAGAGAAATATAGATAGATAAATAAATATGAATAGACACAGAAAGAGACATAATGAGACAGATATATATATATATATATATATATATATATATATATATATATATATATATATATATATATAGATAAATAGATAGATAGATAGACACAGAGAAAGAGAGAGATATGAAAAGACATAGATATAATAGACTAACATAGTGTTATGGGTGATGGATAGCAAAAAGGTTTGTCCTCCGTGTAGAATTTGTTTCTTCAGTTCCTCGTTGCCACTGTTATGGTCCAATATCCTCACACCACAGTTATAGTCCAAGGTTAGAACCAAGGAAGAACAACAAGAACACAAGAGTAGAATAACAAAGATATATTACAACAGAAATATAGTACAAGAAGTTGAAGGTGTTAGTAATGACTGTCCGTCTGGTTTAGAATGAACTAATATTGTCTTGACTCGTTACACCATTCATTCATTATACCTCTTGAGAGGCACAGTATTTATAGTGTCAGGAAGAGTCCATTATCATTATAGGTAAGTTCCCATAACACATAGATAAATTTGAATAGGCTGAGATAGATATGAAGAATGTTTCCATGATCATTACAATTTTATGCTGTTCAAGTCTAGTTTTAACAGTTATCTTCCTCACCTAGCCATATAAACTGTGACTCTGTAACTCTTTACCTCAAGTGTCCCCTAGGCCATCTACAGGGGGAATCATACCTAATATATATATATATATATATATATATATATATATGTATATATATAAATAAATACAATCCTTAAAAATCCATTTCATTTATAATTTATTTCATGAAGATATTCAAATATTCATCTCTTCAGACCAAAGTTTTTTTCAGAAATGAAATCAATTTACCCAGACAAAAGGAAATGGGAGAAGAAAAAAGAAAGAAAAAGGAAAAAAATTTTATATTAAAAGAGGAAGAAGGAAAAATAAAAATTTCAATATAAGATTTAAGAAAAAAATTGTCGATGGGGGATAGAGAAAGAGAGAGAGAGGTGGGGTTACAGGTGAGGAGGAGAGTAAGAGAGGGAGAGAAAGAAAAGAAAGGAAAGAAGGAAGAATTAAATATGAGATGATAGGTAACCTAGAAATAAATTTTTCTTTAAGGGCTGGAGAAGTTAATATACAGGGTAAGGCAAGCAGGTGATCAGACTTAAAATAGATACAATAATATGTCTAATAGTCATTTCATTTCAGACAGCAAAAAATCATCATCACATTATAATCATCACAATTTCAAATTAATAATAATAATAATAATAATAATAATAATAATAATAATAATATTCAACATCAATAAAATAAAGTAAGTTAAATAAAATAAAAAATTTAAATAATATAAAAATTAATAAAAATGATTAAATATATCAGGAGATAAATAAAGAACAAATTTAAAGAACAATTTAAAAATTAAATAAAAAATAGATAGAGAGAGAGAACAAGAGAGAGAGATGAATAAAAATAATAATAATAAAGATAAAATTATCAAAAATTAATATAAAAATAATTAATAATTTGAAATTATAACTGATGTAGCAAGAAAATCACATAAATGATCATATACAAAAATGTGAATACATGTACACATCCATGTTAATACCCATATAAAACAGAATCAATACTTCAGGTGTATATTTTCCAAAATCAATGTTTTTAGGGAATTTTAAATCTGCTCTTGTGTTACACTTGAAAATAAATTTGTTCCTTTGATTCAATAATTCGTCAGCATTTTTATACTTAATTATTATAATTTTCCTCTGTATGCATAGATTGCATCTGTCCCAGAAGTTGTTGGGAGTCTGAGACTGACAAATGATACCCCATTTAATTTGTGGGGTGAAGCCTCCATCTTTAAGTTTCCAATAATGTTTGGATAGAGCAGTTCAGTATCTTAAATAAGCATTGGAGAAGGAATGCCAGTGACTGTAAAATCTGTTTCCAACTCTCAGCGGATATCCCTATGTATACTTTTTTATCATTGATATTTTCTTTTGGAAAAATGGTAGTTTTGTATACCACATTTTCTGAATTACAGATACCTCCAACTGAGCAGCTACTTCTCATTCTGCAATTACAGGGAGACTCGTTTTTTGGTCTGTTGCTGATTGATTGACACCCAAACACTCTGGCAACTGGTTGATGACTGCTTGTCTCAGGTGAATTGGCAAGGGTATTCCCTTTCACCAGTCAGGTTAGGAAACCCTTCAAACTACTCTTACACAGTTTAACTGGCAGGTTGATGCCCTTCACTGGCACATGGTCATCACAGTGAATTGGATGTAGGCCATGAACTAGTACAGTTCTGCATCCCAGTTCACCTGAGTAAAGCATGGTCAACTGCTTCACTGCAAAGTTACTACCACTGAGAATAAACCCTGTGAAAAGAGGCATGTTTCTTCTAAATTTTTGCAATTAATGTGTTCTTGTGGAACAACCAGTCCTGCAGAAAAATAATTTTTGCCAACCCAGAACTCATTTTGGATTATAAGCTAGAGGAATATGCCTTGTTATTATTCGGACATTTCAATTATTATGAGCACCCAGGGTCACCTTACAAGCCTGGAGAAATCATCTGAATGAGCAAAGTAGCTAGCTAAGGTAGCAGTATCTTCTTTAAGGACAAGGACAATCATGCCTTTGCACAACTTCCTGTGTTTTTCTGCTCTAAATAACTTTTGACCTTTTACCACCCTTCCTTTTCTTTGATTTATTATCTGTTCACTCAAACTCATTAAGTAGATTTCTTGCTGTTTACATTTCTCTTTCCTTCAGTATATACTGAGAGTATTAAATTCTCTAGGTCTTCTTTCCTCATCATGTATTCCATAAATTTCAGCTCTTTCTGATTATTAACATCAATTTCCTTATAGTTCCTATTTTATTTCCACTATCTACATTGTTTGACTGTTGTCTTCATGCATCTTCCAAAAAGACGATGCATTGTTCAAACTATTGTCATCTTTTAAATTAAGAATAAACAGATATATACATTCTGGATGTGTTTTATTTTAAGAAAATATTTTAAACAAGCATTTGATTGTTAGAATAGATTATATTTTCATTTCTTTTCATGGCATGTAGAATGAGAACAATCTACCCCAGTGGACTAAAGAAAGGGTTTGGTTTGAATGACCAATGTATATCACCTGAAGAAGGCCGGAATGTACAACGGCCGAAACATTGTGAATATGACAATAAAGATGAGGACAACTGTCCAAACAATGTAAACAGTGTAAATAGTTACAATACTTCATCTCAGAAATAAGGAGAGATTCTGAAGAAGGCCCAAGCATACAATGGACGAAATGTCATAAATATGACAATGAAAATGAAGACAACAATCTGAACAATATAAACAGTATAAATAGCTACAATACCTTATCTCAGAAATATAGAGAGATCCTGAAGAAAGGCTTGAGCATACAATGGCCAAAATGTCGTAAATATGGCAATAAAGATGAGGACAACAGTCCAAACAATGTAAATAGCGTAAATAGCTACAATACCTCATCACAGAAATATAGAGAGATCCTGAAGAAGATCCAAGCATACAATGTCTGAAACATTGTAAATGTGATAATAAAAATGAGAACAACAGTCTGAACAATGTAAATAGTGTAAATAGCTACAATACCTCATCTCAGAAATATAGAGGGATCCTGAAGAATGGCCAAGTGTACAATGGCCAAAACGTTGTGAATATGACAATAAAAATGAAGAAAACTGTCTGAACAATGTAAATAGCATAAATAGTTACAATACCTCTTCTCAGAAATATAGAGATCCTGAAGAAAGCCCTAGCATACAGCTGTCAAAACATCGTGAATATGGCAATAAAGATAAGGACAACAGTCAATGTAAATAGTGTAAATAGTTACATTACTTCATGTCAGAAATATAGACAGAAGTTGTTACAGTTTTTTGTGTATATATATGTAACTAGTGAGTTAGTTCAAATGCCTTGACTCACTTTATAGTCCACCAATAGAAGGTTAACCAATCAGAAGACATAGATCATTCAATTCGTCATGTATAAAGGCGGCCATTTTTGTTTACCCTACCTGAATGACCAGTGCCAACTTGTCAGGCGAAGATGAACAGAAGGAAGTACTACGCTCTGCTACTTTGCTGCGATATCCACTGCTAACCTGAACTACGCTTTCCTACTGTCTCTGAAATATTCACTGCTAACTTCTGGATTCTATACTCGAAGACAACCATCATCTGAATAACAGAAGTTCCTATTTTCTTTAAAACTTTCTCATTACTCACACCATGAGATAATGCAATTCTGCACAAGACCAGGTTTACCATTACTTGTGCAGGTAGTATTTCAATGCAAGAATGTAGCATGTATGACACTTTTCTCCTTTTCACTTCCACCACAGTTTCAAGGGTTGCATCTAAGAGGTGTACTCAAAGGCCAACCACAGATGAAACAACTTCCAAAAAGATGATGCCTTGTCAAATTTCCAGATTGATCTGAATTAATTGATGTAATTTGATCATTACTGATCTTGATTCTTTTTCTTATTCTTTTTTATGTGCCATGCCTCTTCAGGACCTCCTATCCCTTATAGCCATTCATTCACACAAGATCATCAGGTAGGAGGCCCACTGCCTTCACTTGTCCATTTTGCCCTTGATATACCCTGTGAGTTTCAAATTCCTCAAACCATCTTTCCTTATTATACTCCAAGAAATTTCAACTATTTCTTTCTGATTCTATAAGTGCCTGTTTCTTTCCATTTTCCTTAAGACTTCTTTGTTGCTTATGTGCTTCATCCATGGTACTCTCAGAATCTTTCTGAAGAACCATATTTCTGTTGCTGCCATACATCTTTTCATCTGCGAGGAGATTTTCCAGCATTCACTGCCATATAGAAAGATTTATACTACATAGTGGTTCAGTACTCTTTTCTTTGTTCTGTAATCAGATTCTTAAAAACCTGTCCAAAATATTTAACGCTGTATTTAATACAGTTAAGGTCCAAGCTAGTTGCATTCCATTATCACCAATCTGACCCTGAACTACCACCAATCAGGATGAATGGATGTCCCTTCAAAGCAGCATTGTGCCATGAAAGGCCTGAAACTCATACCCGGCCTCAAGTGAAACTCATACATATGATCCATTACTAAAGATGCAGGCAAAATGTTCAGCTTCCTGTACTGCTCGAGTAAGTACCTGACTCCTCTTGCTATCCTCTATCTTTACAAAAGCCAGATCAGGCCAAAAATGGAGTACTCATTATATATGGGCAGGAGCTGCCCAAACCTCAATCTCCAGTCTTGAGTCCAAAAGTGTTTCCGAGCACTTGTGGGTGATAAATTATTCTCCCACTCTCCCACAGGCAGGATGTGGCAAGCTTCTCTCTGCTTTATTGCTATTTCCACATAAAGTGCTTGGACAAACTACTTTTCTTGGTCCCACCAAGTCAAACCTTCATGACAAGGACAAACCATGTCACTTACCTAGTGGTAAATCAGTCACATTCTCTCCATATTCCATTGGTGAGAAGTAAGTTTCACTCAAACAGCTTTTTCTTGAGAACCACTGTTCTGTGGAACCAACTCTCAACAGAATGTTTTCTCAATCACTACAATCTTAACCAGTTCAAGACTAAGTTTAACTGTTATCTTCCTCTCCTATATGGAGAAATGACCACCTTATACAACCCTCTACCTTAAGTGGTCCCTGGACCTTGTAAAAGATGAACTTTACTGTAAAAAAAATATTTTTTAAATTACCAATTCCATGCATATCATGTTTGTTCATGTTTATTAATTTCACAACACTCTTTCAACAAAGACAGTGCCAACTAGAGAACAATCATCTACAGGGTGTGATGGATAAATTGTTGTCTAAATTACACAAAAATGAAAATAATAATCTAATTTAAACAGATATATTTACCAAAATTACATAAAAATATTATGAAATACTAAAGAGTAAATTTAGTCAATAAAATTGCCACTGGTTTCAACCACAGCTTCCAGACAACTTCAGAATCACCTGCAATTATTCTGCACAGTTTCCTTGTTTAAGTTGGTGAATGCTGCCATAATTGTTGCCTTCAGTTCATCTTTGGTCTTCCAAGGAGTTTTGCTGGTCTCGCTCAACTGCACCCACACACATAATAATCAAGAGGATTGCATTCTGGGGAGTTAGGTGGTCAGATGTAAGGGGTGATGTGGTTGTAGAAATTGTCTGACAGCCATGACTGGGTTCTTCTGCTTGTGTGGCATGGCACAGTCCTGTTATCAGACATAGGGTCTTCTAGAAGCTACCCTCTTGACCCAGGGCAGCACTACCCCTCAAGGCACTTGATGTAGGCCTCTGTGTTGAGTCTGAGGCTCTCACCAACAAATTTGTGAGCTCTTTTCTTATCAAAACAGAGTGAGTTTCCTGAACTGCTGTAGCTTTGTAATCCCCATTAGACTCATCCAACTCTTTCTGAATCCTCAACACTGTCTTCAGATTGACATCCAAGCACTCTGAAATGTTTGCATTGGAGCATGCCATTTCTATATTTCTTGCAGAGTGAATTGCGTCGTGGTGCTCTTTTTGTCATAGATGATGTCCAACTGACCCTACTATACTGTGCAGTTGACCAAGTCAATCAAGAGATAATAACAGCAAAGTCAAAATTTAAGTAATAAAAATGAAAACTCCTCATCCCACAGATGGAAGGCAATCAAGTGATGATAACGAGTTGACTAGAAAACAAGAGACCAGACGAGAGTTCAACAAGTGAGAAGTGCAAGAGAATAATCTGTTAGTCTAGAACTTACAGTTACATCGAGGCATTTCAACTGCAAAATGATGAGACCTAGCTGCCAAATGAGTATTGCGACTAACTTAATAAAGTCTAGGTATCAAAGAGGAAAGTTCTGTTGGGGATGTGCAGAATTAATTAATTATAATTGAGAGAATCAGAAGGAATTTGTGTAGGTTGCGTGACTTTCTGCATCCACAAAGAAATAAATAAACAAATTTTAAATACAATCAAAAACAAGACATATTCAATTTAGAAACCAATAAAACATTTATATACAATTCAAAGTAATATATATACAGGATATTTTGGTATATGTTACTATGGCAAAGTGTGTGTGATATTTGAGGTTTCGGTATGTCTCTCTTAGTATTTGTATGGTCATTTACAGTCTTTCTGGATTTGTGTTAATATTAAAAATGTCGATATTAAGTGTTTTCAGGAATGAGTTCTTATGGAGTGATCTACCTTTGACTGTAATATTTCTGAATCGTTCAAACGTTGATTTTTACTTAATATGTAGTGAATATAATTCACTTTGGATAAGCAAAGTTGTTTTAGGTTTGCGATTCAATGTCCACAGAGTTGGTCGAGTTTAAATTGTAAGTGTGTCAGCGTTGATGTACTTTTGCGCGGTAAAGTCGGGATTTCGAGTGACATGGAGTATGTTGGCAATTTCCCTGTGGATGTTCGTCTCTGACTGCTTTAGTCAGTCGGTGTTTTCTTTTATATGTTTTGAAAGTCCAAAATCGGCTCAAAGAAGTTTTGGCGCAATTTTGTTTTGCACGTGAAACTTTCAGATTATTGTGTCATTAACCAATGAGATTTGTTGATTCGCCTAGTACAGGTTTTATTGGTCGAAGTTTTCCGTATGTAGGCATAAGATATAGACTGTTCTGTTACTAGGGATGATAGGTAGGAAAGGACGAGTCTACAGTTCATCAAAACAATTACCATGAAAATATTCATAGAAAAGTCACAGGGAAGTTAAATAATACATTAGAAAAAATGTTCGTACTTAAATAGCTGGTGAGTGAAGTAGTAGGCAATGGTGTTGTGATGTGCTAATGGTCTTGTATAACTCTTGTGAAAATTAAATACAGTGGAATAATTAGGTAAAGAAAATAATAAATTAAAAAGTGAAGGAAAAAAAGGAAAAAGCAAGAAAAGTAAAGAGAGGTAAGTGAGGAAGAAAAATAAAGAAAAAAGATCAAATGCAATACAAATGGAAGAAAGAAAGCACAACAAAAAAGGTAAAAAGAAAGCAATTTCAAAAAACTCATGGAAGAAAGAAGAGGAAAGAAAACAATGGAAATTAATATTTAATTTAAGTAAACCATTTTAAAATAGAAGAGAGAAAAACTCTCTTCTATTTTAAAATGGTTTACTTAAATTAAATATTAATTTCCATTGTTTTCCATTGTTTTCTTTCCTCTTCAGAAAGAAAGAAAGAAAGAAAGAAAGAAAGAAAGAAAGAAAGAAAGAAAGAAAGTAAAAAAAACAATGGAAAATTGAGAGACAGAAAATTATATTTAAGGAAAGTAGTTAAAAAAGTATAGGCAAAGAAACTAAAATACAAAGAAAGAGAGAAAAGAATAGTGAAAGAAAATATGGAAAAAAAAGAAAGAAAAATACTAAAAAAAAGAAAGGGGAAATTATTAAAAGGAGAAATATTTTCAAAGAAAACATGATAAGAATGAGGAAAAGAGTATGAAAAAGAAAGAAAAACATTGGAAACTAATATTTAAAGAAAACATTAAAAATAGAAGAGGGGGGAAAAGGATAAAAAAAGAATGAATGATTGAATGAATGAAAGACAAATACAATGGGAAATTAACAGAAAGAAAATATTTAAGAAAATCTTGTTAAAAATAGAAGAGTGAAAAGCAACTAAAGAAAGAAGGAAAGAAAGAAAGAAAGAAAAAAGTAAGTAAAAGAAAAACAATGGAAAATTGAGATAGAGAAAATAATATTTAAGGAAAATAAGTATAAATAGCAGAAGCAAAGAAACTAAAATACAAAGAAAATGAGAAAAGAATATTCAAAAAGAAAAGAAAAATACTAGAAAGAAAGAATGAAAGAAAGAAAGAAAGAAAGAAAGGGAAAATTAATAAAAGAAGTATTATCAAAGAAAAAAGAAAAAAGAGGTAAAGAGTATAAAACTGAAAAAGAAAGAAAGAAAGAAAGAAAGAAAAATATCTAAGGAAAATAATATAATAAAAAATGTCAAGTGTAAAAAGAAAATAAATATGGAATCAGAGTCAATACCACAACTGAAATATTTTCATATTTCCCACCAGTGCCAGAGGTCAATGTCTGAAATCAGAAAAATAACCAGAATTTTAAATGCTGATTTTCAAGGGAGGTAGGTAGATTGACACAGAATAACAGAATCTTCCTTAATCAACTTTCTTTAATTTGACCATGTACCATACTAACTTAAACTTAGTTATTTATTAAGAATAATTTAGATTTAGTACATGGTTACAAGTATGTGGCAGCCAGTTAAGATCAAACTCACTTCTAATAGTCTTCACTACCAGCTTGTATGATACCACACTGAGATCTTGCTCAAATTAAGCTTGGTAAATATCAAATATAAAGATATAAAGGAAGAACTGAGAGTAGCACATCTGTGGAATTATGAATGCCACAAAATGAACTGCCACCAGTTGCATTTATTGAGCAAATTATGTAGCCTTGGCAACAGGCAAAAAGCAGCCATGCAGAATACAACACTCTTTGTATGAGTGATATTTAGTTCAGTTTGTAAGCATTCCAACATAGCAACAAGGCAAAAAGGAATAAACTATTACTATATAAGAATTGGTTTGGTTAAACAAAAAAAAAAAAAAGATATTAATAACATTGATGATGATACTGGATTACTGAGACAACATCAATAATTATATTTTGATTGATCAGTCAATCAATTAATTGATTCCAGTCTCTTCATATCTCTCAATTTATAGATGCATGAATTTTTCTGTCCATTGCAATTTATCCCTCTTTCTATCTCATATTAATATACATCTATATTATAATGAGCTGATTTCTGATGTATTTGTTTATTGCAATAACATAGCAAAAATGGCACATCATAGAAAGATTTTTGTTAGAACAATCCTGTTAAGCACTCTAACTAGAAGAACAAAGAAATTTCCAGTCCAATTTGTAACTGAAGAATGTGGTGTTCATGTTTTTTTGGGGGGGAGCATTAATTCTATGTCCTTCAGGATAAGAGTTATCATGACTCTCCTCCGATTCTTTTTCTTTATTATCTATGAATTACTATGCATTCTTGGGAAAAATAGAAGGAGTAGTTTCCCATTGCCTTTCCCACCATTTGGAATTCAGAGTTTTCCTTCTCTTTGATTGCCACCAAAGGCTAGAGTGGCCAGTCTACCCTATTATTTAACACATATTTAATAGGAGTACATAAGATCACCTCTCATCTAGTTCATACTTCTCATCAGTCTTTTGAACAGGAGTAGGAGTTTATCTCTTGTTTTCTGTTTAGGATTGGGTTTCTGGTTCCTTCTAAAGTATTCTCATTCTCTTTCACAAACAGTAATATTTTGCATCTTATTGGCTTTGTTACCTAGCTTGGGGTGAATTGATTTAAAAAAAAGTTTAACTGGAGGGTGAAGAGGTGGATTCATACCTTTTCCAAGGGAAGCGGAATGCAAGAGACTAGCTTAGAATTTGAACTTGGCCCTCCAATTCCATATTTTCTTGTTGATATCTATTATACTACCTGAATATACAAATGCATTTGCTACAAAAAATGAAAATAGATGTATATTAATATTGTAAGAGAAAAAGAAACAAAGATTACTAATTGTGGCATAAAATAATGATACTTTAGCTTTATTAAAATTATTTTTATTATATATCTCTATCTATAAAAGGCAGGTTGTGTGTGTGGGTTTAACGAATGCACAGCCGCAATTTTTGACAGATTTGCACCAAAATTTACATGCACATGCTCCAAGTTAGTGGGAAGGCCAAGATTGACTTTGCATTTCCCAACTCCCATCGATAGTGGAAATAATCAATGTTTTCATGCTTCTACGGCAGTTTTCATGTAGTTTGTGGCCATTTTCTACTGGCCAGAGTGAGAGCCTATAGCTAGCTGCCACGAATAGGCAGGAAGATTTTATTGGCCAGTGGGAGAGCCAACAGCTGACTGACATGAATGTTAACTAGCATGCTAGCATGCAAAAAAAATCGATAGTTGCATTTGTCACACGTGGGAAAAATTTAAATCTGCATGGCACTTTACTCCAATTGACTCATTCGCTTGCTTAAACTCAACGTTGATTCTGATTCTGCAGAACTGGGTTGGGTGTGAAAAAGTATTTGTTGTTAACATTCTTTTTTCATTCGGTTTTTCCAGTTACGAGTCCTTTTTTAAAGCTGATCATTTTGTGTTCATTTTGTTTAGTTCTTTTTTTTTGTAACAGATTTAATGTTTAGTATAGAGCTTAGAAAAAATTGAGAGATAGGCAAGAAGTAAGGCATGTAGCAACATCAGTACGGCAAAGGGCACTCCTTTAAAGGCAAGGAAGAGCAAAAATATTTTTAAGTAAAGTGATAGTGATTGCTGTATGATTTTTGAATCAAGCACGGGCAATGCCAGGCCATGCTGCTAGTTTTTATATAGATTATTAATTTTATTTTACAAAAATAAATCTATCATTATTTCCTGGGTTACATTATTTTTGTTGTATCCTTAAAGAAGGTTACAAACAAACAAAACTGGTACTTAAGTGAAGGAACAGCAACATGCGACTTGATATAAAGTTTATTGATTGGCTTCAACATCCTTTCATAAAGTGTGTCTATATTTATCTAAAGATTAATTGGATCAACTAATCAAGTGCAGTGTGTTATTTTCTTTCTGCCAGTCTGTTTTTTTATTTACTATTATGTGTTTTATCTGGCACAAGGAAACATATATGGAGAACTCAGTGAGGATGTGACTCGGTACAGTCATAATGCTCTGCAGGGTTAGCTGGCAATCTATCCGGAGAAATGTACATTTATTCTGTTGGTCTCATTAGTTTTATTTTCCACTTACAACCACAGAGCTCAGCACTTGTTCGTAGATATCTTCTTGTGTTTCCTGGCTTGGCAATTTCAGCTAAAAATTACAGTATGGCTAGGGAGTAAGTAGTAAAGAGATGTTGCCCTGACTATTACTTACCTAGTTTCTACAACAATATCTATTAGACCAAAGTGAGATACTTGGATATCTACAGTTCCAAAAAATACAATGGTAGGTATTAATAGGTTATAGATACAAAACTATAATTAATACAAGAGTTTAAATTTCATTTATGAGATACTGAATTCTTTTTTTTAAATAAGCAAATACATCATAAGAAACTTGGTATCTCAACTGCATGAATTTAAGTGTGCTCTAGTCATTTTCACAACAATGTGACTATAGCTAGCCTCTGCGTTTTTTACAAATATTTTCATGATGATTGTTATCATGAGATTTCCTCTTTGGTATCTCAACTGCATGAATTTAAGTGTGCACCAGTCATTTTTTCACCAATGTGACAATATCTTCCCTCCCTCTTTTTAACAAATATTTTCATGGTGATTGTTATCATGAGCTTTCCTCCTTGGTATCTCAACGACATGAATTTAAGTGTGCACCAGTCATTTTCTCACAAATATGTCCATGGCTTCCCTCTGTCTTTTTAAGAAATATTTTCATGATGATTGTTATCAAGAGCATTCTTCTTAGGTAACACAACTGCATGAATTTAAGGGTGCACCAGTCATTTTCTCACCAATGTGACAATATCTTCCCTCCATCTTTTTAACAAATATTTTCATGATGATTGTTATCATGAGCTTTCCTCTTTGGTATCTCAGCTGCATGAATTTAAGTGTGCACCAGTTATTTTCTCACCAATGTGACAATATCTTCCCTCTGTCTTTTTAACAAATATTTTCATGATGATTGTTACCATGAGATTTCCTCTTTGGTATCTCAACTGCATGAATTTAAGTGTGCGCCAGTCATTTTCTCACCAATGTGACAATATCGTCCCTCCATCATTTTAACAAATATTTTCATGATAATTGTTATCATGAGCTTTCCTCTTTAGTATCTCAGCTGCATGAATTTAAGTGTGCACCAGTCATTTTCTCACCAATGTGACAATATCTTCCCTCCATCTTTTTAACAAATATTTCCTGATGATTATTATCATGAGCTTTCCTCTTTGGTATCTCAACTGCATGAATTTAAGTGTGCACCAGTCATTTTCTCACCAATGTGACAATATCTACCCTCCATCTTTTTAACAAATATTTTCATGATGATTGTCATCATGAGCTTTACTCTTTGGTATCTCAACGACACGAATTTAAGTGAGCACCAGTCATTTTCTCACCAATGTGACCATATCTTACCTCTGTCTTTTTAACAAATATTTTCATGATGATTGTTACCATGAGATTTCCTCTTTGGTATCTCAACTGCATGAATTTAAGTGTGCGCCAGTCATTTTCTCACCAATGTGACAATATCGTCCCTCCATCATTTTAACAAATATTTTCATGATAATTGTTATCTTGAGCTTTCCTCTTTAGTATCTCAGCTGCATGAATTTAAGTGTGCACCAGTCATTTTCTCACCAATGTGACAATATCTTCCCTCCATCTTTTTAACAAATATTTTCATGATGATTATTATCATGAGCTTTCCTCTTTGGTATCTCAACTGCATGAATTTAAGTGTGCACCAGTCATTTTCTCACCAATGTCACAATATCTTCCCTCCGTCTTTTTAACAAATATTTTCATGATGATTGTTATTATGAGCTTTCCTCTTTGGTATATCAACTGCATGAATTTAAGTGTGCACCAGTCATTTTCTCACCAATGTGACAATATCTTCCATCAGTCTTTTTAACAAATATTTTCATGATAATTGTTATCATGAGCTTTACTCTTTGGTATCTCAACGACATGAATTTAAGGGTGCACCAGTCATTTTCTGACCAATGTGACAATATCTTCCCTCCGTCTTTTTAACAAATATTTTCATGATGATTGTTATTATGAGCTTTCCTCTTTGGTATCTCAACTGCGTGAATTTAAGTGTGCACCAGTCATTTTCTCACCAATGTGACAATATCTTCCGTCCGTCATTTTAACAAATATTTTCATGATGATTATTATTATGAGCTTTCCTCTTTGGTATCTCAACTGCATGAATTAAAGTGTCCACCAGTCATTTTCTCACCAATGTGACAATATCTTCCGTCCGTCATTTTAACAAATATTTTCATGATGATTGTTATTATGAGCTTTCCTCTTTGGTATCTCAACTGCATGAATTTAAGTGTGCACCAGTCATTTTCTCACCAATGTGACAATATCTTCCGTCCGTCATTTTAACAAATATTTTCATGATGATTATTATTATGAGCTTTCCTCTTTGGTATCTCAACTGCATGAATTAAAGTGTCCACCAGTCATTTTCTCACCAATGTGACAATATCTTCCGTCCGTCATTTTAACAAATATTTTCATGATGATTGTTATTATGAGCTTTCCTCTTTGGTATCTCAACTGCATGAATTTAAGTGTGCACCAGTCATTTTCTCACCAATGTGACAATATCTTCCGTCCGTCATTTTAACAAATATTTTCATGATGATTATTATTATGAGCTTTCCTCTTTGGTATCTCAACTGCATGAATTAAAGTGTCCACCAGTTATTTTCTCACCAATGTGACAATATCTTCCGTCCGTCATTTTAACAAATATTTTCATGATGATTGTTATTATGAGCTTTCATCTTTGGTATCTCAACTGCATGAATTTAAGTGTGCACCAGTCATTTTCTCATCAATGTGACAATATCTTCCGTCCGTCATTTTAACAAATATTTTCATGATGATTATTATTATGAGCTTTCCTCTTTGGTATCTCAACTGCATGAATTAAAGTGTCCACCAGTCATTTTCTCACCAATGTGACAATATCTTCCCTCTGTCTTTTTAACAAATATTTTCATGATGATTGTTATCATGAATTTTACTCTTTGGTATCTCAACGACATGAATTTAAGGGTCCACCAGTCATTTTCTCACCAATGTGACAATATCTTCCCTCCGCCTTTTTAACAAATATTTTCATGATGATTGTTATCATGAGCTTTCCTCTTTGGTATCTCAACTGCATGAATTAAAGTGTCCACCAGTCATTTTCTCACCAATGTGACAATATCTTCCATCCGTCTTTTTAACAAATATTTTCATGATGATTGTTATTATGAGCTTTCCTCTTTGGTATCTCAACTGCATGAATTAAAGTGTCCACCAGTCATTTTCTCACCAATGTGACAATATCTTCCCTCTGTCTTTTTAACAAATATTTTCATGATGATTGTTATCATGAGCTTTACTCTTTGGTATCTCAACGACATGAATTTAAGGGTGCACCAGTCATTTTCTCACCAATGTGACAATATCTTCCGTCCGTCATTTTAACAAATATTTTCATGATAATTGTTATCATGAGCTTTCCTCTTTAGTATCACAGCTGCTTGAATTTAAGTGTGCACCACTCATTTTCTCACCAATGTCACAATATCTTCCCTCCGTCTTTTTAACAAATATTTTCATGATGATTGTTATTATGAGCTTTCCTCTTTGGTATCTCAACTGCGTGAATTTAAGTGTGCACCAGTCATTTTCTCACCAATGTGACAATATCTTCCGTCCGTCATTTTAACAAATATTTTCATGATGATTATTATTATGAGCTTTCCTCTTTGGTATCTCAACTGCATGAATTAAAGTGTCCACCAGTCATTTTCTCACCAATGTGACAATATCTTCCCTCTGTCTTTTTAACAAATATTTTCATGATGATTGTTATTATGAGCTTTCCTCTTTGGTATCTCAACTGCATGAATTTAAGTGTGCACCAGTCATTTTCTCACCAATGTGACAATATCTTCTGTCCGTCATTTTAACAAATATTTTCATGATGATTATTATTATGAGCTTTCCTCTTTGGTATCTCAACTGCATGAATTAAAGTGTGCACCAGTCATTTTCTCACCAATGTGACAATATCTTCCGTCCGTCATTTTAACAAATATTTTCATGATGATTGTTATTATGAGCTTTCCTCTTTGGTATCTCAACTGCATGAATTTAAGTGTGCACCAGTCATTTTCTCACCAATGTGACAATATCTTCCGTCCGTCATTTTAACAAATATTTTCATGATGATTATTATTATGAGCTTTCCTCTTTGGTATCTCAACTGCATGAATTAAAGTGTCCACCAGTCATTTTCTGACCAATGTGACAATATCTTCCGTCCGTCATTTTAACAAATATTTTCATGATGATTGTTATTATGAGCTTTCCTCTTTGGTATCTCAACTGCATGAATTTAAGTGTGCACCAGTCATTTTCTCACCAATGTGACAATATCTTCCGTCCGTCATTTTAACAAATATTTTCATGATGATTATTATTATGAGCTTTCCTCTTTGGTATCTCAACTGCATGAATTAAAGTGTCCACCAGTTATTTTCTCACCAATGTGACAATATCTTCCGTCCGTCATTTTAACAAATATTTTCATGATGATTGTTATTATGAGCTTTCATCTTTGGTATCTCAACTGCATGAATTTAAGTGTGCACCAGTCATTTTCTCATCAATGTGACAATATCTTCCGTCCGTCATTTTAACAAATATTTTCATGATGATTATTATTATGAGCTTTCCTCTTTGGTATCTCAACTGCATGAATTAAAGTGTCCACCAGTCATTTTCTCACCAATGTGACAATATCTTCCCTCTGTCTTTTTAACAAATATTTTCATGATGATTGTTATCATGAATTTTACTCTTTGGTATCTCAACGACATGAATTTAAGGGTCCACCAGTCATTTTCTCACCAATGTGACAATATCTTCCCTCCGCCTTTTTAACAAATATTTTCATGATGATTGTTATCATGAGCTTTCCTCTTTGGTATCTCAACTGCATGAATTAAAGTGTCCACCAGTCATTTTCTCACCAATGTGACAATATCTTCCATCCGTCTTTTTAACAAATATTTTCATGATGATTGTTATTATGAGCTTTCCTCTTTGGTATCTCAACTGCATGAATTAAAGTGTCCACCAGTCATTTTCTCACCAATGTGACAATATCTTCCCTCTGTCTTTTTAACAAATATTTTCATGATGATTGTTATCATGAGCTTTACTCTTTGGTATCTCAACGACATGAATTTAAGGGTGCACCAGTCATTTTCTCACCAATGTGACAATATCTTCCGTCCGTCATTTTAACAAATATTTTCATGATAATTGTTATCATGAGCTTTCCTCTTTAGTATCTCAGCTGCTTGAATTTAAGTGTGCACCACTCATTTTCTCACCAATGTCACAATATCTTCCCTCCATCTTTTTAACAAATATTTTCATGATGATTGTCATCATGAGCTTTACTCTTTGGTATCTCAACGACACGAATTTAAGTGAGCACCAGTCATTTTCTCACCAATGTGACCATATCTTACCTCTGTCTTTTTAACAAATATTTTCATGATGATTGTTACCATGAGATTTCCTCTTTGGTATCACAACTGCATGAATTTAAGTGTGCGCCAGTCATTTTCTCACCAATGTGACAATATCTTCCCTCCATCTTTTTAACAAATATTTCCTGATGATTATTATCATGAGCTTTCCTCTTTGGTATCTCAACTGCATGAATTTAAGTGTGCACCAGTCATTTTCTCACCAATGTGACAATATCTTCCCTCCATCTTTTTAACAAATATTTCCTGATGATTATTATCATGAGCTTTCCTCTTTGGTATCTCAACTGCATGAATTTAAGTGTGCACCAGTCATTTTCTCACCAATGTGACAATATCTTCCGTCCGTCATTTTAACAAATATTTTCATGATGATTATTATTATGAGCTTTCCTCTTTGGTATCTCAACTGCATGAATTTAAGTGTGCACCAGTCATTTTCTCACCAATGTGACAATATCTTCCGTCCGTCATTTTAACAAATATTTTCATGATGATTATTATTATGAGCTTTCCTCTTTGGTATCTCAACTGCATGAATTAAAGTGTCCACCAGTCATTTTCTCACCAATGTGACAATATCTTCCCTCTGTCTTTTTAACAAATATTTTCATGATGATTGTTATTATGAGCTTTCCTCTTTGGTATCTCAACTGCATGAATTTAAGTGTGCACCAGTCATTTTCTCACCAATGTGACAATATCTTCCGTCCGTCATTTTAACAAATATTTTCATGATGATTATTATTATGAGCTTTCCTCTTTGGTATCTCAACTGCATGAATTAAAGTGTCCACCAGTCATTTTCTCACCAATGTGACAATATCTTCCCTCTGTCTTTTTAACAAATATTTTCATGATGATTGTTATTATGAGCTTTCCTCTTTGGTATCTCAACTGCATGAATTTAAGTGTGCACCAGTCATTTTCTCACCAATGTGACAATATCTTCTGTCCGTTATTTTAACAAATATTTTCATGATGATTATTATTATGAGCTTTCCTCTTTGGTATCTCAACTGCATGAATTAAAGTGTCCACCAGTCATTTTCTCACCAATGTGACAATATCTTCCGTCCGTCATTTTAACAAATATTTTCATGATGATTGTTATTATGAGCTTTCCTCTTTGGTATCTCAACTGCATGAATTTAAGTGTGCACCAGTCATTTTCTCACCAATGTGACAATATCTTCCGTCCGTCATTTTAACAAATATTTTCATGATGATTATTATTATGAGCTTTCCTCTTTGGTATCTCAACTGCATGAATTAAAGTGTCCACCAGTTATTTTCTCACCAATGTGACAATATCTTCCGTCCGTCATTTTAACAAATATTTTCATGATGATTGCTATTATGAGCTTTCCTCTTTGGTATCTCAACTGCATGAATTTAAGTGTGCACCAGTCATTTTCTCACCAATGTGACAATATCTTCCGTCCGTCATTTTAACAAATATTTTCATGATGATTATTATTATGAGCTTTCCTCTTTGGTATCTCAACTGCATGAATTAAAGTGTCCACCAGTCATTTTCTCACCAATGTGACAATATCTTCCCTCTGTCTTTTTAACAAATATTTTCATGATGATTGTTATTATGAGCTTTCCTCTTTGGTATCTCAACTGCATGAATTTAAGTGTGCACCAGTCATTTTCTCACCAATGTGACAATATCTTCCGTCCGTCATTTTAACAAATATTTTCATGATGATTATTATTATGAGCTTTCCTCTTTGGTATCTCAACTGCATGAATTAAAGTGTCCACCAGTTATTTTCTCACCAATGTGACAATATCTTCCGTCCGTCATTTTAACAAATATTTTCATGATGATTGCTATTATGAGCTTTCCTCTTTGGTATCTCAACTGCATGAATTTAAGTGTGCACCAGTCATTTTCTCACCAATGTGACAATATCTTCCGTCCGTCATTTTAACAAATATTTTCATGATGATTATTATTATGAGCTTTCCTCTTTGGTATCTCAACTGCATGAATTAAAGTGTCCACCAGTCATTTTCTGACCAATGTGACAATATCTTCCCTCTGTCTTTTTAACAAATATTTTCATGATGATTGTTATTATGAGCTTTCCTCTTTGGTATCTCAACTGCATGAATTAAAGTGTCCACCAGTCATTTTCTCACCAATGTGACAATATCTTCCGTCCGTCATTTTAACAAATATTTTCATGATGATTATTATTATGAGCTTTCCTCTTTGGTATCTCAACTGCATGAATTAAAGTGTCCACCAGTCATTTTCTCACCAATGTGACAATATCTTCCGTCCGTCATTTTAACAAATATTTTCATGATGATTGTTATTATGAGCTTTCCTCTTTGGTATCTCAACTGCATGAATTTAAGTGTGCACCAGTTATTTTCTCACCAATGTGACAATATCTTCCATCCGTCTTTTTAACAAATATTTTCATGATGATTGTTATTATGAGCTTTCCTCTTTGGTATCTCAACTGCATGAATTAAAGTGTCCACCAGTCATTTTCTCACCAATGTGACAATATCTTCCCTCTGTCTTTTTAACAAATATTTTCATGATAATTGTTATCATGAGCTTTCCTCTTTAGTATCTCAGCTGCTTGAATTTAAGTGTGCACCACTCATTTTCTCACCAATGTCACAATATCTTCCCTCCGTCTTTTTAACAAATATTTTCATGATGATTGTCATCATGAGCTTTACTCTTTGGTATCTCAACGACACGAATTTAAGTGGGCACCAGTTATTTTCTCACCAATGTGACAATATCTTCCATCCGTCTTTTTAACAAATATTTTCATGATGATTGTTATCATGAGCTTTCCTCTTTGGTATCTCAACTGCATGAATTAAAGTGTCCACCAGTCATTTTCTGACCAATGTGACAATATCTTCCGTCCGTCATTTTAACAAATATTTTCATGATGATTGTTATTATGAGCTTTCCTCTTTGGTATCTCAACTGCATGAATTTAAGTGTGCACCAGTCATTTTCTCACCAATGTGACAATATCTTCCGTCCGTCATTTTAACAAATATTTTCATGATGATTATTATTATGAGCTTTCCTCTTTGGTATCTCAACTGCATGAATTAAAGTGTCCACCAGTCATTTTCTCACCAATGTGACAATATCTTCCGTCCGTCATTTTAACAAATATTTTCATGATGATTGTTATTATGAGCTTTCATCTTTGGTATCTCAACTGCATGAATTTAAGTGTGCACCAGTCATTTTCTCACCAATGTGACAATATCTTCCATCCATCTTTTTAACAAATATTTTCATGATGATTGTTATTATGAGCTTTCCTCTTTGGTATCTCAACTGCATGAATTAAAGTGTCCACCAGTCATTTTCTCACCAATGTGACAATATCTTCCCTCCGTCTTTTTAACAAATATTTTCATGATGATTGTTATCATGAGCTTTCCTCTTTGGTATCTCAACTGCATGAATTTAAGTGTGCACCAGTTATTTTCTCACCAATGTGACAATATCTTCCCTCTGTCTTTTTAACAAATATTTTCATGATGATTGTTATCATGAGCTTTCCTCTTTGGTATCTCAACTGCATGAATTAAAGTGTCCACCAGTCATTTTCTCACCAATGTGACAATATCTTCCATCCGTCTTTTTAACAAATATTTTCATGATGATTGTTATTATGAGCTTTCCTCTTTGGTATCTCAACTGCATGAATTAAAGTGTCCACCAGTCATTTTCTCACCAATGTGACAATATCTTCCCTCTGTCTTTTTAACAAATATTTTCATGATAATTGTTATCATGAGCTTTCCTCTTTAGTATCTCAGCTGCTTGAATTTAAGTGTGCACCACTCATTTTCTCACCAATGTCACAATATCTTCCCTCCGTCTTTTTAACAAATATTTTCATGATGATTGTCATCATGAGCTTTACTCTTTGGTATCTCAACTGCATGAATTTAAGGGTGCACCACTCATTTTCTAACCAATATGACCATATCTTCCCTCTCTCTTTTTAACATATGTTTTCATGATGATTTTTATCATGAGCTTTCCTCCTTGGTGTCTCAACTCCATGAATTTAAGTCTGCTACTAGGGTGCCAACTAGTTCTCACTCTTTTACTGTTGAAATAGCTAGATTCAACTCTATGCTTTTTTTACTTCTTTTCTTGCACTTCTCATCTATTGAACACCTTTCTGATATCTTGTTCTCTGCTACCTAAAATCTTACAAAATTTTAAATGTGATACCAATTGTCATCTTCTTTCTGAATCCTGTTTCTTTATTGTACTTTTTCATCATTTCTATTCATTAAAGTTTTCTCATTCTCTTTCTCTCTCTATAATCCCTTTTTTCCTATTAGCATTTTCACCTTGCTTGGTGTGAAATGATTCAATAATTGACTCAAATCTTTATTTTAAAAGTTAATACTATATTATTTTTTTTGATGAATTAAATTTAGATTATTATGTGTTCATTATAGTAAATGTGACAGTAGGTTTTAGCAGGTTATAGGTAGAAGTCTATAATTGATACAAGATTTTTATTTTACTTTATATGCTACTGAAGGTGGGCATTAATTTGTTACGCAATTTATTTTTTTTTAAATAAGCAACTAAATATTAAGCAACTTCCCTTCTAACATAAGTGTGGCTGAAGCAGCTGAAAAATTAATATATAAAATATAAATAACTCCAAAAATATGAGCATGCAGTTTCGATACTTAAAAAAGACAAGTAAAAAAAAAACGATACTGCATTCTTTTAAATTTACTAATAATCCTAGAACTATCAGATAACCTTGAAGTTTTAAATATTTATTCACTAATTAAAGATCTTTATAGTGAATATTTTTTATTTTTATTTTATCATTTTTAGGTCAGTTTTTCCTTTGTCTTTACTTAATTTATGGCTAATCCATACTAGTAAATTTTGAATGTTTCTAATTTGTATAAATCTAAATCCCCAGAAATGTTATATCATTAAAGAAATATCTAATATAACTATGAACACATGAAAATACAGCACAGAATCTCAGGAAAAGAATCCCTAAAAGGATTATTTTGTGGAGAGTTGCTGATACTTTATTTTAATAAAATATAACGTAGGTTTTTTTCTTTCCACCGAGAAAAAACTGAATGTATATCTGACAGTGAAAAATTGGCATGTATTTTCACAGTGCAATTTTAAAACCCCTATAAATCTTGGTCATTGCTGGTAAATATAATTTAAGATAAAGACATATTTTTGAAGAATGTAATGTTTATTTTAATGCCATTTTTGAGTGCAAGGTTTTATTAAAATAATTTTATCTATTTTTTAATTTTCCAACTCTGAATTTTTATTCTATGAAGATCAAAAATAAAAATCTGAATTATGTCCCGTAACATAGAAAAAATAATGACCCTTTTTGAGGTCACCAAAAATTATTGAAAGTTTTGATTAATCTACTCATGCCAATAGTATTTTTTGCCTGATTAATAAATTTTTTGTTTTTATTATAATAACATTAGCAGTAAAGATAAAAAAGATCACATGGGTAAAATAGAATAAGTTAAGGAGATGTAATTAAGTTGAAATATATTTCCATAAATTTTTCGATAATTTATTAAATAATCGCTGAAATTTTTATCGAAATAAGATAATACCAATGCAATGGGCACACTCTGAAATAAGTCCTGCTGATAGGGACTTTTTGTCAATCCAAAGTGTATCCCAAATCAACAGCTAGATGAGGGATGCATCATTATTGGTGAGACATTTAAACCTGGGCACCCCAATGTCATGAAGAATGATACTGTGCTGACCACCACCACCATCTTACAAAATATATAACAAGCATTCATTGGTTAATCACCTTCAATCTAGCTTGCTTGGTCAAATCTCCCCCACGCGACAGATCTATTTTGGCACCAACTCTGTCAGAGCCTGTCACGTGGTACAACAAAATTATAAAAACCAAACACAAGTGTTTCTCTCTCTCTCACATCTCATTCCTTGCTGCCAAGATGTAATCTTCAAGAACTCCCGTCTTGACCATGCAGTCAGATGTTAAAGACCATTACCAACATTCATGCAAGTACGAACCCTGAAATCTCTTCTGAACTCTTACCAAGGTTTACAACCCACAATTCCTAACATGCTAAAGGAACTTTATTCTTCTAAACTACAGTTTAATAATTACTTCTTTATGAGCTCAGGTACAAATATTACCAAATCTAAGAGACACAACTTTGTCTAACCTTTTCAGTTCACATGCATGTACATCAAATCTTACTTATTATAAAACGCATATTGTGTGTGTGTGTGTGTGTGTGTGTGTTACGTTTATATATTGGATCGGATTTCCTACAATTTTCAACTGATTTCAACAAAACTTCACAGGACTACGTAAAATTACCTTGCGGTGGTTCTAACATCACCAAAAATTGGAAAAACACAATTGTTTTTGCACAAAATCAATTTAAAAATACGATTAAGAGGCATTAATGAAAGGGAGACAACTCACTTCGAGTTATACTTATTATAAAACCCAGGTTGGTTGGTTGTGTGTGTGCGTGTGTGTGTTTGTGTTCGTTTATATATGGGATCGGATTTCCTATATTTTTCAACAAATTTCAACAAAACTTCACTTTTTTTTGGCAGGTATTGTTTCTTATTGTCTTGCACACTTTTTTCTTTATTTTTACATTCAGAATGCATTAAAAATTCCATTTACAAGACAATTGTCTATAATAAAATTCTATTCAATTGATAGACTCATAACAATTGAAAACAATGTTTTTGTTTGAGTTTGGGTTTGACCAATTCGTAAAAAAAAAAATAAATAATTAAGACATGCGTGTCCATCAACCTTAAACAATAATCTAACGATCTCTACTGATTGTATGAATCCAAACATCGAATAATTCTTTATCTTTAGGGAAAGATAATTCCACGTACTTTAGGGCCGTTTTGATAATTCCCTTTGTAATTTGGTACAAGGCATCGATAAGGAATTGGTTCTATTTGAAATTAATTCAATATTTAAAAGAAAGTATCAAGAAATAATTTAAAAATGCCGGCGTAAGAAATCTGATAGACAAAAAACAAAAATATTTCGAAGATGATAATTACTAAGGAAAGAACACAGTACTTACCTTGTACACGACTTTTCTGCTTGATTCCTTTTTCTTTCTTTTTTTTTTGTTCATGCAGGTGAGTCTTTTACGAGGGGGGTCTGTGTGTCTTGCTTAGGGCTTTACGAGAATTTTCGTCGTTTCCTCAGTGGACCTCAACTCATAATTGACTTTTTAAACTTCAATAATTGTCCACACGTGGGTGCCTTTTCAGGCACCAGGGTCATCCCCTTCCTTCCCTTACGGACGGCCTCCATACACGCACTAACGCAACAGGATACGCAATATTCGCTAAGAGAGAGTGGGTATTGTCACTCTCCCTTCATTCACCTAAGGTTTGTGCTGAGAGGGCACGGTCACTGTTACCGATTCTTTCCCCTACTTTAATGACAGCGATATCTACCGTGATTTCCTCTTTCGCTGGCCGATTTGTTTAATAGAGAGTGGAACGTCACCCAAGGTCAACCATCTCTACTGCGTGACTCGGGCGTGCTTTCACACTTTTGCATTTATTGTTGCCCACGTGCACGTACTTGGCTTACTTTATTCGCCAACTTCGGACACCGCAAGTTTTTAATTACGTGTTCTAGCTGCTTTTTTGTTTTATAGTTCCAACCCAACCCTACACACGTTAGCCAATTGTACTAAAACCCCATTTCCTTTTGGATTTACCCTTGGTTTACCTTTTTAAATTTCCACTTTTTTAGTTTCGAGTTCCACTTTAGTAACATCTTATTTATTATAAAACGCAGATTGTGTGTGTCTGTACGTTTATATATTGGATCGGATTTCTTACATTTTTCAACCAATTTCAACAAAATTTCACAGGACTATGTAAAATTACCTTGCGGTGGTTCTAACAGTGCCAATAATTTGAAAAACACAATTCTTTTTGCACAAAATCAATTTGAAAGCACAGTTAAGTGTATCGCACCCGGCCAGAAGTTACTGACAGCTACTCAAACGTCCGAATGCCGTTAACTTCCGGTGACTCAGTGTTTATTTTCAGAGAACAATACACAAAAAGTAAACAAATGAAATCTAAAGAAGTCCTCCCAACTAAAAATAATAACCGGAAACTACTTTAAATACACATGGTGTCCAATTTTTTTTACGTATTCGATAAGTAAAAATCATAAATTGTAAAAGATTACAGAAAGGCTACTAAATGAATAAGATTTGTTAGATCATCTTACTTATTATAAAACCCAGGTTGTGTGTGTGTGTGTGTGCGTGTGTGTGTCTGTACGTTTATATATTGGATAGGATTTCCTACATTTTTTAACCGATTTCAACAAAACTTCACAGGACTGCGTCAAATTACCTTGCGGTGGTTCTGACAGCACCAAAAATTGGAAAGACACAATTGTTTTTGCACAAAATCAATTTGAAAAATGATTAAGAAGCATTAATTATAGGGGGACAACTCATATCGAGTTATACTTATAAAACCCAGGTTGTTTGTGAGTGTGTGTCTGTGTTCGTTTATATATGAGATCGGATTTCCTATATTTTTCAACCGATTTCAACAAAACTTCACTTTTTTTTTCTTGGCAGGTAGTGTTTCTTATTGTCTTGCACACTTTTTTCTTTATTTTTACATTCAGAATGCTTTAAAAATTCCATTTACAAGACAATTGTTTAAAATTCTATTCAATCGGTAGACTCATAACGATTGAAAACAATGTTTTTGTTTGAGTTTGGGTTTGACCAATTCGTAAAAAAAACAAAAAAACTATTAAGACATGCGTGTCCGTCAACCTTAAACAATAATCTTTGTCAATTTTATTTTTCATTCTTTATGATGGTCGATACTTGATCTATCTCTTACTGTTACATTCCCGGGCAACGCCGGGCTCTACTGCTAGTACTTAATAAATTCAATTGTTATGTTTTGAAATCATTACATTCTGTTTTATATTTTATACTATGTGCTATTTATGTCAAATATAAATTGCATTGCGTTCACACATTGTACTTAATCCCGCCTTTCCTAGCCAAAGTTAAATATATATTTAGTACAGACCCTTACATAATGGTGACAACCCGCTACAATATTGGTAACTCCGTCACTACAATACTACACTATCTTCACACTTGTCATGCATCAGATTGTCAAAACAAAGTTTTCTAATGGAATAAGCTTTTCAATAAAAAATATTAATTCATTACCGATTAAGTATTACAATATCACTTGAGGATATAGAGCTTAACCTCTACATGCGAGTGGATCAGAACCAATGACTGAGTGCACTACATCATCATTGGGCAAGAAATGTTAAAACATTTCTAATTTACATTTTCATGTTAGTTATAAATTTTTGTGCAAGCTAAACACAATCCAGGCTCCAGACGCAAGTTTTACAATAATTGCTTCTGATTGGTCAATATATCTCAAAGTCGTAACAACGCCTACGCACACATGTTTAAACACAAAATACTGGCAAAAATCTTGAAATGTGTTCGCGAGCCACACATGTGACTAGGAGTGTAAATAAATACAATGCACGAACACAAATTTACCAGTGAGCTTTGTGACGGATAACCAATCGCTAAACTACTCCACGTCACTTATACTTTTGAAGTTGCAAAGTTAAATTTATTTAACATGAAACAACTCCAATGCACTCACTCATCAACCACAGAAATCACTCCTGAACTTTTACCAACTTTAGAACTCACAATTCCAAACTTTATTCTTCTAAATTACAAGTTCAATATTACTTCTTAATATAAACTCCGGTACAACTATTGCCAAATCAAAGGGACACGACTCTGTCCTACCTTTTCAGTTCGCATGCATGTACATCAAACATTAATAAATCTAATTGTTATGTTTGAAATCATTCCGTTGAGTTTTGTATCTTATTCTATGTATGAATATAGAGATTTTGATGTTAGTGGAAATCGTTAATTTTCACGCAGCCTATTCTCAACAAGTATTTACCCATATAATTAACACATCCACTACAAGGACTACCAACATCAGCAACAACTAAAAAGGATAGCAGATGTAACACAAAGAGTAAATAATGACATGATTAAGATGTTAGCATTCAAAACTACTTCAAATAAAAGAAAAATTGTTTAAAGAGAGAGATTTTATAACTTTTAAGAGAAAGTAGTACTGGCTGCTCAGTCAATGAATGCCAAATATTTCCTTATCAGGAAATGATTGATATCATTACCATATCCATAAACTCATGTTTAACCAACTCTCTTGAAATGTTAACATTCTACATATTTTCCTAAAGTTCGTAAATGATTTATTAAGTCGAGTAGTTTCCATGTTCAAACAAGATGAATTGGGATCAGTTATACATCAACATTATTAACTATACTAGTTTCCATGTTCGGACAAGATGAATTGGGATCAGTTATACATCAACATTATTAACTCTACTAGTTTCCATGTTCGGACAAGATGAATTGGGATCATATATACATCAAAATTATTAACTCTAATAGTTTCAATGTTCGGACAAGATGAATTGGGATCAGTTGTACATCGACATTATTAACTCTACTAGTTTCCATGTTCGAACGAGATGAATTGGGATCAATTGTACATCAACATTATTAACTCTACTAGTTTCCATGTTTGGACAAGATGAATTGGGATCAGTTATACATCAACATTATTAACTCTACTAGTTTCCATGTTCGGACAAGATGAATTGGGATCAGTTGTACATCAACATTATTAACTCTACTTTCCATGTTTGGACAAGATGAATGGGGATCAGTTGTACATCGACATTATTAACTCTACTAGTTTCCATGTTCGAACAAGATGAATTGGGATCAATTGTACATCAACATTATTAACTCTACTAGTTTCCATGTTCGGACAAGATGAATTGGGATCAGTTATACATCAAAATTATTAACTCTACTAGTTTCCATGTTCGGACAAGATGAATTGGGATCAGTTATACATCAACATTATTAACTCTACTAGTTTCCATGTTCGGACAAGATGAATTGGGATCAGTTGTACATCAACATTATTAACTCTACTTTCCATGTTTGGACAAGATGAATGGGGATCAGTTGTACATCGACATTATTAACTCTACTAGTTTCCATGTTCGAACAAGATGAATTGGGATCAATTGTACATCAACATTATTAACTCTACTAGTTTCCATGTTCGGACAAGATGAATTGGGATCAGTTATACATCAAAATTATTAACTCTACTAGTTTCCATGTTCGGACAAGATGAATGGGGATCAGTTGTACATCAACATTATTAACTCTACTAGTTTCCATGTTTGGACAAGATGAATTGGGATCAGTTGTACATCAACATTATTAACTCTACGAGTTTCCATGTTCGGACAAGATGAATCGGGATCAGTTGTACATCGACATAATTAACTCTACTAGTTTCCATGTTCGGACAAGATGAATCGGGATCAGTTGTACATCGACATTATTAACTCTACTAGTTTCCATGTTCGGACAAGATGAATGGGGATCAGTTGTACATCAACATTATTAACTCTACTAGTTTCCATGTTCGGTCAAGATGAATCGGGATCAGTTGTACATCAACATTATTAACTCTACGAGTTTCCATGTTCGGACAAGATGAATTGGGATCAATTGTACATCAACATTATTAACTCTACTAGTTTCCATGTTTGGACAAGATGAATGGGGATCAGTTGTACATCGACATTATTAACTCTACTAGTTTCCATGTTCGAACAAGATGAATTGGGATCAGTTATACATCAACATTATTAGCTCTACTAGTTTCCATGTTCGGACAAGATGAATTGGGATCATATATACATCAAAATTATTAACTCTACTAGTTTCCATGTTCGGACAAGATGAATTGGGATCAGTTATACATCAACATTATTAACTCTACTAGTTTCCATGTTCGGTCAAGATGAATTGGGATCAGTTATACATCAACATTATTAACTCTACTAGTTTCCATGTTCGGTCAAGATGAATTGGGATCAGTTGTACATCAACATTATTAACTCTACTAGTTTCCATTTTTGGACAAGATGAATCGGGATCAGTTGTACATCAACATTATTAACTCTACTAGTTTCCATGTTCGGACAAGATGAATCGGGATCAGTTGTACATCAACATTATTAACTCTACGAGTTTCCATGTTCGGACAAGATGAATCGGGATCAGTTGTACATCAACATTATTAACTCTACTAGTTTCCATGTTCGGACAAGATGAATCGGGATCAGTTGTACATCAACATTATTAACTCTACTAGTTTCCATGTTCGGTCAAGATGAATTGGGATCAGTTGTACATCAACATTATTAACTCTACTTGTTTCCCTGTTCAGACAAGATGAATTGAGATTAGATTTAGATCTATTTTATTAAGTCTAGAAGTTTCCATGGTCAGACAAGATGAATTGGAATCAAATATAGTTATTAGTTATTAAGTGTAGTAGTTTCCATGTTTGGACAAGATGAATGGGGATCAGTTGTACATCGACATTATTAACTCTACTAGTTTCCATGTTCGGACAAGATGAATCGGGATCAGTTGTACATCAACATTATTAACTCTACTAGTTTCCATTTTTGGATAAGATGAATGGGGATCAGTTGTACATCGACATAATTAACTCTACTAGTTTCCATGTTCGGACAAGATGAATCGGGATCAGTTGTACATCAACATTATTAACTCTACTAGTTTCCATGTTCGGACGAGATGAATCGGGATCAGTTGTACATCAACATTATTAACTCTACTAGTTTCCATGTTCGGACAAGATGAATCGGGATCAGTTGTACATCAACATTATTAACTCTACTAGTTTCCATGTTCGGTCAAGATGAATTGGGATCAGTTGTACATCAACATTATTAACTCTACTTGTTTCCCTGTTCAGACAAGATGAATTGAGATTAGATTTAGATCTATTTTATTAAGTCTAGAAGTTTCCATGTTCAGACAAGATGAATTGGAATCAAATATAGTTATTAGTTATTAAGTGTAGTAGTTTCCATGTTAGGACAATATGAACTGGGATCAATTACAAATCTATGTAATTAACTCTTGTATTTGCCATGTTCAGACAAGATGAATTGGGATCAGTTATAGATTTACATTATCAACTCTTGTAGTTCCCATGTTTGTTGAATATTAGCTAGTTTGCCAGAGGTTTAGCACACAAGTAGGCAAATGTAGCCAAAGCCAAAACTGACTTGAGTCATTTATGGAGAAATATATAGCTGAACAAAGACCCCTCATGCAAATGTATTGGGAAGGTCCATTCTAGCAAAATGGACCAACCCAACTGGTGTATTAGGCGCTCTCCTATAAAATAAGGTAAAATCAGCTTTTACAAGGAAATAGGAGGCAGCCATGTTGGCAGGTAAGTCACTTGACTTCTATATCTCCCTCCTCTCCCCATTGCGGAAGCATATTGGCCGTTGGGGAGGAATTAATTCCCTATTGCCTGGCTGATTGTACGAGAGTAGTCGGGATAGCGCCCTGGGAATCCTCGTTCTTGATGGCTGTGATTGAGTAGGGCCCTGGGACGCTGGTTTATTTTGTAATGTAATGTCACCATTTTCCAAGTCTTTGGCAGATTGATGTGGTCTGCATGTATCCGTAATTGTCGGCTCAGGTGACACAGGCATGGCACTTGGTATGGGGGTCTTGATTATGGGTGCTTCAAGTTTCCTTAGAAACCTACGGTTCCGCAGGGTTATTCTGCCTGATCCTGCAACTCTAATTCTATATTGACGGTTGGGAAGTGTCTCTACTATTCGCCCAGCTATGTCCCATCGACGGCTATTTGGGTTTTGAATGGAGACTGTGTCACCTTTATAAAGTGGGGATAGTGCATGTGCAGTACGGTTGTACTTCTCGATGAGGTCTGCATTGCGTTTGGATAATCTCTGTTCTCGTTTTTGTGCTGCGGCTATCCATTCAGGGTGTGGTTTATATAACTGTGGGTGCGATGGGATAAAATCTCGAAGACGTCTATGAAGCAGGAGTTGCGCTGGTGATAAGCCAATGCCTTGGATAGGGGTGTTTCTATATTGCAAGATTGCTTGTGCTGCCATGTTATTGTCCAAGGAACCCTGGTGTCCTGTGCAGTCTTTTATGAGTCTTTTTGCAGTCTTGACTGCCAATTCTGCACGTCCGTTAGACTGGGGATAGGCCACTGATGAAATTCTTTGCTTAACAGCCCAGGTTTTTAGGAACTGTTGGAATGAGTAAGCTGAGAATGGCGGTCCACCATCTGTACTAAGTTCCTCAGGTGCACCATATGTTTGGAATATTTCTCTGCAGATGGAAATCAACCTGGAAGCAACCGCTTGCCCTGGCTTGATGCGGTACAGAATGAGCCATCCAGTGAGCCTGTCTGCACAAGCAAGATATGTGAAGGATTTAACATAGAACAAATCCATTACAATCTGTTGAAATGGCCATTCAGGTGTAGGTGTCATTTGGATTGGTTCATGTGGTAGACTTGGGGCATTCCTTGAACATGTAATGCAATTATACCTGTAATTGCGAATTGAGGCATTCATTCCAGGCCAGTAAACTGAGTCATTGGCACGCGCTTTCATGCCAACTACTCCTTGATGAGCCGAATGTAGGCATTTTAATATGTTCTTGCGCTGGGAGGTTGGTATCACTACTCTCCTGTCAAGTAGTATTAGACCATTTTCATTGCTTAGGCGGTTACGAACTTCCCAGTATTCCCGGATTGTAGGTGGTGTTGCTTGACGACTGTTTGGAAAACCATTGTCTATGGTTTTCCGTAATAGGGTGTATTGTGTGTCTTCTTGACCAAAACATCAACCATGCTGAGGCATTCGAGGCAGCACTGCGTGACCAAGCACGAATGGCAGGGACAACTGAAATGTCAGCATTGCGTGCATCAACCTATCGCAAAGAAAAAACAACACAAGTGGAAAAAAATCCCCCTCAATCCAGAAGCCCCAAAAAACTGATTATAAAACAAAACAAGTTCCGCTGTAGTGGATGTGGTAGCCACAAGCATGGCATCCCAGGAACCAGCACCCGCCAACAGGCATGTCCTGCCTGGAATCAGACCTGTGACTTGTGTAGCATCCAAGGTCATTTTTCAAAAGTTTGCCGATCAAGAAATCGCTCTAGTCAAGTGAGAGGCTTCCAAGACGATGAAGCTAACATGGACAGTTTGATTGCACATGTAGAGTCGGTAGGAATGCCAATTTTGATAAGTAGCTCTTGCCAGTCATCGTATCCTGTTCACAGCGCCATGTTGAATATTAGCTAGTTTGCCAGAGGTTTAGCACACAAGTAGGCAAATGTAGCCAAAGCCAAAACTGACTTGAGTCATTTATGGAGAAATATATAGCTGAACAAAGACCCCTCATGCAAATGTATTGGGAAGGTCCATTCTAGCAAAATGGACCAACCCAACTGGTGTATTAGGCGCTCTCCTATAAAATAAGGTAAAATCAGCTTTTACAAGGAAATAGGAGGCAGCCATGTTGGCAGGTAAGTCACTTGACTTCTATAATGTTCAGATAAGACGTATTGAGATCAGATATAGATCTATGTTATTAACTCTAGTAATTTCCATGTTTGGACAAAATTATTTGGAATCAGTTATAGATCTATGTTATTAAGTTTAGCAGTTTCCATGTTCATACAAGATGAATTGGGATCAATTATAGATCTACTTAATTTTATAAAAATATTGAGTATTTCATTATAGTTGGTTCACATATTTTTATAATCTTGTAAATATAAAATCACTTTTTAAAACAATAAACATTTCTAAATGAGTCACAATTGTATACAGTAATAGTAGTGTTAAATCACCTCATTTTGATTGTTTTTTTGTAGGCATGCAGGTTAAACATTGAACAAGGTTTTGTAAAATACAACAAAATTGGCATTCATCAATTTTCAGTTTAGAATAAACTTGTGGAAGTTTAAACAAAGCCACAAGTATAATATTGGTATTATATAATATGGTAATATTAGTATAATATAATATGGTAATATTATCATGAATTTTATAATTGTTCAATGAAGCATTATCAATTATCTTTTTTTAACTCATATATTTTTATTTACATTATTTGGACTTTTATCCTCATCTTCATTGAGAGATTCACATTTCACTGATTGGAATCTCAAACCAAACCCTTTATTTCGTCCACCGGGGTAGATTGTTCTAGTTCCACATGACATGCCTCTTCCAGATATCTCAGTTATTTCTCTCCAAATTTTTGTTCACCACTGAACTCACAACTTTTTGGGTTGAGTCACTGGATCTAACCAATGTCTTTATCCACAGAGCCATGTGTCCTTATGGACATCTGTGTATAGATTTCTGGGACTTATAAACCTAATGTCTCAGCAAACATTTTTACCAGTGCTCATAGTGCAATTTTTTATTATTATTATTATTATTATTGCATTTTTTTTTACCAGAGCTTATATTGCAATTTTTATTGTTGTTCATTGCTTTTCTCTAGCACTACATATTACTGGTTCCCATATTATATTCATTTCTATCCTTGGTTGGCTCAGGAGATTTTTTTTGGCCTACCATACATGCTCATGTGATATATTTTCAATCTTAATTTCAGCTGATTTTTATTGCAACTAATCAATTCAATATTCTATAGACATTTATAAACAGTGTTGATGGGAAGTAAGGAATAAGCTTTCATTAAAAAACAAAAACAAACAAATGACTGTCATCTCTTAGAAAACCTGTCTTACTGTTACTTGGCTACAAAAGTCAATAGTTGCATCTATTTTTATTGAATCTCTTTGTTTTTGCTTAATTAGTTGTGTTGACAGCCAAGTACAACATGACACTCCAAAAAAGTCCACTGGTCATAGCATGAACCATCTAATCAAATAATTAGTTCAAATTAGTATTGTATACATTGTTTCTCATTATTGCTATGAGACCCACATTCTATGTTTTAGAAACAAATCTGTGTTGGCAGAAAGATAGCTACAATATGATAGTAACTGAAGCTTAGGTTTTAAAATTCAAAAACAAACATGTCTTTAAAAAACAAACATTAGACATAGCAACAGTTTTTTTGCTGTTCTCTGTTGAGAGGATTTATATATAATAGCAGGCATCTGTTTATCATGGGAGATAAAGGTAGCACCCTACTGGTCAAAATTCAGGCCTTTAGTAGTGAAAATGGAGTGACTTGATATTTGAACATAATCATAAGCCTTTGTTTTTTTATATATCAGATCTGAAGTTTAAGAAGTGTTGCATAATTTAAACACTTTATTATAGAAGAAAACTAAACTGATAAAATCATGCATGACACCAAACCTGTTCAGAAATATCTAATTGATTTCTATCCAACCGGTTTCTCTAATTGATGGTTAAAGCAAATGAAGCCTTTAACTCTTCCTTCTTTGTGCCTCATGGACTGGTACTACAGAATGACTAACAAAGAATTGTACCAAGTAACAGAATCCACATCACTTGATGACTTTCAACAACTAAAATGGAGAGCACATGTAGTAGTAGTAGTAGTAATAATAATAATAATTCTTCTTCTTCTTCTTCTTCTACTACTACTACTACTACTACTACTACTACTAAATGGACGATCATGGCTCTCCAGAAATTATTTCCCAACAATAACTTAATTCAGTGATGTATATTAAATAAAACAGTATTAAAAATGGGTTTGAAGTAAATGAAGCCTGTAGGTTTTAGTGAGGACCATCTTTTCTGTAAATGTTGTAGATTGGTGGCACAGTCACAAAGAACTGTATCAAATAATAGAAACTACATCATTTGAAGACTTTCATCAGCAGGAACAACTAAAATAAATACTACATGTAACTTGAAGAGAAAATAATGACATAATCAAGAGGCTGATATTCCACACAACTTCAAACAAAAGGTTAGGATGGAAACCACCATCAAGATTGGAAAGAAAAATAATAGTTACTTGATTTGAGAAACCTATTTTTTTGAAAAATTGTTTTAAGAGAAAGATCACTTAAATTTCAAACAAAAGTAACACTGGCTGCTCGGTCAGTGAAATGTTGAATGTTTCCTTACAAGGAAACAGTTAATATGATTATTACAAATTTTTCTGGGAGAAATGGTAAATGTATACTTTTTTTTGTTTTGGTGCACTTCAGAAATGCATATTTTGTATAAGTGTTCCTGCAGAAAATAAATAAGTAATAAATTGTCCAGCATTTACTGCCATATACAAGATTACTGTATTTGAAGGTATATAAGATGCACCCCAATTTCAGCAGGGCAAATCAAGAAAAAATTGGTAAAATTAATAAAATTATTAGTAAATGGCACAGCCTATACTATATTTATGAGGTATTATTTTGGTTAAACAAGCCATGATTACAAAATAATAGGAAAAAAAAAAATACGAGCCTATAAAAACTTTATTATATCCAAAGGTAAGAAAACAAAATAAAAATCAAACAATTGTTACAATTGACCAAAACAGTACAGTTACCATTAAAATCCAGTCAAAAATTCTCCTTTATATGATCTGTATAACCTGCATCTTGTAAACGTCTTAGTGGAATAATTAGGATATAAAAATTCTGATTGTATTTATAACAATACAACTGGAAGTTATCGCAAGAAAAATATTAATGAAACAAATATATTTTACAAATATTTAATTTGAATTTATTGCATATAATTTTAGTGAAACAAAGTATTAATATTAAACGTGATGAAATTAATATAATGAATATTGTCAATGATCTGCCTAATAGCCTTTTAAATAATGACAATAGGTATATAAAAATTACTCTAAAGCCTACACTAATAGGAGCTGCCAGGTAGCTAATTTCAGTTGACTATTGCAAATTTTAAACCTACATATGGCATATAAGATGCAGGAGAATTTTAAAAGATATTTTTAATAAAGAAGTGTGTCTTATATGCCATCAAATATGGTAGATATGACATAATAGTTCAACACTCTTTTCTTTGTTTCTAATGATATTTTCATCTGTCTTAATACTTTGTTTAGTTTCTGGAAGACATCTTTTGCTATTCTTATTTGCCTTCAGATTTCCATATCACATTTCCTGTTGCCAGTAACTACACTACTCCAATGGTTAAATTTTTGTACCTGCTTGGTTTTGAAAAGGAGAATTACCATTAATAATAATTTTGATTAGAAATTACTTTTTTCTTATTTTTCATTTGTATTTTATTACAACTTTACTTGGGTCATCAATCTATGTTACTGAGTCAACAGTGCAGGAATGGCAGCCCGAGTAAAATTAACATGGCAGAACTAAAAAAATTAAGATTAAAATAAATATTAGGCAAAATTAAAAATAATAGTGATTTACTAAGCATAATTTAGATGTAGCATAAGTTTGAAAGTATGGAACAGCCAACACACTACTCAGTCTTAATTGATCTAGCAAGATATACTTGCTGCTAACCATTAAAACACATCGTAGTGCCCAAATTAATAATAATAGTTGATAATAATTCTTTTAATAAAATAAAAAATAATACTGCCAAGGAAAATGACTTTTCTTGCATTTGAAAACAAAATCTAATAATCAAACCATATAATAATTACCCATGTGTATTTATTTATATACTTACCGTCCCATCTTTAGTTGCAAGGGAGGTAAATCAACTTAGTAAATTTTTGAGTGATTAGATCCCTTAGTCATTTTAATAATCTACGCAAAATATTTATCAACCTTTAGAAAAGATTAGTCCCTGAGTTAAATGAACTGTTTAATTAATCAGTTCATTTACTCCTACATTTCTTAGACTGCAGTCTTATTTGTTCAAGTCTTTCATGTGAATCACTCAGATTTGTTTGTCTATTAAGTGATTAGCTTCAATTTGGTCTTTAAATAGGGTTTTTCATTGCCCTTTTTGTCATTCTGTTGCTAATCTTTTTCTTCCAAAGGGTTATTTCCATTTCACTGTTAATTTAAACACATACAATTTTTAACATGAAAAGATATTGAGCAAAAAACAATTTATATAGTACCAGGAGTAATCAATGCATCATAGATACCATTGAATGTCTAAAAATTAAAAAAAGGAATGGATTAATGAAATGGTTCATTGGCATCTATTTCAGGTGTGAATTCTTTATCTCTGCTTTATTGAATCTCAATACATTGTTTCAAGACTTTTGTTTCATTGCATCTCACTATTAAAACTTTCTAATAATCACCATCATTTTTAACAGCACATGTACACTAGTTAAAGAATAAATAATTTAACAAAATATTTCTTTTGGCCTTTCATTAAATTCTTTTTTCAATTTCCTTCATGTTGAGTTATCTTTACTTCCTCTTTCCTAAGTTGTATGCATGCACGGCTATGATGCTTAAAAGCCAGTGAGTGAAGTGCCAGTCTGTATGGAGGAGAATTCTGTGGTTGACACTACAAAAAGAGTATGCTTCCATGACATGTGGATAAAAATATTGCTTCTTGCAACATGACATGCTGGAATTATGCATAAAACATTTGCTAGCTTTCCTTTTCAGGGTCAGAGAGAATGGATGTAACATATTTCTCTACTTTGTTTGCATGTTCTCTCTCTAAGAAATAAGATCTTCATTTATATTCTTCCTCGCTGTCTTTATTTTTTCATACTTAATGTTTTGGTAAGTACCTGTATCGATAGGTACCACTAAGACCACTTACATATATTGAATTTTCCAGTTATTTTTGTTTCAAGCAAATGCAAAAATTAATTAATTAACTGTAATAATACTGATAATATTTGCCCTGGCTTTGAATATTGCCGCCACATCTGGTCTGGTGCTCCTGTTTAGAAATTCTTGATAAAATCCAAAGAATCTGCAATGCTATTAGCATTGACCTGGCATTTCAGATTCAGTCTCACCCACCACCATAATATAACTTCCCTGTGCTTTTTTTACAAATACTTTCATGGTAATTGTTCTGATGAACTTTCCTCTATGGTACCTAGACTTTATGAATTTAAGAGCAGTACTAGATTGGTGGTAAGGTCTCATCATTTTATGCTTGAAATGGTTAGATGTAACCATAAGTTATGCTAACAGTTTCTTCTATCAAACTTCTTGCATGTGGAACTCTCTTCTGGTTTCTTGCTTTACAGTCAACTTTGATCTTCAAAAATTTAAACGCAATGTCAATAATTATCTTCAGTCTTCTTAATTCCTGTTCTTTTATTGTTCTCTCTTGTTAATAGCATTTTTTTTTCTCCTATTCTCTAACACTCAGTAACCCCTAGCATTTTAGTGGTTTCAATGACTTACTTTAGGTGAAATGATTACAGAAAAATAATACTATATGCAAGTAACTGACAAGGCTCTATGATTAGGTTTTTTATTAAATTTTTCTTGCATTCATACAAGTAATTTCTTTTCTAGACATAGAGTATGTAAAAACTATTCAAATGATCTGTAGGTCTATATGCTTTCGATTAAGCTATTAGCTATTATCAAGGATGATTTTGTTTAACTGAATATGTAGATTTATTTTTTATATGTATATATATATATATAGGGATGGGGATGTTTTTAATTTCCAAATACAGTCAGCATGTTATGGCCATCTTCCTAATCCTATTATAATTGTGCTTGTCTCATCTTTTGTTAGTTTGCACAACCATTATGCCCTGCTAATACCTCTTAAATAATAGACTATTCTGTTTTGATTGTGTGAAATGAGAGGATAAGACACTACTTGGTTTCAATGAGAAAAAAACATACAAAAAAGAAAGAAAGAAAAAAATATTTTGTGGTAGTGGGAGGCAACAAATGACAGGAAAGAGTAAAATTGAAAAACAGAAGGGAGAGGAAGATATCTTGTCAGATGAAGGGGCATGGGGGTTAGTTTTTAACTAAACTGTTCCAAACATCTCTTCTGTCAAATACCATAAGAATAGATGATCTTTTTTTAAAAAAATATATATAAAATGTGGCACAAGGTCGAAAGTATGTTACTTGATAAAATACACATCTGAATACTGAAATAATTTTGACAATATTATATAAACATCAGTTAGTTATGTGCCATGCGTGATACACACTTAGGCGATCATGTATCTTTCGATACATGACTGACAAGGCAGATTTTTTTCCCTACAGTAGGTTGCTACTTCTTTCTGTGGTAGACCAGTTGCCATCCAAGGCTATAGAACCTGATCTGTCCTGCTATTTAGCAGAAGAAGAAGAGGATTCATACCTTTCCCAAGGGTATTATTACATAGATGAATGTAAACATACATGTATATACTGCATTAATATATTAGTAATATACAACACACAATACATATTATTATCAGACCAAATAAATTATAACAAGCAATAACCAGAAAAAAAAACTTTAAGAGATATATATATATATATATATATATATATATATATATATATATATATATAGATAGATAGATAGATAGATAGATATAGATATATGTGACAAACTGGAAAGGTTTTTTTGTGATGTGTTTCATCGGACTGGGCTTTAACAGATGAAATGCATCACAAAAAAATCCTTTGCAGCTTGTCACATTTTTTCTAAATACTGTTGATGTATAAAATTATACAAAATTATATATCATTATATATATATATATATATATTTATATATATATATATATATAATCATATATATATATATATATTGTGTATATTTAGGCAGCAATTTTTCATTGATGCATGTTTCATTAAATAATATAGACAAGTTTTGTCTATTTATTTTAAGTAAGTTCCTTTCATATTGTCTGATAAGCTTAATAACATTATCATTGAAAGACGAAAGGAAATCACCATATTGATACATGTTTAAATCCAATCTAAGCTTTCGGCTTACATAAGCCATTATCAAAGATGACAATTACTTTTCAATATATCAACCAATACACAGATGAAACAATAATGATAGTCTGTTTTTGGTGCATGAAAAATTTCAAAGCAACGACTAACTCGTGTATATGATACATGGAAGCGAAAATTGCATCACAGCTTGTGACGTCACACCCACCATGTGAGAGTGAAAGCGAGAAGTATTAAGTATGGAAAGCCAATAAACCAATGGCTTCTGTTATCAATTATAGGCATTTAAGAATATTTGTGAAGATTTCATAGTCTATTTAGTTCAGGTTAGGTTTCAAGTGTTTTATGTATATAGCTTCAAGAATTTTTAGTTTTTGTTTATGGTTTTCATGTTTAAGTATAGTTGTGTTTTCAACAAGGATTTTCCAGAATTGTGTATGTGGCCAGGATGTTTTCCTACTGTCATTTATATTTATAAATATAAATATATATATATATATGCAGACATAAAAACAAGTTTCTACTATGTTACCGACAACTAAATCATGACTCAAAAGACTAAGTAATAACCTATGACCTAAATCTAATAAACTATTTCAAATACCAAAATTTAGAAATGAATATATAAAATTAGATAGGTAAAATAAACATTAGATTGTGTCGTAAATAATTTCTGTTTTTGTTTATCAACTTTATTTTTCAAAAATAACACACAATTGCAACTACAATACGGGTAAAAAAAAATGCCTGGGGGAAGTTCAATGAACTGCATTCGGAGCATGATGCTCCATGCAAGTGAAACCTGGCCCATGACCAGGCCAAACCTCCAGCATTTGCAGTGTTATGACAGGACCATGATCAGGTGGATCTGTAACATCAAATCAGAGGATGTGGCCACACTATGATCAAGTGAGTTATTGGTAAAGCTTGATTACAAGGATCTCACCCCCATTCTGAGAAAGAGAGAAGGTTTCACTGGTATGGACGTGTGGAACGTTCCAGCAGTGCTATAAAGTGTGCCCAAGACTTTCTGGTTAAAGGAAAGCCCAAGATGTCATGGAGGGGAGGCCCAAGATGTCATGGAGGGGGCTGACAGAACATGATTGCAGAGAGTGGAAGCTCTCTGCACTCGGCCCTCGTGACAGATACATTTGGAGATTTGGAGTGAGAACTGTCAGTTACCTGTGGAAGGGGGTCCACTAATGTGGACAATGCTCTCTCATCTGCATGATAAATAAAAACAATCAATAAAGTGGAAGAATTAAATTTTATTCAATTATATATTCATCATTCGTTGCAAAGACTTGTTGCTCTTTGATACATTTGGGTAAAATTCAGCAGACTTTGATGTGAAAAGGTTTTTGAAGAACTCTTGAATCAGGGATTTCATTATAAAGTTTGCCTCGTCAAAGCATTTGCAATGATAATTGGTTGGTGCAAGGTCAGCTGAATATAGTTGGGGTCGGGGGTAGCAGTAGAACAACCCAATGAAGTTCAAAATTTTTTTTCTCTGTTATTCTTGCTATATTGTAGTGCCACACCTACATTTTCTCCAATTCTAATTGGTCAATAAATAAAAATAAACTTAAAAATAACAGGACAATTTATCTATCGCATTCCACCATAGTAAATTTGTTCCTACACTTTGTTCAAAACAAGCTTTGCTACAAAATTGCTGATTGGTCCATTTTCCGTCCAATAGGATATTTTTCATGTATATTCAAAAATGTACTAAGCGTCTCTTTTTGGAGCTACTCCAGATAGTATAAATATTGGATGCATTCCAAAAAAACAGTAGTAGTAATTTCAGAACCACAGTCGAGGTACCCAGAGACAATAGTTCACATTTACTCGCTCGTGTATTTCATCCTACTCACTCCGCACGTACATACACACTACAGAACTTTATGTGACACACCACCAATTCTCAGTGGACACACCAAGTTAAATCAACTTTGTAAGTTGCAACTACTGAACAATTTTCTGAAAGAAATATTCTATTTTCAACATTGAACTCTGAACATTTACTCAGACAAATCTTCTTTAAGACATTTCCTTACAGTCAAGGGGAAGCTACTTTTTTCTCCCTTTTTCACTCATATTGCAACTACTTTGTATTATTGTTGAATTTAATATACATATTTCTTCGTTAAACAAAATTGGTTCTCATTGTTCTTTTTCCTTGATGTTTTAAGTATTATGTATGAATGTTGATTACTTTCTCAATACGCAGCCGCATTATCTATTTGACCCATTCAACATTGGTGACCACAGCACTCGAGAAGCAGTACATTCTATAGTATAATTGATCAACCTGACGTACTAATCAACACTTTTACAATATGTGGCCTTGCATTGTCATGGAGGAAAACAACCTTTTTACCATTTCTGTAACTACTTTCATGGTAATTGTTCTGATGAGTATCCTTCTTTGCTACCTAGGCGTTTTCAAAATAGTAAATTTTTGGGGGTTGATCAAAATAAATTCATCAGCAACTAATCAATTCTGTAGAAGCATAATTTTATTTAAATTTAAAAGATGGCTCAATACAATCTAAACTAATAGTAGAACATTATACTTTATTATATGATATTACATTCAAACATGTAGATAAACGCTACACAAATGCACTGATGTTTCGATGTGTATCAACACATCAGGCATTAGTAAATGAACGATTAGTACAATTTATTAGGATTTCAACCACGTACGTTTTTTCACACGAATAAAAGAAAAAAAAAAAGAAAAGAAAGGAAGCAAAGTTTTTTGGATATTTCAATTTAATTCCTCTTGATAACTCAATGCTCTTTTTCTTATCTTTCCTTTATTCACATGGAAAAACGTTGTATGTGGTCGAAATCCTGATTGTGCTAATCAGTCATTTACTAACGCCTGATGAGATGTGCTGATACACATCGAAACATCATTGTATTTGTGTAGCATTTATCTATTATTTGAATGTAATATCCTATAATAAAAAATAATATATATATGTATGTGTGTCTCATTCATACCAAAAATCTTATTCAGTGGTTTCATCCAGAATACAATTGAAGCAAATCTTGGTTTACAACTGTTGAGATGTGAAGAAATCCTTTTTCAGTAATTTACTCAATAAATCTTTTCTTGTGTCATGTGGCTAATTTAATGTGGCCCTTCACATTTAAAAAAAAATTGTATCTGCCTGCTTTATAGGAAACCTATTGTGCGTGTATATAACCTGTAAGTACCTTCTCTAATGTACCTTTTTTTTTTTTTCATATGCTTGTGAAAGAATATGAGAAAATGCCACTATATTTTAAAAGTTACTCTTCTTAAACAGTTTAACAGTAACCTCTCATTAAGCTAATGTATATGGAATATGTTAAAACTGAATGGAAAGGCTATAATATTTTGAATGAACAGCCTTCAACATCCATTCATCCGTCCGTCCTCACTTTTACAAATTTTACGTTTGTATGTTAACTGCTAAAACAATTTAAGAGGCAACTATGAATAATATTAAAAGGGAGGTAACTATAGTTTTAAAAGGATGCTAATTTAATAATCTTAAAAAATTACTTCCCTTAATCATGCAAAAAAACTAAAATATATCCAACATTTGTCTATATTTCTGAGATGAGGTAGTGTAACTATTGACATTGTTCGGAATGTTGTGCTCATCTTTGACACATTCACGCGTTTCGGCCGGTGTATGCTTCGGACTTCTTCAGGTGATATTTGTTGGAATTTCGAACCGAGCCATTTATTTAGTCCACGGGGATAGATTGTTCTAAATTCCATGTGCCATAGCTTTGGATATCTCAGTTTTAGTAAATTCCTCTTGCTAACTCAATGCTCCAAATTTTTGTTACCTCTGCTGTGGCCAGGTATTGAATTCATAACTCTTTGGGTCAAGTCACTTTTGGATAAATCAACACTTTTATCTACTGTCCTTGGGGTGAGTGAATTTTTGGAACTTATAAACCTAATGTCTCAAATAACGTTTTCTTACCAGAACTCATATTACAATTTTTTGTTATGGTTGTTTTTATCTGTCTCTCTGTTTTACTGGTTTCCATATTGTCTTCTTACTTGGCTGGCTTAGATTTTCATAGGCTAGTATATGCACTGATTTCTTAAAATATATCTGTTATCACAACTTTAATTGGATTCATTAATCCTCAGTTATTGCTTGCCCTGTTTCCATCAAGTCTGATTCTGTAGTACCTAGCCCAAATATTGAACTCACAGTATGCTACAAAATTCATGAATCAATCTTCAATCCTCTAAGACAGTGTTCCTCAACCTTTTTATTTTAGAGTGTAGTGGATGGGTTAATTATGTGGCAATATTTGTTGAGAATAAGTTGCGTATCAATTAACTATTTCCACTAACATCAAAATAAAATACAAAATTCAACTGAATTGTTTTAAAACGTAACAATTAGATTTATTTAGGTTGGTGTACAACATGCAAAGAAAAGGTAGGACAGAGTCGTGTCCCTTTGATTTGGAAATATTTGTACCAGAGTTCATATTACGAACAAGACATATTTAATTAGAAACTAATAAAACATTCAAAACAATGTACAAGCAGAATATTTGGTATATGTTATGTTGGCAAATATGTATGATGTTTTAGGTTTCAGAATGTCTTTCTTGTAATCGTTCGTTAATGTTGATATTAAAGTTGTTAATATTAAGTGTCTTTTAAACAGAAAGTTCTTAAGAAGTAATTTACCTTTTACTGTAATATTGAACTTGTAATTCAGAAGAATAAAGTTTGGAATTGTGAGTTCTAAAGTTGGTAAAAGTTCAGGAGTGATTTCAGAGGTTGGTGATTGAGTGTATTGGAGTTGTTTCGTGTTAAATAAATTTAACTTTGTAATTTCAAAAGTATGAGTGACGTGGAGTTGTTTGGCAGTTGGTTATCCGTCACGAAGCTCACTGGTAAACTTGTGTTCGTGCATCGTATTTATTTACATTCCTGGTCACATGCGTGGCTCATGAACACATTTCAAGATTTTTGGCGGTATTTTGTGTTTAAACACATGTGCGTAGGCGTTGTTATTACTTTGAGATATATTGGCCAATCAGAAGCAATTATTGTAAAACTTGCGCCTGGAGCCTGGATTGTGTTTAGCTTGCACAAAAATCTATAACTAACATGAAAATGTAAATTAGAAATGTTTTTAACATGTCTTGTTCAATGAGGATGTAGTGCACTCAGTAATTGGTTCTGATCCACTGGCATATGGAGGTTAAGCTCTATAAGAGCATACTTGTAAAATAACTAAGATTCTGGGGTGTACTTCAAATCCTAATAAGAACAAAAACAGTCATAAAACTTGAAAATAGAAAAATAATAAAAGGTGTCTCCTGCAATAAGCATTTTTTTTTAAGATATTACATTGTATATTTAAGTATGTTAATGTGAAACCAGTTCTTGATGACTTTTGGCAAAGAAGAAAATTTTTTGGTTTAGCATTTCCAAAGAAGATTAACAATACAATTTTAATTTAAAGGGATTTATGAAGAATCTGCTATTTTGTTTAGAGAAGTTGATAATGATAGATTTAAATCATTAGGGGAAAGTAAAAGAGAAAGGATTATCCACTCCTTAAAGATTAAAGAATTTAGCATCCAGTTTTAAATATCAAATGGCAAAGACTTGGAAGCCATATGATTGGTGTGTCTAGCATTTTAAAAATAAAAAGAGTTAATAAATTACACTTCTGTTAACTTGGGGAGTACCTGGCTACTTTTTAGGGCACATTAGTGTGCCTGGGAGCACCAGGTGAGAAATGCTGATCTAAGTTATTGTCCAATGTGTAGTGCAGAATCAAGCCCCAGTAAAAACAGAACTAGCAATAATTGAAGAGTAAAAAAAAAAAAAAAAAAAAATTCTTTTAGAAAGCATTTAGGTTTTTGTTAAGTTAAAAACTTAATTCGACATGTCTTGTTAGTTGATTTAAACCACCTAAAATTCACACCACAGTTAAGATCAAAGTTCTTGGCCCCTCTGAAATTGAAAAAGAAATGTTTGATGGTAGATATATTGAGTTACTGATGTTTTTTTGGGGGTTTTTTTGCGTGTCCCTCATGAAATTATATTGATTGAGAATGGGATTTTTATACGCCATTCTCTCCATTTAAACTGAAGTCTGTCTGATCACATTGGCAATGAAGAAAATACTAGGAGGAAGCAGTATCTATGAAGTGTTAAGCCCTTAGACATACCTTAGATGAAAACTATCAGTGAGAAAAACATAACCAGACTCATTTTATTGTTTTCCAACTTCAACAGTTGAACTCTAACTAAAGACTGAACTTGTTAGCAATGAATTGTATTTTACATGTAATTGCTCTATAATAAGCAACTAATTTGTGTCTCAACAAGCAGAAATCTGATACAGCAGATCATGTATGAAAAAAATGAAGAAGCACATCTATTTTAAGGAATCAGCATACTAGGTCCTAACAGAGGGCACCTCGGCGTGGTGTAATGGTTAGCAAGCTTATTTTGCTAGATCAGTTACTATTGAAAAGTGAGTTCAATCTTCACTGGATAACCCATACTTTTGGCCTTGTGCCACATCTAAGCTATGCTTGGAAAATCTCTAACAGACTAATTTATATAATACAGAAAAATTTTTATTCATAGAGTAAATTTAAGTTGTTTAAAAAAATAAAAATTGCTTTCTATGTGAATTTCTGGGATGAGGAGTTATTATTTACACAATTTATGTTTGAACTATTATCCCCATCTTTGTCGATATCACATTTCAGCCATTGTGCCCTCTGGCCTTCTTCAGGTCGATATTGAAATGGGTAACTTACAGTCAGTGGTGTCATCCTACCAGTTTGCACAGACCGATTCTTAAAATTATAAAAGCTTAACAAACTGGTTGTTGAATTATCCAAAAATAATCTTGTATATTAATAGCAGATATATAATAGCTAAAAATATAATTAATACAATTGTGGTAAGTTCTGAAGTGACTGAAAAAGGTTTTTTTGTAATGAACATAATTTATTCCGACAAAAAAAATTGTCTTAAAGTTAAAAATGTAGCAAATCTAGTCATAAATTTAATAGGTTAGTTTTAATGTGGCTAAGAAACCATAACACAGCTGATGGCATTTAGGTCAAAAAGCTTCATACTTCTGAACAGAAATATGATGAGAACAGAATTTCAATCTTGATAAATTTTTTTTTTATTAAATTATCAAAATGGTTTAATTCTTTTTGATACTATAAAGTTAGGTACCTCCACTTTTTCACTGAAAAACAGCATAGCATGATGAAAAAAGGCCCCAAACTTAAAAACAAAGTTTTATTGTTAAAATGTTTGTTATTAAGAGGAAAGAGCAAAATATTTTAGAATTGTTTTTTAAAATTTTGTTAATTCTTTCTAGCACGTTTGAAACTTTGGTTAAAAATCTTGTTTTTTTTACATCACGGTTGACATAATCATACTTATTATAAAGCCCAGGTTGTGTGTGTGTGTGTACATTTATATATTGGATTGGATTTCCTACATTTTTCAACCGATTTCAACAAAACTACACAGGACTACGTAAAATTACCTTGCGATGGTTCTGACAGCGGCAAAAATTGGGAAAACAATTGTTTTTGCACAAAATCAATTTGAAAACACAATTAAGAGGCATTAATGAAAGGGGGACAACTCATATCGAGTTATACTTATTATAAAACCCAGGTTGTTTGTGTGTGTGTGTTCGTTTATATATGAGATCGGATTTCCTACATTTTTCAGCTGATTTCAACAAAACTTCACTTTTTTTACATTCAGAATGCTTTAAAAATTCCATTTACAAGACAATTGTTTATAATAAAATTCTATTCAATTGGTAGACTCGTAACGATTGAAAACAATGTTTTTTTTTGAGTTTGGGTTTGACCAATTCGTAAAAAAAAAAAAAATAATTAAGACATGCGTGTCTGTCAACCTTAAACAATAATCTTTGTCAATTTTATTTTTCAGTATTTATGATGGTCGATACTTGATCTATCTCTTACTGTTACATCCCTGGGCAACGCCGGGCGCTACTGCTAGTAATTACTATTAGTGTTTTTGTGCTTTTTTTCCAGTAAAAAAAACAAAAACACATTGATTTGGAAATTTTTGCAAAAATCTAATAAGTGTCAGATTTTAATGTGACTTTCAGGACTTATTCACAAATAAATGAAATTATTTTTAAAATATTTTTTTTTTTTTTTTTAAGAAAATCTTGGTAATTTTTTTTTTTTTTTTTTTTACATGTGTTACCCCCCCCACACACACACTTAATTTTTATGACATTTTGAGAAATTAAATTTCAATCCTAAAATTTGTTTTATTATTTAAAAGTAGTACTCCTTGGAGAATGTAAATAATCAGTTTTTTTTTTTTTTTCAAATTACTAATCATTTCCTGAAAATCTGCTCGAAATTGTAAAATAAAAAAAATGTAATAAAACTATGACATTATTTAATTAGAAGCTTTTAATTGCTTTTATAAATAAGATTTATTAAGGACACTATTGTCTAAAGAAACAAAATTTTTCCAATTAATTTTTCCAAGATTGTTTTAATTTTTAAAAATTTTAATTGTAATAATCTATATTATAAGTTGTTTAAAATTCTGCATTACTTCAATCTGGTTAGGTGATATTGTTATTAAGTGAAAACTATATTTACAAATCAAAAATTGGAAAGCTCAACAAGTCATTTACTCCCAATATTTTTTTTAAATTTAAAAATTTTTTTATATTTATACATAACGTGCCCATTTGAAAGTATGTTGATCATTCATGACATAATCAGTAAATAAGAGAAATGATTATAGTAAATTTAAATTCAACATTCCTAAAATTAGATTACAGAGAACATTTTCCAAAATTTTTAAGATTATCGAGTACTTAAAAATTATATGAAAAAATCATTCACCTGTCATTTTCTTAAATTATGTTTTAACAGACAAGGTCTTCCTAGAACAATAACAAATGTGTCAACACCTTGTAAATCAATCATCAAGTGATTTACAAGATGTTGACAAGCACTTAATCATGCTACTATTTGTTTTAAAAATTCATTTCGCTTTTCTTTTGAACTTAAAATAATATTTTTTCAAATTGGATTAATTATATTTTAAATCAGCTAATATTTCTCAAATAAAGTTTCAGAAAAGTATATTTTATTTTTGGAAGATTTTTAAAACTGAGACTTAACTTTTGCTTATAATGTGTCAAAAATGGCTAAATTTAAATGATTTCTGAAAGTGAGCAAAAAGTTAAGATTCCAACCAATATAATTTCTATTTGAAATACACCAGAGTATTTTGTTTACTGGAAATATTAAATTTAATCATTTAGCTTTTAATTAAAGCTAAAAAACAAAGCTTCAAGAATGTGTTTTTGTTTTTAAAATTTTAAACCTTAGGTATCGAAAATAAAGTGATTTGCTTCCATTCTCAGATTGAAAAGAAAATAAGCAGTATAGTTTACTAAAGGTTACCTACCTTTATAGAACCGGTTCTTGAAAATTTGGGGTGCCATTATTGCCTAAAGGGAATTCTGAACTGAACCCTTTATTCTACGGGGTTCAGTTCAAAATTCCCTGTAGCTTACCCATTTCAATATAGACCTGATGAAGGCTGGAGGGCACAATGACAGAAACGTTGTGATAACAACAACAAAGATGAGGACAATAGTCCGAATGTAAATAGTCAGAAATTGCATATTGTACAAATGGATAAAAGTATTCATTTCTATAATTATTTATAAAGCATAGTTTGACACAAGACCACAAGTATGGGGCATCTAGCAAAGATTGTACCCTCTACTAATGCTGACCATTACACCATGATGAGCTGCCCTGGATTCTGTGGTTATTGTGATCCTCAACTCACCTCTCTTTTGTCAGTACAATACTCAAGAACTTTGGTCTGCAATACATTATAATTCAGAAAAATGTATAAAAAGCATTCCTTGATTGCATATTAAATCTAAAATCTAGTGATTTACCAAAGCAATATTTTCCTTATTTTCAAGTTTCTAATTGCTACACGGTTGTTCTTTGGTCCAATGTCCTGTGAATCATAAAGAGATGAAAATAATAAAAATAAAATCTTAAGTTTTATTAAAAAGTATGAGCAATGAAAATGTTTTTTATTCTTTTATTACATAAAAAGTATATTGTTCGTGTATGGTATAAACGTAAATTAGATAAATTGTAAATATATATTCAGATAGGTTAAAAAATGATTATCTGTAGGAAAAAAAGAATAAGCCCAAGGAGCCTACTTGTAAAAATAGTTAATTTAACCAGTAGCAGGAACTTATGATAAAATAAAAAAAATAAAATTTTTTATACAGGTTGATAATGAGAATTTTCCAGTGTTGCCAAATAGACTTTCTCTCCCAAAAGAAATTCTTTGTCCTACAAAAAGAAAAGAAAAAAAAAAGAAGAAAATATCAAAGAATTCATAAATATCTTGAGAAAAAGGAAAAAAATTACAAAACATTTCCAGTAATAATTCCTCTTAGCCTCTTTTACAGTTGCTCCCATTATTTCAATTATCAGGTTTTGTATGGTACAAAGGTAAATGGAGAGAAAGAGAAGTGAGGTAGATTGTTATGCCAATCTTTCAAGTAAGGAATCTGCTTACCTAAAACAAATCAGCAATGAAATAGTCGCTATTTACCTAGGTATGAACACTAACCTCTGGCTTTAGTGAAAAATATCCTACTATAATTGTACTTGTCCATCCCTTTGTTAGCAAGATTATTACATACTATCAATATCTCATATAATAGATTATTCCACATTTTGATTGTGGAAAGCGGGAAAAGATATTACTTAGTCTAAGTCAGGAAAAGAAAGAAAGAAGGGAAGATAGAAGTGGAGAGTGAGAATCAGATTACGCTAATAAGAACAGATGCTACACTTTGATATTATAGTGATCACAATAAAAGTACCAATTTTTCAATACAATTATTCTCTTAATAGTACTTTAAAAATGATTGATATTGTGAAATATCAAACGATGGAAATCAAGTAAGTAATCACCAAAAATTCAATTAACATTAAATTAAATAAAAATAACAGTTTGCTGAATTATTTTAAAATTACTATTAAGAGAAATATTCATAAGACAGGGATTTGGCTAGAGAGAATGAAATAAGGGAAGATAAAAGTGTTTAATGTCTCATAAATAATGGACTATTCTGTTTTGAGTGTGCGGAAAAAGGGGGAAAAACATTAGTTGATTTTACGTGAGAAAATGAAAGAAAGAAATAAAGGTAGAAGTGTAATACTGAGGCCCTGAAGTGGTTAAATGTTAACTATGAGCTGGAAAGGGTTAAGCATAAAATGGAATATAAGCTGAGAGAAAGAGAGAGGGTGGAGACATTTTCCTTGGTGGAAAGAAACCATCTGGTTTATATTTTCACTAGACAAAGATAAGACTACAGATTGAGAAATAATTTTATCTCTTCCTTGAGAATTTAGGTAAACAAATACCGCTGACAGGAGAGAGAAAGAAAGAGAGAGATCCGGATTATGTTTTTGCATACGAAAACAAATGGGAAAATAATTTTGTCTCTTGCTTGGAAATGTAAAGAGAGAACAAACCCTTTTTGAGGGTCGGAGTTATGAAAACAGGTCCTATTGTTGAGGAGCAGGTGATTTGGTTTATATTTTCACTAGACAGAAGATAAGTCCAGGAATTGAGAAATAATTTTATCTCTTCCCTGAAGAATCAAGAGAAGTAAAATTAATGACAAGAATAAAACTATACCCTTTCATGCACATGTTTTAAAAATTAGATTGTCACAAAGACAGTTATGCTGCACTGGAAAGTAGGCTGAGGTTGAATGCTGAGAAGGCAGGAGGAAAGAGGGAGAATTTAGCACCATCTGTATGGAGTGATAGTATTAGGTTGGTGCAAAAATAATTTCGTTTTCTAACATATGTTACTATGTGAGAAAACGAAATTATTTTTGCACCAACCTAATACAAGATATAAAGTGAAGCAAAATGGTAACATGTTTGCCTACACTGGTTTTATAGAATGGACAAACAACATACCTTTAGGGATTGTTTCTTGAGCTGTCTTAGCCATTGGTCAGTACGGATGGCATGGAGGGTATCCTGAATAATAGGAGAGGAATCTTCTGTTGCCTGAACGGGAATAGTCTCAGGCTGATAGCCTCCCCAAAAGGCAGATCCATTATTCACTGAAGTGAAAGTGGCAGTCATTTTGGGCACTCTTCCATTTACTGAACCAATTCCTCCAGATAGAGAATTCCGGCAGTTGAAGCACATCTGGCTTTTGCGTAATGTCTCCAGATGGTCTCTCTCTTGAGCCATCGTGATTCTCTCAGCCGCTGCCTGCTTCTCTTGCTCTGTCAGATTATCCATTTGGGTCATCAAATCCCTCCAACGCTGACTGTATTCCAAATCCATCTTGTTGCTTTTGGCCAATGCCATTTCACCTTCTTCTTTTACCTTCTGAGCCTCCTACAAAAGTTACAATAAAAATTGGATTGTTGCTAATGAAATGTCTCATTATTTTATTACATAGATAAGAGAAAAGAAAAAAACAAAAACAACAAATGTGCATGCATATAGATTGACAGAAAATAGAATTGCAGCAATTTAGTATACAATATAAGCAAAAGGTTTGTGGATTTAATAATTAGTAAATTTCATACCTTCTTTGGAGGCTGAAACTGTTTAATCCATTATCCATAATCCAATTTTTTAAAAGGGCGGTTACCTAAAATTTGAAATCTGCCAGCCCTAATATTACCATGAGGCAGCAAGGTAGATTAGGCAAAAAGAGCTTAAATTTTAAGGAATAGTAATGTGCAGTAATGTGTTAGTTTTGTTATTATTATCTCTACCTATAAAAGGCAGGATGTGTGTGTGTGTGTGTGTAATGAATGCATGGCTGCTTTTTTCGACAGATTTGCACCAAAATTTACATGCACATACTCCAAGTTAGCGGGAAGGCCAAGACCGACTTTGCATTTCCCAACTCCCATCGATAGTGGAAATAATCGATTTTTTCATGTTTTTACAGCAATTTTCATGTAGTTTGTGGCCATTTTCTACTGGCCAGAGTGAGAGCCTATAGCTGGCTGCCACAAATAGGCAGGAACATTCTATTGGCCAGCGTGAGAGCCAACAGCTGACTGACACAAATGTTAACTAGCATGCTAGCATGCAAAAAATATCGATAGCTGCATTCGTCACAAGTGGGAAAAATTTAAATCTGCATGGCACTTTACTCCAATTGGCTCATTTGCTTGCTTAAACTCAACATTGATTCTGATTCCGCAGAATTGGGTTGGGTGTGAAAAAGTATTTGTTGTTAACATTCTTTTTTCATTCGGTTTTTCCAGTTACGAGTCCTTTTTTAAAGCTGATCGTTTTGTGTTCATTTTGTTTAGTTCTTTTTTTGTAACAAATTTAATGTTTAGTATATAGCTTAGAAAAAATTTGCAGTGTGAGATAGGCAAGAAGTAAGGCATGTAGCAACATCAGCAAGGTAAAGGGCACTCCTTTAAAGGCAAGGAAGGGCAAAAATATTTTAAGTGATAGCGATTGCTGTATGAGTCATACGATTTTTCAATCAAGCACGGGCAACACCGGGCCATGCTGCTAGTTATTGAATATATGAAAATATATAAAACCTTCAGGAAGAGAAATCTGGCTCAAAGTGAACTAATAAATTAATTTTGAAAAAGTGTATATTCCAATTTATTCAAGAGTAGCTTAGAAGTTGCACTTCATCCAGATTTTTAAGCTAGATCCTGCCAATTGGGCCTCCAACCCAAAATTAAAGGGATCTCTGGTCCAGCTTAGAAGACAGCAATGATAATTTTGAACAAATACCTTTGAATTCCTCAATACACTATATGGAACTTCAAAACTTCACTTTAACTCTGTTTCAGGCTATAATTCCAATTCTGGCTGAAAGTCTGATTTGGGCTGAAATTCCAATTCTTCAAATTACAAATTCCATGGAACTTCAACAGAGTTCTTCAAATCACAAACTCTGTCGAATTTCAAAACCTCTCACTTTAACTCTGATTCCTTGACATTTTGAAGAAATAAGATTGATTTCCTCAATTCAAAGTTTTGAAGATATTTCAAACTGAATTTAAAACAAAAGTTTTTAAATTCACAAAGTTTTGTGCAACTTTAAATTCAATATAAACTAAAAACTTAAAATTACTAATTTTTTCAGTTATTTTAAAATTTGAATTTTTAACTGTACCCTCCTCATCCAGACAAATCTTAATGCTGGATGTTCAAGCACCAGATGAAGGGCAGATTTTCAATCTCAGGACTATCCTGAATCCAAAATGGTATAATAGAAAGTGTGGCCTGAGTTAGGATTTCAAACATGCGGATGGACAGACAGACAGAATTTGTTATTTATTTAGAAGATAGAAGATTGATTAAACATACAATTAATATGCCTAGATCACATCTATAAACTAATATGTGAACAAAGTTTCAAAATAAGTATTCAGATTCCATTTTAATACTCTTAATCCTCCTTGGATGTTAACACAGGCTTCTACACTAACATACATGTGAATACCATCCTACACTACTTCATGCCATGCCTCTTGCTTCTGTTAACACCATACAGCAAGAGTTGTATGTAGGTTAACTAAATGAGTTAGGCATTGTTCCATCATATGCCATACATTTTCAGTAAGTGACAGGTTTGGTGATTGTGCTGGTTAGCAAATTTATTGACCATCTTGCAGAATATGTTGAATAGTGCAGGTATCACACAGGCAAGTATTTTGTAACCCTTTAGTCAGTCCTAATCATCAGTAACTAATAATGTCACCCAGTTGTTAGCCCTAGACAGTGGTGGTCAATAATGTAACCTCTGAGTTGGCCTTCAAGTTCCTTCAGACTACTGTGGTTACCATTTAGCTGACTCTTCACTTGTTAGTGTGTGATCTGTTTTGTCACTGGTATTGTGATGGTGGCATGGTTCCACTTGACTTTGTTGGTGTTTGTTTGCAACCATCCACATTGTTTTTTTGACCTCAGTGAGTGAAAAGATTTCTAATGAAGCAAACTTAAAGTGAAGACAGTTCAATAATTTGGGAGCTACACAAGAAAACAAGAATCCTTTGGAATAGAGAATTAACTCAGGTTAAATATGTAACAATGATTTGGTTTATATGTGATTTGTTGTATACAGTGGTTTTAACTGTTCCCACTTGTTGTTATAATCAAATGACATTGGAATCCCCTTGAAGTCTTCAGCTTCTTTTAGTAGTAACTTAAATTTCTAAGTTCTGGTCTTCATGTCTGTCAGGAGGTCTTGGCAAATGATGTAGATTCCAGTAGCAATAGAAATTAATTTTTCCTTACTACTTGTATCCAAAGGAATCCAAATTAATGTGTGGATATAAAATTTCCTCTAGGTGAATGTCACCGAAATTATAATGATGAATATGTCCAGTCGGTCTATCTCTCCAGGGGTACTTTTCTTCTGGGTGGCTGATTCAAAACATGTTTATTTTCCTTTGTCCAGAGGAATCGTGAATGTTATTTATTTCCACGACCACCCTGGATTCTTTCTTGTCAACATGTTTTTATTTTATCTGAAATCTTTGTGGATGGTTAATGGTTTCTTTCTTATTGGTCAGAAGTGGAGAAGGACGGATAATCTTGGGTTTGTTCAATCTTACTGAATTTCATCTAGTTAATCTTGGGTTCGATTCTCCACGGAATTATCTTGAAAAATGATTTTTCAATGCATTTTGTTTTTAATTTTTTTCTCAACTTTTCAACAATTATCCTCCAGTTAGTAGATTATCTCTTTTTCCTTCTTTCTCTTTTTGTTTGATCAATCGCCAGAGACCCCAGCGTCACAATTTTCCTGTTGCAGAAATGGTAGTAGAGTTGTTTGAATAGTGTTGTGGAAATACATGCCAGTGTTCAACATTCTCTCAGAGTTGTAACATAGCATCCCACATCATGATTTGGGCCTGTTTGTCAAGGGCAAATAAATCCTGAAAGATGTTGCTCATTAAGTCTATGCCACATAGGCAAGTGTCCCTCACTGAACACTACAAACCTATCTACTCCTATTGGTGGAAATCAATTCACATAGAATAGGTATATAAGAAGTAACATGGGAGGAGAATTAATGTTTGTGGTGTAATATTTTAGGTATGAACAGGTGTATTTCAAAGTAAGCAAACTAGATTTAGTCAAAATTATTTAGGCTTTAATTATAAAATCAATCCAAGAAAATAACTACAAAATACTCACAGCAAACAATGATTCTACTTCTTTTGAACGCCTTTTAATTTGTGATGCCAGGTCAGTAAGATGTAGTTTTTCCTCTTCAAAATTCTTGCGCTCTTTTTCAAACTTCTTGTGATCTTCCCGCAAGGCTTTCTTTTCCGTCTCCACAAGTTCCATCTGCGCACTCAACTTGTTGCGTTCTTCTTCAAGGGCTTTCATTGTTGCATGAAATTCTGTTTCAATCTATCGAAAAATACATAAGGCATCATGTTGATTTTTACTATTGCAATGATTATAGATTTACAAATACTTTAATGTTCACAGAAGAGAAAAGTCTTTTGAAATCAAAATTGAATAGAAATTAAATCTACATCAGTCAGTTATGTGCCATGCATGATAAATGCTTAGGTGATCATGTATCTTTTGATACATGACTGATGAGGCAGATTTTTCCCACAGTAGGTTGCCATTTCTTTCTGTGATAGACCAGTTGCTATCCAAGGCTATAGAACAAAGTCTGCCCTGCTGTTTACCCATAGCTGGAGGGAGAAGAAGAGGATTCATACCTTTCCCAAGGGTATTAGCATGTAAGTGAATGTAATGGATTCAACTGGAATTTGAACTCAGCTCTCTGATTCCTCAATCCATGCATCTATCCATTACTCCACCGTTCCTATAATAATATAAAAATAAGAAAAATACCAAGCCCACTTTGCAAATTTGTGACTCCAAGAGAAATAGATTGATTGATGCCAGAAGGATATGGGTTAATCCAAATCTTCCTAGTCTGTTTAAACTGAGGCTTTCTTTTATTTTTCCATATATTGGGAACATTTTGCTTAAAGTTTGTATTATCTTTGATTTCAGATGAAAACTTGGAAAATTTATAAAATATTTCAGTAAAAATTTCACTTTCCAATATTACTGTTTATAATTAGTTTGGAAAAAAAGATGTCAGAATAATTGTAAAACTTAACCTGTGAAATAGTCTTTAATTTTGAGAACCAACAAATATTATTTTGTGCATCATCTACTGCAATTAACTGATATTTCACCTGTTTTCAGTAGATTTGTAAATCAGTTAAATAAATGATAGAAACAAAAATTAAACTAAAATGTCACAGTACTTTATTAATGTAATTTTTTAGGTTTCTTTGGAAAATATTTAGTCATTTAATATTATTATGAAAATGAAATAGCCTGACATAGGTGACTTTTTCCCCTTTGGGATCTCACTCTTATTCCAGTATACCTTTTATTTTGAAAACTGTATAGAAAAGTCCTCTACAGCTTTCACCAACCAATCTTTTAATGCACTAGTATACTGTCTTGTGTGACAATCCTGGGTGTAGAACTTGAGTTCATGAATTTGGTCATAGTAATTATGAGTTCAATCCCTGAGCTGGGCTGTGCAGACTTGGGCTCAATGGAAACAGGGCAAGCAATAACTGAGCAGCACTAAGAACTAAATGAGATATTTCCAGACATGTTCAGCAGGACAAGAACAAATTACTCTGGTAGATTAAATAAAGGTTACTCAGGATTAACAAGACCCTGATGAAATCTAGAGAGCACAAGGTCTGAAATGCTGTGATAATAACAAAGATGTGGACAATAGTCTGCACGTAAATAATAACTCCTCATCCTATAAATTCAGACAGAAATCAATTCTCAAGATATTTAGAATTGCAGGACACAATTATGGCAGGACTTGTAAAGAAAAATTCCTTGTAATAATTTAAAAAAAATTAATACTTTGCTAACTACAGAAGGTCAGTTTATACTTTTAATTTTTTTTGTTTTTGCAAAAAGGTTGCTCTAAAAAAAAAAAAAAAAAAAAAAAAAAACACAAAAAAACAAAACAAACAACTAGTTCTTATGTGCAAGTTATGTTACGGTTATCAATGCAAAAATTAGTTGGTTGGTTGTTGGATTTAACAGCATGTCAACTACTATTTGGGTCAATTTATGCCGAAGCCTTATTAATTTATGAATTTAAGATGGTTATTTTGTATAAAAGGTTGAAAGGCTGTTGGGTTTCATAATCTTCTGTGTTTTTTGGGATTGCTTTTTCTTGTGACTGTTTCTGATTGTGTATTTTAATTTCTTCCTTGGCAGGCTTTTGATTTTCTAGAATGATCGGGTAATGATCACTGCCACATGTGTCGCTATGTGTTTTCCATGTATAATCCATACAAATTTCTGGATCGCATATACTTAGGTCTATTGACGATTCTGTTCCATTGGAGGGATTAAGATAGGTTGAGGATTTATGATTTAATAGACATAAGTTATGGGTGTTAATTATTTCTTCCATTATTTTACCTTTAGTATCTATTTTTTTGCTATTCCATATAGGATTATGACTGTTAAAGTCTCCTAGTAAGATTCTGGGTTTAGGGAGTTGCTCCATCAAGTTGTTTATTTCTGTTGTATTTATTGGTTCCTGTGGGGGTATATAGATGGAAAGAATTGTGATGGTTTTATCTAGTGTCACTTGTGTTGCTATTGCTTGTAATTTAGTTTTAATGTGTACTTTACTTTGCGGTATGTCATTTCTAATCAATATTGACACTCCTCCATTAGCTCTATGTCCTGTATTGTGGTTATAGTGGTATTGTTTATAATTTTTAATTTTTAAGTTGGCATTTTCTTGTAAAAAAGTTTCCTGTAAGCAGATGACGGCTGGATACAGTAGTGACATAAGTATGAGTAGGTCATTGTGATTAGATTTTATTCCACGACAGTTCCATTGCAGGATCTTATGTGCCATGATTATACTTTCATTTTTTGGGGGTAAAGTTACCTGCTAGGTTTATATCATTTGTCCTCTCTAGTTTTTTTCCATCTCTTGAGTTTTTAGAAGCTTTGTCTTCAACTGCTTGTGGTATCCTTCGGTCAGATTTTTGGTTTTGTTTTGAATTTTGTTTGTTTTCTTTCTCTTCTATTTCCATATATTCCATAGGCTCAAATTTATTTTCATTTGATATATTGATTCTTGATTTTGAATTAGATCTTGATCGGGTGCTTTCTTGCTCTGTTGTCATTTTTTTTTCTTTTTGTTTATTTTTCATTTTCTTATTTTGGGTTTGGGAAGAAGAGGGTTCGCTGAAGTTTTGTTCTATGTTTTCTTTCCAAAGTTTTTTCCCTTCTGGGTTTATTCCATTTGATCTGGATTGTTGATTTTTATTTTGATCCGATTTAAGTTCAATTAAAAAGGTTTTTAATTCTTCGAGGAAAGCTTTTAATTCTTTGCATAAATTTGTTATTTCAATTGAACCTTTTATTTTATCTTCATTGTTTATTTTATTTGCTTTTTGTGCCATGGAAGCATAGGTGTTTTCTTTTATATTATTTTTAACTTCCTTTCGTGCTTCTATGAAAGATATATTTTTTTTGTATTTTATTCTAATTATTTCTTTCTCCTGTTTATATATACTGCATTGTTTTGAAAGAGCAGAGTGGTTTCCCAAACAGTTTGAGCATAGGCTCTCATTTGGGCAGTTCTCTTCTTTATTTTCCACATATTCTTTTATTTCTACAGGAATCTCTGTGATGCCCAAATTTGTGGCATCTATAGCATTGAAGAGGGTTTGGTACGTATTGTTCTACTTTTATACTTTCATATCCAATTTTAATTGTTGTTGGAATTTGGGGGGAGTTGAAAGTTATAATGTAGGTGTTAGTTTGTATCTCTACTTCATTTTTCTTTATTGTTATTCTTTTGACATTTGTAACTCCTTGAGTTTGGAGTTCTGTTTTTATCTCCTCTAGAGTGCACAGGGAGAGCTCCTTGCTTTTTACTACTCCCTTTGAGAAATTTAGGGTTTGGTGTGGGTAGGCTTTTATTTTTATTTCTTGTAGTTTTTTTTGTCTTATTAATGTGTCCGCATATATCTTTTTTTCTACTTCTACTAGTAGTGTTCCATTTTGTAATTTTTTTACATTTTTTGGTATAATATTTGATATTGCTTTTTGTATTTTAAATGGTGAAATTTCTGTTAATGCTTTTTTGCTTATTGCTTCAAGTACAATAAATCGTGGAAAGAGTTCGCTGTCATTTTCTGTTTCCGAGTCGTTATCCACATGTGGTCTCTTGGAAGATTTCTTTTTTTCCATTGATTGTTTTTATTTTTTTTCATCATTCTCGCTCCCTACCCACCGCGGAGTCCAGTATTGGGACATGACAAGGGGGAAACCCATTCGCCTTGCCATGTCGGGGCTACATGAATGATATACTCTCTTTGGGAGGAGTCTATGAGCACGTGTGTTCCTTTGTTTCCGTTTTACAAGTATTACGGCTGTGAAGGTTTAGCAAGTGTGTCAGATCCTTTTTTTCTCCCAAATTGATTGACCCTCAGCCATTGCCTTCCATCACATATTTAGGGTTAAGTGTTAGTTTTGGTTGGGAAGAGGAGTGTCAGTTATAGGTTTGGGATGGATTATATATGATGGGGCTTGACATGACCAGCCGATTGATCGGATCGGGCCCCTCCGACCTCCCGTCTAGCCCAGGTAAGGGCCAAAGTGGTGTGTTACAGGATTGTGACCGCTTTACACCTGGGTTACAACCTGCTCAACCACCAGGATCCCGTCCCCAGACATTACGGGTCGCCACCCACGGCCAACAGGTGGCTCCATTGAGGGACTTTTACTCTCTGCAGGGGGGCAGTCGGCGTATTCTGATGCCCCACCAACTGGGCCGAAAAATTAGTTGGCAGAGTTCAAATTCTGACAGTCTGTTTCTTTCACTTTGCATTAGAGCCCACAGAAAAGGCATGAATCCATCATCCTGAAGCTATAAATTATATAGCAGGGTAAACTGGCCTTGAGTGGCAACCAGTAATATCAAAAGGAAAACTGAATTCAAAACCAACCTGAAGAGGGATGAGTTTTGTCAGGTTATCTTTCCCTTAACATGCCTACTTCAGCTATGAATGCAGTATATGTCATACTCTAACTCTATGGATTATGGGCGATCATGTGTTAAATATAATTCCATACCAGGGCTTATAAAGTATCTTTATACCAGATGCCTTGATATGGAGTAATGGTTAATAAGGCGAGACTGGTTAACAGTTATTACTGAGTAGTGAGTTTGATCCTCAGAGGGTGCTCCATACAAAATTTGACATGTAAAATCAACCAACCAAAGAATTTCTGAGTTATTATTTACACTATATTTGAACTATTGTCTTCATCTTTGTTGTTGTTATTACAATGTTTCAGCCTTCCTCAGGTGTATATGATTTAGTTTTCTAAGGCTTATCAATATTGTATATTGATCTGAATAACCTACAAGGAATTCTGAACTGAACCCCTTATTTAATGTGCAGGGATACACTGTTCTTTTTCCACTGCTCATGTCTAAGTTCTAGTTCTTGTTTTTATTTAGTATTGCTCAGTTATTGCTAAACTGTTTCCACTGTGTGCAAGCACCCAGGGATTGAACTCACATCATTATGTCACAAATTAACAAATTAATCCACTAAACCATAGGAGAATTTGCTGTAGTGAACTTGGAGCCTTAAACTTAACTTGACTGCTGATTAGAGTTGCAACTGCTGCTGCCGTCATGTTTCAACCACATTTGTCTTTATTAGCAACTCCCATATTGTATTTATGCTAGGCCTACTAATCTAATTAACTTTAAAGTTCATAACAGAAGTATCAGAATTTCTAAATAAGTGTTACCTTTACAGCCTTGATGGAATTCTGTTGCTCACGTTCTGACCACAATTTTCGAGAAACTTCCATGTGGACCTTTTCTTCAGCAAGGGCTCGCCGTTCTTCAAACAGCTGTGTCATCAACTGGCGCTGTTCTTCTACCAAAGCATTCTGAAAAAGTTCAACAATAAAAGAAAAAAAAAAATATGAAGCCATTTCCAACTAAATTTATTTTATCTATGTGGAAGCATATGAGAATGTCTGTAAATTTATAACAATACAAGATTGATTGATATTTAACATCCTATCAACCTTTTAAAGGTTATTTAAAGCCAGAGAATAGTTTTAAATACTAAGAATTTTTTGGAGATAATATGATTTACTGATAGAGGTCCAACTAATTAATCCATAGCTTGGAGGAAGAGTTAGATACATACCTTTCCCAAGGGTATTTGCACATAATATAACGAACCCAACTGGAATTTGAACTCTGATTTCCAATTCTGAGCTGTTATTTATATCACCCACACATCCAAGCCTACAGCACCTGATATTCCCAAGTGGTTCCCATTTAGATATTGATCAGGCTCAATGTTCCTTAACTTTGGTAATTGTACAGGAACTGGTGTTTCAATGTGACATGGCTGTAAGTAACTTGATATGTGATGTGGTATTATAAATTTCCTACACTGTACATAACCATGATTGAACTGTTTAATGGAAATGCAGCTCTGACAAATTCCTAGAAAGTAATTGAGCTTGTTGCTTTGTGTGCAGATGGCCATTTGCAATGTGGGAAGCTTACATGTGCAAATGTGATCTTTATAATACCACTAACAGCATGGCCTGGCATTGCCCGTGCTTGATTCAAAAATTGCATGACTCATACAACAATCGCTATCACTTGACTTAAAATATTTTTGCCCTTCCTTGCCTTTAAAGGAGTGCCCTTTGCTGTGCTGATGTTGCTACATGCCTTACTTCTTGCCTATCTCACACTGCAAATTTTTTCTATGCTCTATACTAAACATTAAATCTGTTACGAAAAAAGAACTAAACAAAATGAACACAAAACGATCAGCTTTAAAAAAGGACTCGTAACTGGAAAAACCGAATGAAAAAAGAATGTTAACAACAAATAATTTTTCACACTCAACCCAGTTCTGCGGAATCAGAATCAACGTTGAGTTTAAGCAAGTGAATGAGCCAATTGGAGTAAAGTGCCATGCAGATTTAAATTTTTCCCACTTGTGACGAATGCAGCTATCGATTTTCTTTGCATGCTACTTAACATTTGTGTCAGTCAGCTGTTGGTTCTCACGCTGGCCAATAGAATCTTCCTGCCTATTCCTGGCAGAAGGCTATAGGCTCTCACTCTGGCCAGTAGAAAATGGCCGCAAATTACATGAAAACTGTCATAGAAGCATGAAAAAAATTGATTATTTCCACTATCGATGGGAGTTGGGAAATGCAAAGTCGGACTTGGCTTTCCTGCTAACTTGGAGCATGTGCATGTAAATTTTGGTGCAAATCCGTCAAAAATTGCAGCCATGTATTCATTACACACACACACACACACACATCCTGCCTTTTATAGATAGAGATCAAGCTGATGAATATTCATGAGTTTGGTGTGTATTTAAGGATTTGCTTGAACAGACATGCAGCATATTGCAAGCAGTGGTTTAGAGAAGATTTCTAGTGACTACGATCTATTGTGTACCATGAATTCCATAATTTATGGTATTGGAGTGAGTTACTTTTCTTTCCTAGGCAGTGAACCTGTTTTGAATCAGCACATTCACAGGAACAGCAGCTAATGTTGACTGATACCTAATCAGCTTTGTCCTTTCTACTCTTGTTAAATATTCATGTGAGCTTTTGCAATATGCTTGAACAGCTCTGTAATCTGTACAATGGCTGATAAATTCTAGCAAACATTCATGCATCAAAGTTAGCATGGAGCATGGCAAATCTGCTACCAAGACAAATCATCATGGTGTTTCAGTCTTTTGGAGAACATTCATTTGTTTTTTTGGTACATTTCAAAACTGTTCAAGATGCCAAGCATTCAGAATGATCAATAACTGGCAAAATGTTAGAAAATCTATTAAAGATTTATGAACATAACCATGAGGATTGTTCCCAAACAATCTACCAACTCTCATACATGATTGAAATCAGTTATAGTCAGCCAGGAGATCCTCATGGAAAACCTGAACATGCAAAGACTTGAAGCTTGTTTCTCAGCTTTTGATACTCAATGAGGCATGGAAGAGACATTGGGAATGATATATATATATATATATATATATATATATGGTTTCCACAGATCTGTGTAAAAAAAATTCAAGGACATTTCCATGACTATTTTAAATTTCAAGGACTGAAACTGGTATGCACGTGCACACAAAACGAATGGTCAACAATATCAAAAACACAAACTTTGTGATTTAACTTTTAATAGTTTGATAGATGAGATGTTCAAAGAAAAGTTACAACTGGTTCCAATAATTCATGCCACATGGATCAGTTGAGAGCAGTGTAGAAATTCAAGTGTTGAAGGCTAAAATACAACTGAATGCAGACCTGGTTATGTTACACATTTTGTGTAGCATTTTACACAGTTTGGAGTTCTACTACACTTGAAAATTTTCAATTATGCACTTTAATTCTTACTGTTACATTTCAGCTATCTAGACTGCTCATGGTTTGTGAAGGTCACAAAAATTCTTGACTGCTGCACATTTCTTATATACTTAAGTATAATGGTTTTAATGAACAGAACTACAAACAGAAATTTTCACAAAAAGACTACACATTTTAGCTACCCCTACTACTCATGGCTTTCACTGCACATGGCACACAACACAGTGATGCTAACATTTTTTTCAGTTCATCTAGTTTAGCCATCATCTACTCTTCCAATATTGATCTCTATGGATTTGTCTTTTGCAGATCTTCACATGGCATTGGACATTGCAAGAAGTGTGAAGTTCTGAGTTTGGTCAGCTTTTCTCTGCACAGCTGTCAGCTGACTTGAGCAAATCTTGTGTGCCAAGCTTGTGTTTTTTGGTCTTCAGTTTTTCAATTTCCACAAGCATGGATTTCCATTTTTGTCCAGCTGCTTCTTCCTGAAATTCTTGAAAGCAATATTTTCAGCAGTTTCCTCCTCAAACTCTTTGTACTAACTGATGATATCATCAAAATCAGACTTGCTGACTTGCTTTCAATCCATCAGGTGAGAAAGACATCTTTTTAGACTGTCTTCTGTAGCCAATTTTTTTTCTGCAAATACATCTAGGGTTCAGTCATGCAAATGTCCTTACAAGAGAGTATCTAAGAGGAGACTTTGCCAGAAGTTTCTCAATAATGGTGATGAACATTGTCGCAATTCTACAAAGCCAAATAAGTTTTTAATGTATTTCATGATTCTTTCATATTTACAACAAAAGAGATGCAGGTCATTATTAGCCTGCAAACTTATTTTTTCAAAGATGCATTTTCTATCCTAGGAAACATCAAAGGCTATGGTACCTTGACTTTATGAGTTTAAGCACAGTCATAGTTTAACAACAAGTTCTCATCAATTTACAGTTAAATTGGCTAGATGTAACTGTAACTTATATGATAACATTTCTTTTCTCACTTGTGGAACTCTCTTCCAGCTCCATGCTTTCCAGTTAACAGTGATCCTCAAAAACTTAAATGCAATATCAGCTGTTATTTATTGTCTTCCTAATCACTCTTCACTATTGTTCTTGGTTTCTAATAATGTTTATGTTTTCTAATTCTTTCATATCCAGGAACACCTTGTGCCTTAGTGGTTTTACTGCTTTACTTGGGGTAAATCCAATTAAAAAAAAATTTAAGCTCCCAAAAGGACTATTTTGAAGAGGATGGTGGTCAAATTTAAATACTTACTGGAGTAATGGTGTACATTTTTTAAGGTCTAGTCCAGGAACTTCTTGGATACTGCCTGACATGAATATATGTAATAGCTCAAGTTACCTGGCATAGTCACATTTAAATGAGTTATAACACTTGTTAACCCCACAATTCACACACCTACAATATTAGTAGGTCAGAATTTTTTTTTTTGCAGTAAGGGTCACCCTGTACAAGGCATGGAGGCCATTCGTGGTATTGGGTTACATTAAGGGGTAGTTTATATGGATAGGAGAAGATAACAGTTGACACTAGACTTGAACAGGTTAAGATTGTAGTTATTGGGGAAAACATCTTAGGAGTCTGTTCCATAGAGCAGTGATTCGCAGGGAGAATCTGTTTGAGTGGAACTTACTTCTCGCTGATGGAATACAGAGGGAATGCGGGTGGTTTGCTACTCAGTAATTCAAAACTTTAGATAGTAGAAAAAGAAAACTTGCCAAAGTCTTATGTGAGGTGAGAGCTAGGCGTGTTAAATAGTTAGCATATGAGACTTAAAATACATTCATAGCATGTTTCTTACAGAGTGCTCCATGAATGTGCTTTGTGGTACTGTTTGTTCACTTTAACTAATATCTTAGTGACAATATGCCTGTGTGGCAGAATCTGAATACTTTTTAACAATATCAGACAGAAGACATTGCCACAATGGACTTACATGAATACATTTGATGGCCTTCATTTTTGTAGATGCATAGGTGACAATTCTACATACAAATGAGAGATAATGAAGAAGGTGGCAGTCATAAGAGCAGAAATGTTGTGATAACTACAACAATGATAAGGATATTAGTCTGAATGTAAATAATATATTACACGACTCTTTTCCATGGCTGCCTTTTCCCTGGCCTGTTGCTCTCCCCACTGCTTCTTTTCCGCCTCCACTGATGCCTGCAGTGCATGGAATTTGTTGACTTCTTGTTTCACCTTCCACCGCTCATCATCCAGCAGTTGTGTTTGGCTGTGCAGTTGCCCTTCCAAGCGACAAATCAGCTCTTCCAGTCGGCTGCGTTCACGAGCATTCTCTTCCTGCTGTCGATTCAACCTTTCTTGAAAAGTTTTCAGTTGCTGGTCACGTGCCCGAATTGACATTTCTCGTTCGTCCATTCCTCCAATTTGCCAGTGGTCAAGCTTTTGCTGGAAGATGTTCAGATCTTTGGCATTGGCCTGGATTTGCTCAATCACTAAGTGCAGTGATCTGTAATTAAAACAAAGATATAAAATACTATAATTACAATCAACTGTTTGGGGTGGGGGGGACAAATCTAACCAGGAGTTAGTAGTTCTTGGTGAATCTTATCTTTTGCAGTTACAGATGTATATTCTGATCACAGATAACATTATCAAACTATTATTGTTATCCAATACTTTATTTAAATTTTTCTGGTCATTATGATCAAAGCTCCAGATATATTATATTTCTGATTGTTCTTAAGTTAGTTATCATATACATTACAGCCAGCCAATACCTCATAAATAATGAACTCCATTTTAATTGCATGGATAGACAGAAAAGACATATAGATGTTGTTTGGTTTCAGTAAGAAAAAGAAAGAATAAGATGGAGGAGATGATAACACTCTCATATGTTTTAATGTGCTTCAGTGAAATGGAAAAAACCTGTCAATTTCAAATTGTTTCATTTGTACTCTTATTTCATTAAATAATGACCTACATTCATACTTATGATTGTTACTGAAATATTTTATTAGAGTTGGTAAGCTCAAATATTTAACAAGGCAATAGAAGAATTTCCAGGAGTGATTTAATGTGGAACTTGAAAGGAACTTACTGTATATACTTGCAGATAGGTCACACATTTTTTTTTTACCAAAAATTTCACAAAATATAATATAAATGTAAAACAACACTACCTTGTCATCCTGTTTTCTGAGAAATTGGAAATGATACCAATAAACACTAAAGCTGTGGTTTTTCTCCATATAGAAACAATTTATCTATTATATATACTGACTCACTGCTTTAAACTTATCTCATGCTGCTAGATTCATATATCCATCACAATAAATAAAATTATAAAATATTCATTGATTCATCAGTCACCATTCAGTCAGGGTCCTCACACTAGACTGATATAGAAGCCAGAACAGTGAACATGCATACATAAATTAAGGAACCATGTGTAGATGTTTATTGACAAAGAAAAAATAGTCCTATGATTCATTCTGCTATATATATATATTTTGTCAAAAATATGTTTGTAAAATATAACTTAAAGAAATGAAATATATTCTTTATGAAATAATTTTCTTTAATGGTTGTTTCATATGACATTAAAAAGGCATTCTTAAGCATTATTTACAAATAACAATGCATGAATCTAGTACCCAAAACGTTTGCACTATTTTGCATTGTGCAGTGATATAGTTGGTAGCCTAGCCAAATTTATAGATTATAATTTTAATTGTTGCAAACCCTAATCATGAGTAAAAGAAAAAGTTATGAAGTAGGTTTTAAATTAAAAGTACTAAATTATGCAGAAGAACATGGAAATCAATCAGCAGAAATACAGTGGAGTCTTTTCTAAATGTAGCATTACATTTTCTTCTGGATTTATTTAATTTTTTTTTTTGTTGACTCGATATAAAAATAATATGCAGTAAATATAAAAATATCAGTACAACAGTTACTTCCTTTTGTTTACATGATGATTGATGACATGTATTTTAATTTAAAAGTGTATTAATAATTGTAAGTTTTGAAATAAAGGTAGATATCTGATAATTCTTACATTTAAAAAGGGCTGTGTAACTCAACAGTAAATCAATTATTAAGCCATAAAGTTTGGGTGTGATGACCTATCTGTGAGCATATATGGTATTCAATCATTAACAAGAATTATGATTCATTAGAAAATTCAAAATAGCAAAACTGAAATTTTCATTAGTACTACTAGTTTTTAATTAATTTATCAATTAATATAACAAAAAAATGTAAATTAAATTATTATTAATTTAATATGACAAAGAATGTAAATTGTTTTCAATCATCTTTAGCCTAATGTTACCTGCTGATTATTGTTATTTAAATGATTTTGTCCCAAAGTGACCAGAGTAAGTAGCTTCGTCCCTACAGGGAGGAACCAAAAAGTTATTGACACAACCCACTTTCCAAAATCTGACAAAATGACTAAACATTAGAATTTATTTTGGAGTACTTTCTTGGTTTCAACTTTATTCTTCAAAATATTACAAATGGTTCCCCAAAACTGAAATTACTTATGACAACTGAATAGAAGACATTTAAAAAGTATTATTTACTTCGATGTTGACTGGAAATTTTCTACACTGTCCACCTCTCGTTGTTTGACTTCTTTCATTCGATAAAGAGCCTCCTCAAATTCCTTGCGCTGTAACTCCATAGCTGTTTGGTGAGACTCCTTCAAACGTTGAACTTCTGCTGCATTCTCATCTACAGCATTCTGCAAAATGTTGTAGTGCCGTGTTGTTAGTTCACTTTTTTCTTGCTCTAACTGTTGCATTTTCTGCAAGTGTTGTTTTAGCAGTTGCTCATTCTCTTCCTTCCAGCGTGTCTCCTTGTGTTGGTGAGTTTCCTCCAGCAGCTGAAGTCTTGATCTACAAAAAGCAAATAATATACGGAGTGTTTCAAAAGTCACTCAATTTGGAGTTGATCTCTATATATCTTAGCACTCTATTTCAACAATACATCATACAATAGTATTTTTAGTAACTTATTGTATTGATCTATGAAATAATAGGGTATGTAAGTAATGAAATATTTATTTCATTTTAGATCCTTGTCTGACAACTGAACAGCATGTAGCTGCACATGATGCAATGGAGGTTAGCAGACATTGGAGCAGTGAAATTGCCATATGCCCAAAGGAAACAATACGAAAGCAATCTTGGAGAAATGCAACCAGAATAGGAGAAATTGGGAAGACTTCCTGTAGCTATCACAGGAGAAAAGGGTGAAAAAATAATAGAACATTTAAAACAAACCCTTCAAATCTGAATTCAGCTGAATTTTGTGTTAGTCAAACATTTTTTGATTACTAAAGCAGAGGCAACTGAAAAGGTACATTCCAAGATTGTTTCATTCTCTTCTTAATACTGATCTATATATTGGATTTGCAGAGATATTTTTGACCATGGTGCAAGATGATGATAGATCAGGTTTAGGACCATCAGGTCAAAAAGACAGATAAATGCCATTGCATGTATTGAGCTTCTGAGAATCTCATGTACAGTTAGACAAAATACTTGATTTCCCTAGCATAACAATCTGATGTGCAATTTTATCGACTTGAATCATAGAATCATGCTTCTTTGATGGTAATATGATCTTAAATTTATCTAAATCTTCTCTGAAATGTTCTGTGGCTGCAAATTATTAGATACTGATTGTTATTTTTAACAAAACAGCATTATCACATTATGGCCACATTATCATCAAAACAGTCTTGAATAATTTTAAAAGGTCATTGACTAGAATAATGTGGTGATGCTGAATGACCAGCAAGATCATCTAACCTCTCTAGATTCCTTTCTGTGGAGAATCTTAAAGAACATGGCATATGGTTAAATTTGTTTCTGTTTTGTTTTTTGTCCTGGTTTATCAATCCTTTGTAGGTTATTTAAAGCTGAAACATATTTTGGATTTTAAAAATAATTCAGGTTCTTATGTGACTGAATATTGCATTAACAATTTTTTGGAGATAACAATGATTTTTCCAACTACAACTCCTGTTATTTAACCCATAGCTGGGAGATAGATGGATTCATACCACAATCATATGGCATATGGTGCAACACCAGATATCATACAAAATTGAAAACCAAAATAAAAGAAAAATTTTCACCACTGACATTGACTGAATAAATGCATTGAAATGGATGGCGAACACATTGAACATTACATGTAATGGAATGCATGTGTTTATTAAATCTGTAGTTTGTTTTGTTTACTGAAAATATTGGGACAAGTTAGGTATTACTTTTGGAACAACTTGTGTAGACTAAGTTTTCATTCATTTATTTCATTGTCACTAAGAGTGAATTCAGTTTTAAATTATTATTATATTAATTCATGCATAATGAAAACCCTTATTTTTATGTGTTAAAAGCATATATATAATTTAGTTTTATGAATAATATCATTGTTCATTTTTCTTTGTGTGGAAGGAGTGAAACAATCAGTTTTCAGTTTGTATAATTATGAAAGGAAAGTTTTAGAAGTGAGAGTAAAAACCCAGACTTAATTATATTTAGTTGCTTCAGAAAGTGGTAAAGATTAAATTTTCTGTCATTAAAAGCATTTGTCATTGCAAGTCATTCTCTCCAAACTAAAGCAACTGTATATGTAAGTTGGTTGTTTATAATAGAAGCTATTTTAGAGTGCAAACACTGAACTTAACAGTTTCTTTGTTAATATAAGTAAATGAAAATTGCAAAAATATTAACCATGCATGTGATACCCACATGCCAGTTCTAGCTTCTGATTTCAATACAGAATTTCCCATATTGTGCATAAATATAATAGGGTAGAGAAGAAGAGGAATGCATACAAAGTACCACAAAATTTAACTTCAATGTAAACAACACAGACTGTTAAATTTAGAGAATTCACTTTTTGATGCTTATTTAAAAGGGAATGATATCTAATGAGGTTTGTTAAAGGGTGTATTAACTGAAAAATAAACTTACTTGTAAGATTGTTCAATAGCTTCAATCTCCTCAGAGCACCTTTTCTTTACACTTTCTATTAAAATTTCAAGCTGCTCTTTTTCTATTTGCAAACGACTTATCTGAAATAAAAAAAAATTAAATAAATAAAACTGCTTGCCAGATGCAGTATTTGCCAAATTTATGAATCATAAATGTGGAAATGAGAAGTTTTTAATAAAGCATAAAATATATACAAAATTTGCTTGATATTTAACAATGAATCCTTATTTCATCTATAAAATTCCTTTCCTTTGCCTAAATGGTTATTTATGATCACTGGCTGCTTAATTAAAATGAGCATATGAATATACCTATCACCTCCTGTGGCGAACACCAATAGTGATGCAAAAAAGGCCTCGGATTGCATGTGGACATGTTTGCCAACGCCAGTTACATTTAGGTTTTTCCCAGTTAGCGACAGGACAGTTTGGCATGTCCAGATACGGGCCTCTCTACAACTGGTCAAGATCCCGGGTCTTTGTAAGATGCCTCATGCCAATAAAAGCGGAGACAGGGGAAAAAAACAGCAGCCGGCAGTTCACAAGACATTGTGTCTTGTGAAATCAGTCCCAAGGGAATTTTTGTTCATCAAATTGCTGTGATTTCCAAGATAGTGTTATTTTTGTTACCCCCTGTCTCTTTCACCTCTCTACCAATTACCCCGTAGTTGTTGGGAGAGTAATCAGTTAAGGTATTCCCCCAACCTCAACACACTCTTGCTGTACATTACAACATCTCCATGTTGTGTTAATCTTCGTTTAAAAAGTCACCTGGGTGGAGTTTGCCGTTGCATTTCAGATAGTTCACCAAATAACGTAATGACATGGGGACAAGAAGGAATGAATTGTGGCTTTCTACTGTTAAATTTATGACAATAGTTTATTCCAGATAATACAGCATCCATGCTGATATCTTTATTGTCATGCAATTTTTCTAGCTAATGAGTTATTTCTAGAATGCATTGAAGTAGAGGAAGAATATAGATAATTATACTAACAAGGTAACAAACTAGTCATGTCTTGATGTTTATAGACAGAATTGTGCCTCAGTTGTTCCAGCCAATTGAAAGTAAAGATATTAACTCATAATGTAAAGCATTAATTATAATAGGTTTTGGGCTATGGTGCAATTGCTATTATGAATGACAAGCAACAACAACTGTTGAAGCCAATGAAAACTAGCATTTATATTGGTTTTCTGGACAGGAGTAATTTGTTTTTGATCAACAGAATGCTTTTCCTGATTCAGTCCAAAATGCCTATCAACATGTTTCAAGGTCTCTAGTTTTGATAAATTGATCATTTCCAGTTATTAATTTAATTTGCTTTTACAATATTCTTCTAATATCTAGAATTCTACTCTCATTTAGCAAACCTTAAGCTATCTACTTTTCCAGTTCAAGTTCAAATCTATTAATTACATTTTCCATTAACTGTTCAACTGAATGAAAGATCAGATCAGGAGACTGATTGGGCCACTTCACTAGGTTGATTTTTCTTATTTTCAAACCACTATTTGTTTATGGAGATGTCATGTTTAACGTAGTTGAAGTAATTGAATGTTATTTTTTAAACCTTGACTGATGTAAGGAAATTATTTGTCAATATATTTCAGTATGTGATTTCATTTATTCAACCATTGTTTATGCAAAATTATCCCTGTGATGTAAAATGGACATATAACATTTCCACCTCCATGCTTCACAGTTGGAACAGTACTTGAATTCTTTGTTGTTCTTCCTCCAAACTTGTGTTAATTTGAAGACAAATAACTTGATATTTTGATTTTATTAGGCCAAAGAATATTATTCCAGTAGGTATCTAGCCTACATAAAGGCACCTGAGAAAACTTCAGACATGCCTCTATGTGTGATTTTTTTTCTGTGTATTATATATTTTTTTGCATATTTGATAAAACAGATATATTTCCAAATTCAGAAACATTCTTTCCAAAGAATTGGTAGGGATAATTATAAATTTAAATTTTTCTCAATATAAGGTTCCATATTAAATATGAAATGTAAACATAAAAGACAATGCATTTTGAGGAGTATTTTATGAGGAAAAACTCCAAATAATTTTCTTAGAACAATGCAACCCAATTAATAACAGTAACAATAGTTACCATTGCAGCACAGTCTTAAAGCAAAGCTTTGATTCTAAACCACAATAAAAACCAACCAGCTTTACAATGAAATATTGTTTACAAAATAATATTAAGAATATTGAACAGTTTCTGTCACCTCTGAGTGTTGACATCACTTCTTACATATTCCAAATATAAAGGAAAGTTACTCAAATTTTTCCCAAGAACTGCTACGTTGTGGAAGAGACTCACTTGGATACTTGTCTGAAAAGTACAATCTTGAAAATCAAGGGTCAATTGTTATCAATCCTCCTAATCTTTACTAATCTTCTACCACCTTCTCTTTCATTCAAATCATATACATCATTGATCATAACCATTTTAACCATAATCCTATACCTTCAGTGGGTCTCAATCCTTGTTTTGGCTGAAATTTAGTATGAAAAAAAAAAAATAAAAAAAAAATACCAATCAGCTCATGTCTGTTAAATTTGTAAACCCTTAATATTAGGTTGGTGCAAAAATAATGTCGTTTTCTCACAGAGTAACATATGTGAGAGAACGACATTATTTTTGCACCAACCTATTTCACATTAATAACAATCATTTTTAAATATTTAATCAGAACAGAGTAAAATATTTTATAGAGTTCTGTTAAATATGATACTGAAAATTTAACTCACCTTGATCTCAGCATCTGTGAGCTTCTCAAAAGATGAAGACGACATGTAGGTTTCAGCTGAGTGTGGCCGTAGGTTCACAAGATTTGGACTTTTAGTTGGGCTGCTTATGCTAGGGACAGCATGCTGAGCCTTGAACTTGTAAGTAGGTAGAATTTCAAGTGAAGGCATCAGATTGACAGATTCTAATTGTTGAAGTAATTCTTCTCCTTCATCGGCTGTTGGTGGCATTTCTTTTTTATGAGTTTTAAGCAACTTAACTGGTTCTGGTTTCTTTTCAAGTTGTGGTTCCTAGAACAGAGAAATGTTTAGTTTCTAAGTTTTGAAATGCAAGACTTAGTTCAGAATGACTTGCTTAACTTGTATCTAACTGAAGTACTTCTGTTGACCTAATTTCAGAATTTGTTTATTATTACATACTAGCAATGCCAAATTATTAGTTGTAGATGATATGATATTTAATATCAAGATTTTTCAAACTGTGGATACTAAAATAAATAAAATGGGCTGCATCAAGAAAGAAAGAAGAAAAAATATGCAAGTGAGAGCAAAGTGCAGAATATTGCCCAGCACTCATAAATCATTGGTAGTTTTTCATCGAGGTCAGTTCGTATTAAGTTTTATTTTTTTTTTAAATATAATGATATTATATATATATATATATATATATATATATATATATATATATAGATATGTCTGTTCTCATTAAGTTTATGTATCTTGTTCGACAAACTCATTGTGGATCATTTACTTTACCTTTGTGTTAGAATTTCCTTAAATTTTGTTTTTCTAAAAGTAATAATATTATCTTCATACAAATAGATAATATAAATAGATACATGTAATTCCAATAAGTAAATCATAAGAAATATACATCTAAATTGTCGATGCTAAATAAATGAACTTAGTGAACAGAGTTTGTCTTTGATTTATTACATGTAGGTATAATGGGTCACAATGCAAAATGTGGTTCTTGCTATGGGTCACAGTAAAAAAAAAAAAAAAAATTTGAAAAATGCTGCCTAATATAACCTTTCAATTTTGATTATGATTTGAAGACATTGTAGAAGACATTTCTTCCTAAGTTTGGGAATTTTAAAATAAATAGATTGCAAAGACACTCCCAATGATCCACTTTAGCTGTTTGTTATTTCAACTATTGTAAATATTTTACAATCATTTAAAGATCACCTCATAATGCACATAGTGTATTATCCAAAGAATGTTGTATTCATTGACAGTTGCATATATCTATATAGGCTAAGTGTTCCCCCGCATGAACATTTGCTGAAAAAAAGTCCAATCAAATGTTTAATGGGTCTAAGAACGTCCCTTGTGCTACTTGGCTGACTGAAAAAAAACTATTTGGTTATTATTAGATCAGATACAAATAAAGAATAAAAAAAAGAAATCAATAAAGACACTGAACTGTGGTTGGACTTTTATTGATAGTTTGAGGAACAAAGATTACTTGTTGGTACATGATTAGGTGATGAAAAGCAATCTAGAAATTCTATCTACCAATGTAGTAGAAGCATTTTACAGTACCATAATAAATCTTATACAGGAAAACTATTCATCTATGAATAATTTGGTAGTTACTTATTCAAACATATATTGTTATATGCATGCATATTATTATCTACTGAGCATATTTTACAGAAAATGGTAAATGAAAAGTACTTATTCACAATCAAACTAATGTCCTACTCTTTGTTGTTATTGTCACAAAATTTTAGCCGTTGTGCCAAATGACCTTCAAATGTCTGTTGATCCAGGTAATTTTCAGTGAATTTCAAACTAAACCCTTTATTTAATCTACAGGGTAGAGTGTTCTCATTTCATTGTTCATATCAAAGGATATCTCATTTTGTTCCTTTTTAGTACTGCTCAGTTATTGCTAGATATCCCCAGACATAGACAGTAGAATAAGAACATTGTACTTCCTGTAGATTAAATAATGGGTTCATTTCGAAATTCCCTAAATGTTAACCTGGATCAAGACACCTGAAGAAGGTTGGAAACACCAATGACAAACATTTTAATAATAAAAACAAAGAGGAGGACATTAGTCTAACTGTAAATAATGATAGCTCATCAGCTAAGAAACTCAGATAGAAATTGCCTTATCAGGAAATTTCTTTCATTTCTTATGTTATTTTTTCTTCAAACTATTGAAACAGGGGCGGGAGATATATACTTATTACTAATATCAGATTTCTTTATTACTTTATCTAACATAATATGCAGAAATACCTTTTGTGTGTCTTTTTTTGGACCAACGTCTTTTGTAATCTTAACTCCTGGTTTTGTAGGTTTAGGTTTCAAAGTTTCCTTAATCCCAGATGTTTGAGACTGAATCTTTGCCTTTTCAGTGACCGGTGCAGATGTTGAAGGTAGTGTTTCTTTCTCATTCCGGGCTCCTCCACTGATCTGCACATGGTTAAGGGGGACAGGTGACAGATCAATATCAAGTTCATCTCCTAAATTAAATGAGATAGATTTTTTGCTTGACTTCATTCCCAACCAATCTTCATCATCAGTGTCTGCAACTTTTGCAGTTTCTGATTTTCCAGAGGATTTCTTCTCTTGTTCAGAAGCAATCTTTAGCCAATCTAGTTTATCATCATTACCATCATCAAAACTACTCTTTTGTGACAAACTGCTTTTCTGCCTTGTTGAAACTATCTCTGACCTTTTGTTGACCTTTTCACTTTCGGCTTCCAATCTACAGAAAAATCCCAAAATATATTATTATTCTTTTACGAATGATAAACAAAACACATCTTAATTAGAAAATTTACTTCATCTAATAAAAAAAAATTGTATAAGTTGAAACTGTTGGAAAATAATGCTGTTTATTTTAATGTGAAACTATGCAAAACAAAATGAACATGATATACACAACCAATCTAAAGTATACACAGCTTATTAAAAATACAATGAATAAATTTAATAATCAGTCAGTTATGTGCCATGCATGATACCCACTTAGGCAATCATATATCTTTTGATATATGACTGACAAGGCAGATTTTTTCCCCACAGTAGGTTGCCATTTCTTTCTGCGGTAGACCAGTTGCCATCCAAGGCTACAGAACCTGGTCTGTCCTGCTACTTACCCATAGCTGGGGGGGGAGAAGAAGACGATTCATACCTTTCCCAAGGGTATTAGCATGCAAGTGAATGTAATGTATTCAACTGGAATTTGAACTCAGCTTACCAATTCCTCAATCTGAGCAACTATCCATTACTCCACCATGCCTAATAATTTAATAATAGCCAATCTTTTAAATCAACCAAAATTACACTCTTAATTTTTTGCCAATAATTTATTATAAGTATGAATTTTGATTTGTATCATTTTTAGCATAAATATGTATTATATTCAGAACTAATACGAAGTTATATTTTCCTCATTATTTCTGATAAGTGATTTTCCATTTAGTCCATGAAGTTGAGAGTAAGGCCCATAAATAGTTGCAAGACTAAATAAATATCTGAGTAAGTACCAATGAAAGAAGACAGTGTACAAAGAGTTACTGAAAGGTTTTGGACTTGATCCACTAGCAAAATTTGGGAATTATTTTGTCAGAAGATGGAAAGAAAATTCTTTTATATTGTAAAGTGCCAATTTGAGGATCATTGTGCTTATTTCTGAATCCATTTCACATAATTGGCTGAACAATATCAGTGAAAAGTGTGGAACTCTAGACTTATCAAGTTCATACAGAAGAAAACTTCAAAGGAAATCTATGAATTTATGATGCAAACATTAGGTGATGCTGTCAGCCATATTCAACTGTGAAGAAGTGGTATGCTAACTTCCAGCATGAAGATTTTGATATCAAAGAGGCAGCATGATGGAAAGCCTTCAACAACATCAATTCCTGAAACTGTTGATCATATTCATGATCTAATTTTGTTAAATTAGAAAAATGTCAACCAAATGAATTGCTTAGATACAAGAAATATCCATGAAACATATTGAGTTTATAATTCATGAACAGTTAGGTATACAGGAGTTATCAGCCAAGTGGGTAACAAAATATTTGAATGCCAATCAAAAATAAATATTTTCAAATTGATTTTGCAGTATTTTCAGTGATCTACTAATAATTTTTTTGAGCAACTTGTCACTGTTGATGAAGCATAGTTATACCACTATGATTTGAAAGCCAATTATGAGGTGACAGGATTTAGATTCTCCACAGCTGATAAAATCCAAGATGCCAAAATTCAGCAAAAAAAGTAATGATCACATTTTTTTTCTATGGATAAAGAAGGTATGTTGCTTCACAAGGACCAAACAGTTAATGCAAGATACTACTTTAACTTATTGCATTTGTTAAAAGAAGCACTGTAGTCAGTTTCTTCTGGCCTGTAATAAAATTCCCTACTCCTTCAACCAACAGAGTAGCTAAGTCAAACAATCCAACAACACATATCTCTTGTTTGCTACCACAGTCACACTCCTCTTTAAGCACATTTTATAGATTGAGTGACAGTTCAAATTTGCATAGGTTGAAGGACATTCTCACAAAAGTCTATCTGACATTGAGATCTATCTTTTTTAAATTTTTAAATATAAGACTAATAAAGCTGCCATTTTTTTTTTTTTTTTTTTAGGAGAAATTTTTTTACATGTGAGACTCATTAGAATTCATTTTCATCCTGGAGATAAGCTATTTTCTCTATTGTTACAGGCATTACAAATTGTAAAAAAGAAAAGAAAAAAAATAGTGTTCTCTTTTCATTGGACAATGTACTTGCACACAGAGATGGCAAAACAATTAAAACAATTTGGAGTTTGAGTACATAGACCATCCACCATACTCAGCAGATCTTGCTCCATTTATTTTCTTTTGTCAAATCTTAAAAAGAGCTTTTTAATTATTTGGAGGTGAGAACAATAGGAAAACAGTATTTTAATGAGAAAAGATTAGAATTTATTTTGGAAGGGTTAAAGAAATTTGAGAAACAATGTATCAAGTGTGTTGAATATGTGAAATAATAATGTACATTTTATGGCTCTAGGTTATTTCCTTCTTGGTCAGGCCAAAAACTTTTAAATAACACCTTGTAATTGTTTATGTTGCAACAATTTTTAACTGAAGTCACTTGCACATAATAATAAAGACAGACTAATTGTAAATATATTTTCAGATTAGATCTTTTAAACACTTACCTGCTACCTCGACTAGAAATATTTGGAGCAGATTGAACAGCAGATGATGGCAAATAGGATCCAAACAAAAAATCATCGGTCTCTTTTTCTATGTCAGCAGATCCTAAAAAAATAAAAAATTTAATTCTGAAAAATAAAAATAAAATCACTTAAAAACAGCAGCTATGAAACTATTTTCTCCCTTATTTAGTCATAAATAATTTATAATGATCTGTGTATGAATGAGTTAGAAAAGATGATAATAGACATTATGTGATCAAAAATCAGAACTTTAAATATACATTATAAGTCATTTTAAACTAAAAATCAAACCAAATACAGTACAAATAAAACAACAGTGAGTATAATGGTGAACTAATAATTCATAGCCTTATACAGATATGTACTAGAAGTGACAGTGACTTACCAGGAGCAAAGCGAATTCGCTGCCTCGAGTGTCGAACCATTCTCTGAGAGTCAGTCGCGCATGCGTACGCCTACTGCTATTTTTATGCAGCAGACTTATTTGCATAAGAGAACAATGCTACCATTAAAAACCAGGCGAGTGGACGTGGGAGAGCATGGCTCGTCTAGGCTTCGGCGAGACGAGACGTATTGCTGACAGAAAGCGACAGCAATTTCTGGACATCTGACAAGCTATTCCGGCGAATATGGACGGCCAGTTTGATTTAAAAATTATTCCCGAGTTTGACAGGACTGGATCTGTGGTTGAATGGCTCGAGAAGTTAGAGGACAGAGCTAGAGTCCTGGGGCTAGAAGTATGGAAGGAACAGGGTCGACTGCAATGGCGACAAGGAAGTAGAATGGTAAACGGCCCTATGACTATGACATGGAGAGGTATTTTCTCCATGTGTGGCCGGCTGGTGGGACACTTCCCCGTGTGTGGATGGTTGCGAGTGGCGACAGGCGTCATCAAACGTCGAGCCACTGCCGTAACGCAAAACTGGGACGACAAAATTTGTGATGCTCCCCTGGAATGTATGATAACGGACACCCTCGCCCGGGCTCAGCAACTGGATCCTGCACAGGGAGAATGGTGCGTGAATACGAAGGAGCTTGACGTGTGGGTGGACGTGAGTTCGCTGGCTGTAGGAGTAGCGTTTGAGGCTAAGGGAGCCATCATCGAGGACACATGCTGGCTATGGCCGATAAAAAACACCCAGCATATCAATGTGGCTGAACTGGATGCTGTGCTGAAGGGAATCAACCTTGTGCTAAAATGGCAGGCTACGGTATTACACGTGAACACAGACTCCCTCTGTGTGTACCATTGGGTGACTAATGCCCTTACAGGAAAGTCTCGGCTGAACACCAAGGCCGCTAACGAGATGCTCATTAAGCGACGACTTGAAACTAACTTCTCTTATGAAAGAGTATAACCTTTCGGTTGACATAGCGCTAGTTAGATCCGACCAGAACCGAGCTGACTTGCTGACTAGAGTTCCCCAGAGGTGGTTCAACAATGTGAAGGAACTCAAACCTGTTCAACCAGTATGTGCTTTTGCCGTAGGAAACCCGAGCCCTGCTCACTTAACTGAGATTCATCGACACAGCGGGCACCCTGGAGTTAAACGGACACTATATTTCGCACGTAGGATCAACCCATTTGTGTCAAAAGCAGCAGTGAGATCGGTCGTTCGGAGTTGTGAACAGTGTCAGTCAATAGATCCAGCTTCTGTGTGATGGCAGAAGGGAAAGCTCAGTGTGCGTGAAACTTGGAGCCGTCTGGGAATGGACATCACACACTATAACGGTCGCCATTTTTTGACTGATCAATTGCGGCCCCACACGGTTTTCGATCTGGTGGCCGCTAGTTCAGCAAGACGCTGCACACGTAATCCAGTAATTGTAGTCGGTGTTTTTCAAATGTGGTGCCCCAGTGGTGATCCTGGCTGATAATGACACTGCATTCCGCAGTCAGCAATTCAAACAATTCACAGAAGAATGGGGCGTCCGATTCCGACTGCGCTGCGTGTACAAACCATCTGGAAATGGTATTGTAGAGAGGTGTCATCGGACAATCAAACGGATTACTGCGCGAAAGAGCTGCTCTATTATGGAGGTCGTGTATTGGTATTACATCACACCCAGGGATGATGTGTCTGCCTCTTCTGCACCCGCCAATCTGCTGCATTCGTACAAAATTCGAATAAAAGGAATTGACGTTGTACCCTTGCCTAATCAGGCGACTTCGACTCGGTATAAAGAAGGAGACGCAGTTTGGGTAAAAAATCCGCACAGACGCTGCACGTCAAAGTTTGTGAAAGGTCGTGTCACGGGGATAAACAGTCCATGGCTCACTTCATTGTTACCAGCGAATGATGGCGATGACACAATGTCAGGGAGTCATGAATGGCTAAAACCAAGCTCCAGTGCAAGCAGCAGCGAGACCTCATCTGAAAGCGAGAAAGAGGTAGACTTGATCCTTATTGATCCCCCGGAATATGATTCAGACCAGGACACATCTGACGATTCAGCCGGGGAGGAAGACATGGTTATACCACCGCGAAGGAGTGCAAGGTTGAAACGACCAGCCCCTCACTGTCACTTATGTGATCATACGATCAGGGGGGAGTGTAATAGAAGTGACAGTGACTTACCAGGAGCAAAGCGAATTCGCTGCCTCGCGTGTTGAACCATTCTCTGAGAGTCGGTCACGCATGTGTACGCCTACTGCCATTCTTATGACGCAGACTTATTTGAAGAGAACAACGCTATCATTAAAAACCAGGCAAGTGGACGTGGGAGAGCACGGCTCTTCTAGGCTTCGGCGAGACGAGACGTATTGCTGACAGAAAGCGACAGCAATTTCTGGACATCTGACAAGATATTAACCAAATTTTCATCAGAAAGTTTTAATAGATGGTCTATGGTAAGTATGTCCACTGTTTTCGCGGAAAAACAGCATAGTGTAAATGAAAAATACCACAAACTTAAAGAAAATAAAGTATTATCGTCAAAATGCTTATGTTATTATTAAGATGAAAGAAAAAAGTATTTTTTAATTATTTTTTGATATTTTTTTATTATTTTCTAACACGTTCGAAATTTTGGTTAAAGTCTTCTTTTGTTTACGTCATCGCGGTGACGTAAAAATAACATATTTTTTTTTGCGCTTTTTTCCCGTTGAAAACACATTGATTTGGAAATTCTTGTAAAAATCAAATAATTGTCCGATCTTAATGAAATTTTCAGGAATTATTCACAAATGAATGAAATTATTTTTGCAATATTTTGTTTTTAGAAAATTTTGGTAAAAAAATTTTTTTTTTGAATATGTTACCCCCCACTTATTTAATTTCATGAAATTTCGCCCAAAACCTTTTTGGCTCCTGAATTTTTTTTTTTGTTAAAAGAAGGAGTCTTTGGAGATAGTAAATAACCTACTTTTTTTTTTCAAATTTGAGCTATTTAAGTGAAAATCTTGTCTGAATTGAAAAATAATGAATCCAATAAAACTATGATATTACTTAATTAGAAAAGCTTTTAATTGCTTTTGTAAATAAGTAATATTAAGGACATTATTGTCTGAAGAAATAATTTTTTTCTGATGAATAATTAATTTTTACAAGAATTTTTTCGTTTTTTAAGGAATTTTAATTATAATAATGTATAATAGTTTAACATCATGTAAAGCTCTGTATTAGGAGGGCTCCTCGATATTATGTAGTAATTAAGTAGAAAAAAAATTGACGAATCCAAAATTGCTAAGTTTAATAAATTTAGTTGAGCTACTTTTTTTAAAAATAATTTTTTATGTTGTATTTTTTTTACTTAATACATTCCTTATTTCCATGTATGATATACTGAAATTGTCAGTATTATTACAAGGTCACGTGATTTAAGGGTTTTGTCCCTTTACGCGGCCTTTTTCAACATTTCTTATTTTCTTAGTGTAAACTTTAAATTTTAAAGTAATTTTTCTTTTTTTCATTTACTATTTCACTAAATAATTTTATTTTATGTATTGTATTTCCATTAGTGTGTGTCATACTCAAATAGAATAATTTTTTTAAAACTCAGACTTTTAAAAATTATGTCATTTATGGTAATCCGTAGTAGCTGTCATCGCTTCGTCAGTCAACAATCCATCAATAGTTGGGTCAGATTAACAGGATCGATCGTTAATAATTGGTTGTATATTATTTTTTTATGCTATAAGTAAGAAAAATTTCTTTCAAATCAGATTACTTTAACTTTAAATTTTTTAATTTTACTAAAATAACGTGTCAGAAATTTTTTTAAATATTTTAAAAATCAATAAATTTGTGTTTGTTTACAAATTTCTTAAAATTAAGAAAATGGCCGTTTTTAAGAAAATTTTAAAATTTAAAATTAAATTTGACAATCAAATGTATATAGTTTCTATCTGAAATACACCAGAATTGTTTAATTAATAGAAATTGTAAATTTAATTATTAAACTTTCAATTAAAGCTAAAATGAAATCTTCAAGAATGTTTTTTCGTTGTAAAAAATTCATTTTAAACTTTAATATAGAAAATTTATGCCGAAATAGTGGACATACCTAGTCTATGGAGACTATGGACAAAAAAGAAAAAAGGAGTTTATGTTGAAAAACAAATACTTTTTTTTCTATCAAAGCTACAAACTTACTGATGAACCTATGTACATTTACAAAACATTTTAGTTATTAACAGCATCAGGAGTGTGTGTGTGTGAGTGAGAGAGAGAGAGAGAGGAAGAAAGATAAGCGAACATACCATTTTTACCCATTAATAATTTTCCAGCTTGTGATGTTTCTGTTTTGCCAGTATTAAATGTTAATGGTGGTGGTGATGATTTACCAAAAAGGTCATCCAGTGCTGATCGAGATGGTCGAGACGTATCATTTGGCTTTTGTTCCAGTCCAAAATCATCAAAAATATCACCATCTTTGCTGAATGTCACAGCTTTCTTCACTGGTGATTCTAGACATTAAAAAAATATTTAATATTTCACATCAATTCAATTTTCACAACTGGTGTTTATCTTCCACTCCCGTTTTATTTTTTCACTTATAAAATAGAAAAGTGATACTAAACTGCCAAGATTACAGAAGATAAAAATTAATAGGCAATACAGATATTAACATATATTATTATGAAATATACACATAGTAACAATGTATAATATATTGATATTTATAGAAAATTAAAACTGGAGTTAGTTTTAACAAATTAGAAATTTCAGTAAAGAATGTTTTGAAATATGAAACCAGTTAAAAATTCATGCAGGATATATACACTGGTGCCATTCTCTGGATTTCTGAGGATACCATGGACCAAACATGTGAGCAACAACAAGGTTTTGGAGAAAATGGAAACAAAAGGAAAACTTATACGTAACATCAGGAGGAGGCAGTTGAAATTTCTATGGCACATTATGAAGAAGGAGGGTTTGGAAAACCTGATACTCACAGGAAAGAGAGACAGAGGAAAGCAGCATGAAACATACTTAATGAGCTTGAGTAAATGGATGGTAGAACAGGGTTGGGAGAAATAACAAAAAGATAAAACTTATCAAGAGCTATAAGGGACAGGAAGATGCCTATGTTCTGAAGGGACACAGTACATAAGAGAAATTTTCAAACTTTCTTTGGTTTAATTAACTGCTGCTAAGATGCTGAAACTATTAATGCATGGCATCCAAATCTTTTTAGAAAGAAGATTACCTAAAATTTTAAATCTGCTAGCCCTAAGATTACCATTATCCAGCAAAGGTAGGATTAGGCAAAAAGAATTATAGTTTTAAAGAAACTATATGCAGTAATGGATTAATTTTGTTATTACGGAATATATGATAAAACCCTTAAATAAGAGAAAGTCCCTCTGGCCAGAAGTGAGATAGTAAATTCATTTTTAGGTGATTCTTCAAAATTCAGAGGTTAGCTACAAACTTTTGACCTAGAGTGTATATAAAATTAAAACACATAAAACATTTTTCGAAAGTCAATTTACCTTTTGTTTCTTTTGCAACAGAATTTATATTTTCTTGTGACTTTCCAGACAATGGAGGTTTTGTAGATGAAGCTGGGTTTTGATTGGATGTATTGTTCTGATCTTTTCCTGTTGTTGGCAACAGAAGACTCTCATCATCTGAAAACAATCCTGCTAAATCAGAATCATCTTTGGCTGTTAAAGAGAAAAAAAAATCCTATTAAAAAGAGAAATTCTGAATAGACTGTATTCAGAAATAAACCCCTAACCTACTTTGACTCTTGCAAGAAGATCAAAAGTTTGAAGAAAATCCCCAAACCACATACCCTCCACAGCCAATATTGATTTGATGGAGTACAGAAGTGAATAAATAATTATGTTACACATGAAAAGTTTTGTATTTTTATCAGACATTATTAATATATCATTAAACCAGGAAGGTAAAAAATGCAAAAAAATTCCCTAATGTATGTCATTAGCTAGAGCTTGAAATAAAGTAAATAAAACACACAAGACAAACTGAAAATATTTCTTATTAAGTTAAAGTAACAGTATTAATGATCAGTAAAAAAAAACAAAAAAATATTTCAAGAACAGTGATCCTTTGAAAATACTAAGAAAAACATGTAAGTGACTAAGCACTAAGAAAAAACAAAAAAAAAATCATTACTTGTAGCTTCTTTGGCATTTATCACTGATGTTGCTTGTTTAGTAGATGGAGATGACTTTGGAATGGATGAAGGTTCAGTTGTAGAAGACTTGGCAGCAACTGAAAATTTCTTTGATGCTGGTTCCAGAGTTTCTTTTGGCAGGAATGAGCTGTCATCATCGGACAAAAGTCCTGATAAATCAATATCATCTTCAACTGCAAATAACCAATTATTAATTTTTTAAAGTTTGAAGCTTTATGACAAATTTGTGTAATAATAAAATTTTTATGATAAAAAATAAAATAAATAAAATTTTTATAATAATAATAAAAAATAAAATAATAATATAATTCTTTTTATAATACAGATTTAAATAAAAGCAAATAGCAAATTTACAAATTTGGTTACTAAAATTTACACCAAGATCAGAAAAAAATTTGCTGGTTTATAGAACTCAATACAATACTTATTGATTTGTTGGTTGTGTGTAAAACAAAATAATGATAAAAGGTGTAAAATCAAATATCTGTGACAGCTAATCTCAATATATCATGGAGTACTGAAAAGTCCTCAACCCAAACAGAATTTGTAAAATCTAACCAAACATCAGAATTCATTTTGGAATCTGTTCTTGGTCAGGCCAATAATTTTTCAGCAGCCCTTCTTGTGTTCAGATACGTCTTTCAGGATTCCAGGCTAATAGAAATGTCACAAAATCTTATCACAAGTCTTATTTATACCCAGATGGCTTGCCAGAGGAAGCTGTTCTCACTATTTCTGGTCTATAGGTTTTGGGGATGATGACTTGATAGACAACTGCCCAGTCCTCTGAAGCTGGGACATATGGAAGTCTCCACTTTTTCATATGCACCTTGTTTTTAACAAATTATCTAAATGGAACTTTCTCTAACTCCTCCTTCAGTAATGCATAATTAAAAAGTGGGATGATTTTAGGATCTCTCCCTTGTTCTATCACGTGCAGTCTGCTTCATAGGGAAACATCCAAAGCAGTCTCTATATTACCAATGCTATTCCCTTTCATGAGACTATTAGAAGGACAAGTGAAATCCATATCAGGATTATAAAAAGTTGGGGACAGATCGATTGTCTCCTTTCACCACACAAAATTTCTTTTCTAGCTTTTCCTTTAGCCTTTAGTCACAGCACACAAAGGAAATATACCAGGGTTTTCTTCCTTGATTTTCTCCATTTCTGCCGAGGTGACCAGTTCTAGCACTACTTTGGGATGGACGGTTACTTTCCCACCAGCTAGCTAACAACATAGATACACCTTTCATAGGCAGTCTGGGAATAACTCCAACAACAATGGGTCCCAACATTAACTCTGATACAAGGTGAACCTGATGTAGACAGATACTAACAAAATCATTAGTGATACTCTGGACAATAACAAATTCACCTGTGGCCAAACTTGACCCATACGGTAAAATTCAAAATTAGGGATTGCATAGTTGCCGTATCTTGCAAAACTTTTATGTTTATGGGTATTCTTTTAGTGGTATCACCCACAAGAGAAACAGATCCATCAAACACAAATGTCCTATATTCCTCTCTAACATCTTCAACAACAGATATTCTATCTGACACAACTCAGAAGAAACTAAGCTGGGGTTTATTTTGGCTTAATGCCCTAGACTCATTATTTCATTTAGTCCAGCAAAAAAAAAAAAAAAAAAAAAAAAAAAAAGTCAAAAAGTTTTCAAATACTTTCCATGATCAGCTACCAACATTAAAAAAAGAAAAAAGAAGATATCAATAACTAAGACAAGAATAATAACTGATGATTTAGTAAACAAAAAATAATGAACAAGATTGTCTTTTTGTCAACAGTAAATAAGTCGTTGAAATATGTAGGTAGATCAATAAGTCTGCAACCTAATGATGAAAAAAAAAACTATATGCAACATAATCACCTTTCTTATCAGTGAACTTAATTTGGTGGTGAATACTAATCATGTTGACCAAGATTATACAGTAAACATGTCAGATCAAAATTCAACAATAACATCCACTGATCTGCTAAAAAAATTAGCATACCATGATGAAAAAATGCCTCAAACTTAATAAGAACAAAGATTTATCATCAAAATCTTTATGTTATTATTAAGAGGAAAGACCAAAGGATTTTTGTATTAAATTATATCTTTTAGGGCATTCAAGATTTTGGTTAAAATCTGCTCTGGATCGTAAAATAAAAAATGCCATAAAACTAAAACATTGTTTAATTAGAAAAGCTTTTAATTGCTTTTATGAATATTTTATAGACACTATTGTCTTAAGAAAAAAATTTTTTTCAATAAATAATGAATTTTTACAAGAATTGTTTTCAGTTTTTTAAAATTTTAATTAGAAGAATTTATAAAGCTTCAAATCTTTTAAATTTCTGCATTACTTTATTCTTGTTAGGTGATATTGTTATTAAGTAAAAACTATATTTACTAATCATAAATGGAAACATTTAGTACAAATCATCAAACATCAATATTTTAAAAAGAATTTTGAACTTTTTTTATGTGTATAAACGTGCTGATTTTTGTAGATTGTGGACACCCATACATGACATTATCAAAAAATAAGAGCAATAACTATAACAAATTTAAAGCCAAAATTTCTAAAAGTCAATAGAACGTGTAGGATATTTTCCTAAATTTTTAAGATTACCGAGTACTTAAAATTATATGTTATCTTCCTTAATTATTTTTTACAGATACGTTTCCCATAGAAAAACATTAGATAAACTTCCATCTGTCATTTAAGCTGTAAACATGTCAACACCTTTAACAAACAGCTACTGCTGTGCTTAAAAAATGCATTTCTGCAATATTTCAAACTTAATGTAAGTGATGTTTTTTTTCAAATCAGATTAATTAAACTTTAAATCAGCTAATATTTTCAAAGTTTCAGAAAAGTATATTTTATTTTTGGAGGATTTTTTAATAAAGATGAAAAAAACAACTAAAAAAAAAAGCAGTAATCAGCTATTTTAGCAAAAAAATAAATAAAAAATAAATTTAAATTAGTTTTGAAATACAGCAAAGATTTTGCTTATTAAAAATATTAAATTTAATCTATTAGCTTTAAATTAAAACTAAAATAAAAGCTTTAAGAAAAATTTAAAAAAAATCATTTTAAACATTAGGTATTATGTTTTATATGGCGGTACCTAACTATATTTCTGGCTACCTGGCGACAAATTTATTGATCCATTATATATATATATATATATATATATATATACATACATATATATATATATATATTAAGACATTTTTATGCTTATACATTCTTTTTATAGATACAAATATTTAAGTAAATGCTCTGTTTATAATAAACAGTATTAAACATTTACCGGACTGAATGTCAGAGACATTTTCACAGAAAATATTTGTTCTCCAACAGGATTTGAACCTGTATCCTATATGGAACCATCATTTAGCCTGACATGCTCTTAACTGATCGAGCCACAGAGTTAATCGGTTAAGAGCACGTCAGGCTAAATGACAGTTCCGTATAGAATACAGGTTTGAAAATTTCTTGGACATTCAGGCCGGAAAATGTTGTTTAATACTGTTTATTATAAACAGAGCATTTACTTAAATATTTGTATCTATAAAAAGAATGTATAAACATAAAAATGTCTTAAAAATAATTGTTGAACTTTGTCCATTTCATAATATATATATATATATATATATATATATATATACACACACACAAGAGAGAAAATAGTGTACCAAAAGGTTTTGTCTTCACTGCTGGAACCATCTTTTCTTCCGACTCTTTAGTTGTTTTGGGAACTGAATTACTGCTGCTTGCAGTAGTAATTCCAGTTCTAGTTGGAGGTGACAAAGATCTGCTTGTTCCTGCTGTACGACGAGGACTCGTCACTGCCTTTGTCAAAGGCTTCTCAGTGTTCTTTTTGTGGCCTCCAAACAGATTGGCATCCATGTCATCAAGATCCTGCCAATAAAATCCAAACCAAAATCAATCCTATCAAAAGTAAAAAAAATATTCTAAAACATCATGAAAGAAATTTAAATGAGCAACTATTTTTTTTTATTGGTAACATATTTGAAGCATTAATTAAAATGTTAAATGTTTTTAACAGTTTTAATGTTTTGAATAAATATCTTGCTGGAACAATTTGAATAAAATAGCTGTTGAATTTAGCATGTCTGCAGTTTTCACATACCACTCATGTCAGTCCAGAATTCACCTATTTCTCATATATCCATACTACTCTTGCATCCCTCACCCACCAAAAACACACAAAATAATAAAACCTAGAACAATTGTCACTTCAGAGATAGATTACTCCATTTTTCTGGCTCTAACAATCTTTCTATGGTCAAATGGTTTTAAATCTTGTCTATATCCCATGATTCTCATGCCAACAATGCCACTTTACCTTTTATGTCACACATATGTCATCTAAATTAATTTCTACAAGTGGGAAAGGCTTGATGTACATTCAAAGGGCTAGTAGCACAAAACTATAATACATTCTTGTTTGGTGTTGAGTGATTGAAATGAAAATATAGAACATTCTTTACAGAAGATCCAAGAAAGAAAAAAAAACAACTTACATCTAAGGACTTGGCCACTAGATCAACATCAGCTTCGGATATGTCAGATTCCATATCATCATCTGACATGGCTGCCATATTAGCATAAAAATCATCCTCTCTAAAAAATGAAATGTAAATTTCTATTAAGGCACTCATTACAGCCCAATAAAATATAGATACATATATGGTTCCAAACACCCATTTTCATGTTATACAAAAGTTATAAAAAATAGTCTATAAACTTTCCTTAGGTAAGTGTTGACTAAGAAAGATTCATGAATCTTTTTCTCTGTTTATACAGAATTTAAATCGTGGTACTTTTTAATTGTTAGAATAGATTATGTATGCCAAGAACTGAATACTTTGTCTAAAAGTTTTTTATGTCATGTATAAAATCTACAAAGCAATCTTTGTATATTAGCTGGTTGCATAAATATTAAGTTTACATAAAGACATAATACCAGAATTAGCATAAGAGCTCCATTAACTACTCTCATCCTTGAAAAAAAAGATAAAATGTTATACTTACTGATGACTGGGCTTCTTCCTCCTAACAGCCTGAGGAATAAAATGAATAGTTATATATAATTTCTATATGCACATATTATCACAGAATCTAACTGAATAATATTTAATTTTATTACACAAATCCTATCCCTATGTTTGACATAAATTACAGACAAAAAATGTGTGTGTATATATACACATATGTAACAGAGCAATGACCCCTGTTTAAATGTTTAATTGCATGAAATTACAGGCTGGTGATTTGGAGGGACTACTAATTGCATAATAATTATTAAAATTCTCAGGAGAGTAGGTTCAATGGTTGAAAAAAATTAAAAGAAAAATGGAACGGGTTCAAAATTATGTTTTAAAATAATAAAATTTAAGAATAGTTCCAAAGGAAAATCGAACCCAGAATTAACTAGCAAAGATTCAGTAAAATTGAGCAATTCCAGGGTTACCCACCCTATCCACTTCCTGCTAATAAGAAGCCATGATTAATGTGTTGCCCAAAACACCCATTATCTTTACAAAAAGATATCTGGGAAGAATCTAAACAAAGAAAGTACCATATGAATATCAACAAGACCTCTTAAGATTAAGATAGTCGGAGTGGAGAAATTAAATATATCAATGTCAAATTTTTTTCTTTTTTCATGTCTATATAAGTGAGAGCTCACCAGGCCCAAAGACGGACAGAGACAGGCCCTAGAGCAGGCATCCCATCGACAAGGATGTTTTGTGGGCTTATCACACCTGTAACGCGTCCACGTGTATAAGGGGATGTGCACCATCCAGTTGGGGTCTTTATCCAGACACAATCGCCCACATTGTATCCACTCTGCTGCTTGGGCCTATCTGGCGGGGGTGCATCAATACCCTTCAGTCGGACGTGATAGCGATGAATAAGGTTAGCAGAGGCAGTCAGCGGTGACACATTATCCTTAGGAGTGACATTGTACCAATAGACTGCTTCCATTATGGTGCATTGTTTCTCGCTGCAATTCGTTTGACACTTCGATGACATCGTTCCACAATGCCATTTCCGGAGGGAACATGCGCACAACGAAAACACAATCGGACTCTCCACTCACTTAGAAAGTCCTCGAGGCTCTTGCTGCGAAATGCTGTATCATTGTCAATGAGCATTTCAGCAGAACAGGCCTCCAGGTGGCTGATAATGCTTGCTGCATCTTGTTGCCTCAGACGACACCAAATTGAAAACTGCGAGGACCTGCAGTAAATGAGGGACAGATAGTGTTGGCTTTGGTAGTGGGTTACATCCATTCCCACTCGAAACCAAGTATCACTCACGTCCAATCTCCCCTTCGGCCAATGCATGGATGGAGGGTCAATCGACTGACACTTCTCGCACTTTCTCACCACAGCCCTAACTGACGCTTTGGAAACTGTGGGGTCGACCTGTCTAATGAGGTACAACGTTTGCCTTATTCCGGGATGGCCGCTTCGGTGATGGATGGACCTTATACAGTCAGAATCGTGCTTGTCTGGCAACACGGTGCTTGCACAGCACGCAGGTTCAACAATCCTGACATGGTCATGCCATCGCTGTGGTACTCTCATTAGGCTACCTGCTCGGTTATGTTCCAACTTCACCAGGACTACATCCACAGACAGTTTATATTCTTGGACCAAGCTTGCGAGTGTATCAAGCCGCCATCTGATTAGGATCTCACTTGCCGCTTTGGTGTGCACCCTAGCCTTCCCCGTGAGAGTGTCCTTGACCCATCTGTGTACACAGGCAGAGTCAGTGTGAAAATGCAGTATATTTGCTTTACACATTAATGCCATGTTTACACCTTTTAGCATCCCATCAAGCTCCGCCAAATTTATGTGCTGCGTATCCCTTTCCTTTTGTAACCAGCTCGCATCCTCCACAGCAACTCCATCGTGCTCCAATGATACTCTGGTGGCTAAAGAGCTTGCGTCGACCCAAACATTGAACTCGGGACTATTAACACACCACTTTCCTTGCACAGGGTCTTTTTGACGCACTCTTGCGACGACTTCTTCCATCATTGTTGCTAAAGGGACGTCGATCACCTTGTAATCCCAACCCTTTGTTATGTCTGCCGCTCTCCTCTTAATAAATGCTGCAGCCACCCTAAGCCATTTCACCACTGGGAAGTGCCCGACCAACTTTCCACAAAATGAGAACATGCTACGGCGGGTAAGAATGGACAGTTTTTTACTAAGTGCCCTGTTTTGTTGCAGAAATAACAGCGCATGGCCGATCTTTCTCTCCGGTTTCTAGCACTGTTGCATTGCACACAATCTCTAGCCAGATGGTTCTGGCACCCACACCTGAAACAGTTGATATCACTCTGGCTAGTTTCGCGAAGGGTCAGTGCATGTGCGGCCTGCTTAGGTTGCCCTGCGGCAGCTAAATGTTCGTCCCTGGTATCCACCAATACGGCGCGAGCTCTTTCAAGTAGCTCTCTCAAAGTTAGGGTTTCCATCCTGGTAGACGAATGAAGGAGCCCCTTGACGTGACTTGGTAACCCATTAATGAAGGCACTCTTCATCCAACATTCCAGCGGCATTTCACCTACCAGCTATTGCAAATCTGTTAGAAATTTGTCCACAGTCTCTTCTGAAGGCGGCACGTGGTAAATCGTTCGAAAGCTACAAATGAGTCTGTTCCGTAGGCTTTCACAAGGGCATGTTTAATCTCCTCAATGTTAATCAGTTGTTCTTTTGATAGATGCCGATATGTCTCCCAGGCTGTACCTTTCAATCGTAGTGGCAAGACCTGCTCTACCTTGGTTATTTCGCAAAGCTCACAGGTTAATTCCACATCTTCCAACCATTCCATTATTGGGATGTCTGTTGCTGCACCGCTGAATTCGGGAATTAGTTGAACATCAAATTGCCTCGACGCCATGGTTCTAATACTGCCGAAATAGCTTGTGTTGGTAAAGAAAAGAAAAAGCAAAAGAAAACAAATAATGAGTGTCAACTTCCAGTAGGAATAAGTCTGCAACAGATTGGTCTCTCAACCGCAACACTTGTAGCCAAAATCCAGTTCAATGACTGTCTGACGTAACAATCCAACAGGCCACGTAGAGACGGCAAAATTGGGTCAAACACCCAGCTTTCGCTTCTCACCAACAAGAACGCCTCTGTCTCTCCCAAAAGACGGCTTGCTTTATACAGCCGAGGACCAACCATAATTTACATACGAATCACTAGCTAACAAAATTTCACGTTAGTCGTCCGAGACCACCAGTCATAAAACATGGGCGCCGCCATTTTGATTCTTTTTTTGCCATCGAGCAGCTGGACTTTACATGGCGCACAGATTCGTTTCCAAGGTAGGCCATTCTTTTCTTTCCTTGTCCGTCCAGTATTTCATTTTGCCAGGGCCTGTTGCTACAATTTGCGTAAGCATCCACTATTCTGATACAAATTACTCGTTGCCTCTTAGAACGGCGAACTGTAGTCAGTTCAGCAGAACCCACAAACTGCTGCCTTTCAGTTCCGCTACAAATTCTCTCTAGTAGACATGCTACCAGCCATAACATGAAAACAATATGGCAGCTCATTAACAGTGGCAAACAGAAAATTTTCTTTCAAAATTTCACAAGTTTTTGTTTTTAAAGGTGAAATGTCAATCAAAAAAACTTTTAGGTGTGTTAGCAAAATTGCTTCATCTCTTTTTACCGTTAGCTCTAGTTTAAATGTACCAGTAATTTTTCAGATTCTCCATAATCAATTTTGAAAATTAGTTTTTTTCCTACTACTTCCACCCTAAAATGGCTAGTGCTCCTCCAGCTAAGAGAAAAAGGAAATTAAACAGAGAAAGGCAAGTGTTTCAAGTGGGAATTACAGTATTTTTGCACAGCAGTGAATGAAAAGATACATTATTTAATTTGCAAAAGAGTACAATCTGAAATGAAATGAAAAATCTATCTTATGATAAATATATAGACCCAATGTGCATTTCAAAACTCAAGGAATTGAAAGCTAACTTGCTACAGCAACAGACATTTTTTACAAAACAGAATGTTGCTTCTGTTACTGCAATGTATGAACTCAGCCAAATCATAACTGTAAGTGAGAAATTACAGTGAAGGAGATTTCGTAACGCAATGCCTTGTAAAAACAGCTGACATTGTATGTCCAGAGAAAACACACTTATTCAAAGACATTTCATTAACCAGGAACACTGTTGCTGAACAAATTGATGAAATGTTAGGTGATTTGAAACAACAGTTGAAGGCTGTATCATGAAGTTTTAAACATTTTTCTATTGCTGAGACTGCTGACATTACTAGAATACAACAGTATACAATCTTCATCAGGGCCTATGACAGTGAATTTAATATTTATAAAGAACTAATTGAACTGGTCCTCATGCATGACACTATGACAAGTCAGGACATCTCTGAGAGACTTAAGCATGTTTTGCATCAGTATAGTTTTGAGTAAACTTGCATGCTTATCTACTGACAGATGAAATAAAAAATGAAAGTTGTCGCCAAGATCTGGCTTTTGCTGTGGATATTACTGCACAATTAACTGATCTTAAAGTATAAGGTAAAAAACAAACTCTCATCCAGTTGTATGATGATATCAAGTGCTTTATTACAAAACTAAGCTTATGGAAGTCACAGTTGTCAAATGAAAATTTAATTCATTTTTCTACATGCAAAGAGCTGAAAAACACTGCCAATACCGAGACTGTACTTAGCTTTGCTAAGTAGGACAGTCACCTGGAATTTTTGTCAAAGAAATTTTACAAAAGATTTAGTGATTTCTCATCTTTTAAACATCAGTTTGCATTATTCTCAGCACCATTTACCTTTAATGTTGCCAAAACAGATGGAACTATTAGAAATGTAGTTGGATTCTACACTCAGAACAAAGTATATTGAAATAGGAATATCTGGGTTCTTTTCATACCTTTCTGAAAAGTTTAAAAACTTCAGAAAGTTTGCTGCAAAGATTATGGCAATGTTTGGTTCTACCTATGTGTGTGAACAGTTACTTTCCTTCATGAAATCAACAAAAACCTCTCAGAGAACAAGGATAACTGATCAAAGTCAGAACAGCACAGACATTTCAGCCAGATATACCAAAAATTGTCAGCAAAAAGAGGTGCCAAACTTCAGGACAAAAAACTAAAATTAAAACTGACTGAATGGTGACAAATAAATGTTCAATTTTGAAGTGTTGTAATTTTTGTACAATGTACTTGTTGCTGTTGCAAACTGCAAGTATATGCTGTTTAAAATTTCATTTTTTTTTTTTTATCAAACTACTTCATTACTTTGTATACATGAATCCTGGTAAAACATTTGTATAGAGATTGTGCATCTCTAAATTTAAGTAGCAAAACTATTCTGCAATAAATTTTATTAAATTACTCCAATTAGTTATAATGTGAACAATTGGTTGTCATGTGTGGCTCTCATGACAACACATATGTAACCATATGGCCCTCAGGAGACCCTCTGTTTGACATGCCTGCCCTAGAGGAAGTCAGCTCAGAGATGCTTGTAAGACAGTCATCACTAAAGAACACACCTGCAATTCCCATGGCTAGAGCAAAAACATAGACACACGTTTGACAGAAGAATTGAGTGAAAGTACTAATTTTGCTTTTGTTACAAGATTCCTCAAATCACCATCTGACAGTAGCGAACTTGATTTCTCAGTAGATAATAGAGACATTTTATTCAACCAGTCTTCTTTCATATTCAATAAACATCAACAGTGTTGTGCATTCTATTGAAGGATTTCTTGTCCCAGCCTGACACTGAAGTTGCCCTTGGGCAGAAAGAAACAAAAATTACCACAGCCTTGTTGAGGATTATTCCTTCTCAACTACAGTACACAACATACATAGAGGGGTCCACAGATTTTGGAAAAACTGAAACAACCCCATTGAATGATACACCAGCTCAAACCAAGGAGGCAAAAGATAGCAGGGTGACTTGTCAGTATTACTCAACAAATATAGTGACAGAGAGGAAGAAGAGACAGGAGTGTTTGAGAAGAGAGGGTGTAGGATATACATATACATGCACACACACATCATGGAATTGGCAGAAGATACATTTGAGATGAGTGGTTAGGTTTTTTGGAAAGATACAATAATTTTTAGTTAAAATTTTATTATATTCATTCTAAGAACAACTTAAAATAAAAAAATTCTTAATTCTTCCCAATAGTAGTGAGCTTTGAATAAATGGAGCACACAGACATACACAAACTCACACAAAAACAAAAATAATAAACAAAACTTCAGCTGTTCTAAATTCTCTAGTTCTTTCATGACTGACCAATGAAAATTGGCCCAAACAAAAATGAAAAGACCAAAGTTCTGTCTTTTTACCTGTTTTTCTCTCAATCTCTGATGAAGCTTTAATAAAAAAGTGAAGCATGTTAGATTTATAAATTTGTTCTTTATCTTATCATCCTGTAAAAATACAATCTACATTTGATCTTTAACCCTCTCTCTCTCTCTCTATATATATATATATATATATACATACATACATACATACATACATATATATATATATATATATATATATATATATATATATATGAATGATAGGATAAAAAACAAATAGGAAATGTTATAAATTTAACATGTTTTCGCTTTTATTAAAGCTTCAAAGAATGAGATGTAGAAAAAATCTGGTGTTTTTATTTTTGTGTTGTTTGATTTTCATTGGTTAGGCAGAATTCATGTGCTTTTGACTTGTCAAACAGCATTTGTGTGTGTAAGTGTATCATAATTATAGTTTGCTTATGCGGGATTCAGATGATAACATGTGTGTGAGAAACAACACAAAAATAAAAATACCAGAAATCGTTTTTTCCCTATCTCACTCTCAGATGATGCTTTAATAAAAGCAAAACATCTTAAATTTATCAACATTTCCTATTTGTTTTGTAATAGGACTTGTGCAGTTGTATGTTTTTTTTTTTGTTTTTTTTATCTATAACTTTTTAACATATAAACTTGTTTTCCTTGAACTGGCATATCCAGATGTTTGTCATGAAAATGGCAAACTCTTTAAATATATTTATAAAGCAGGAAAGTGAAGGGAAAAAAGTAGCCATTGTTTCTGAATCATTTCTTTTCAGTGACCAATACACTATATAAATGTGTATGCGCATCTATATGAAATTTTATGTGTTTACATTCAATGTCATTTGAAAGCCAGTATAAAGCAAAAGGAAAATCAACACAATCAGTTTATCCAGAACAATTGACAAAGAGAGAAGAACCATAACCAACTATAGTTTATAAAACATCTGTACATTATTGTAATTACAAAACTGCTAAAATTTATTGTCTAAAGGGTAATATGATAATTAAATTTAAATATGAGAACATTCAAATATTGTGAACACCAGATAAATCCAAATAAATGAACACTTAATTTGATCTCAAAATGCAATGAATGATTGTACTTACCAAAGCTGTTCTCTGTGGAGTCTTAGGTCCTGAAATTACAATATCCATAATTGATAAATGTATTCTAGAAAATTGTACATTGAAAAACAATACAATAAAAATAACATAAAATCAGAAGAATACAGCATCAAGCAAATTCAGTATGGCTCTAACAATTTTCAGCATCAGCCAGAAGCTTTTTTTTTTTTATTATTTCACTCCAAGCAAGGTGATAAAGCCACTAAGATGCAAGGGGTTACTGAATGTGAAAAAAACTTTATTAAGGTGAGAGGACAATAAAAGAGGAGGAATTGAAAAGAGAGAGGTAACAGATATTTCTGGTAACACCTACCTAGTCACTTTCTACTGCTTAATGCAACAGTTACGTATAACGTTTTATGTATTTACATTCAATGTCATTTCAAAGCAAGAACTGGATACTGACTTAAGGTATTCTAGGGTGGATAGCCTTACACAGTGTAATGTACCAGAGAGAGGACATCCACAGCACTGGGAGAGGGGGAACTTGACAATGTAATTGACCTGAGCTGTGTCATTTGTCTAAAATCATTACTGTCATTAATTTTTTTAAATAAATAAAAAAAACTTAATTTTTCATTTTTCTTCCGAGACATGAGCTTCTAAGAATTTTACATTAGTCTTATATGCAGAAAAATTATTGGTCTCGTTCCATAAAATAAATACAAGCAAAAAATATTGTGCATTTAAGATAAAAATAAAAAGGTGTTTACAGAAGGATAATAGATCTAAAAAAAAAAATTAAAAAAAAAATGTTCATTTTATGAGAGGATGAGATAAAAAATATAAAATCAGAAACCTTTAAATCATAATATCTGATTTATTCCCCCCTCCCAAACAACACACACTTAACTTCTGATTTAATCCCTCCACTTTTTATTTTGTAATGACCTGCCCATATGAGTAGTAATGGGAACTGACCACATTCGTCTGGTAAGTATACTAAGTATACAATAGAAAGTTAAGTTCAAATCTGATTAAGGGATTTTTAGGAAAAGTATTTAAAGCAGTGTCTACAATCTGAAAACATCAACAAAAACTCTAAGTATGAAAAAGAAATTATTTCAATAATATTTTATTCAAATCAAAATAATGAAAAGTGAAAATAAAGCCATAGCAATTACGGTATCAATAAACTATAATCATAACATCATAATTTTGTAATAATTTGCAGAAGTACATATGAAATTATTTTAATCACTAAGGTGTAAAAAATTTATTATTTTTTTTTAATGTCATTCTATGCCAAAAGCATATGACATTTGCTTTGCCTTCATTATGCCTGAGATAAATATTTCCAAGCAGTTTCAGAGATTGGTATCTGAGTTAAGAGACAGGATCTCTCACACATATAAAGAGGAGGAGGAGTATAATAATTCATATCTATTTCATTGCAATTTATGTCTGAAAGTAACATGTAACAAAATTTTTCATACAAGAATCTATAAGTTTGTATGTTCTTGCTTTATTTTTTCTTCAGACCAAGGCTGTATTTTATATATATATATATATATATATATATATATATATATATATATATATATATATATAGGTATCACCTTACTTCAGACTAATTCAAAGTCTATGTGTAATAACTCATCTCTTTTTTTTTCCACCCACAACCTTTTTGCTGGTAAATTATATTTAAAAAAAATAAATAAATAAAAAAAGTACTTACTTTTTATCATGTTGTCTTCAGGCCAACATGTTTACACCTAAAATTTAATAAAATTAGGAATTAATAGATTGACAGCATATTTAACAAAATTTTGGAATAAAATTTTTTAGTTGTTAATTCTAGTAACTTAATATTATCAAAGTTTTCAAAGTACTATAAATATGTCCAATTATTTTAATATATACTATAAACTTAACTTTGAGCTGTTTTCCTTGTTTATTATATATATATATATATATATATATATATATATATATATATATATCACATATGCCTATAAGTATACTTCATATATATTTAAGTAAAAAAATATACATTTTATATATTTTTTAGATGCATTTTATAAATTGGGTAAATTAAAAGTTAAAATAGGAAAAAATAATTAATACAAGTGTATTAACATTTCCACTTTTATCTTAATGTAACACAGCCATATTTTCTAAAAATTATTTAATTTTTAAAAATATTGTATTTAATTTTCTACTGAATAATTTTTAAACTTTAATGTTCTTGAGAAAAGAAATTTTTTTTAATGAACAAGATATACTTACTAGAACTGAGGTCTATCACTTAATATGAGACCTCACGCATAATTTTTTTTAACTTCAATATTCTTGGTACTTCCAAATAAAATTTAGTCATTTAGTCTGGGTTTAAGTCTGATATGTTAAATAGGCAAAGTTTAATATATTCACCAAAGAAAATAATAATTGATTATATAGGATAATTAAAACAAAATAAAAAAGGAGCCTTTCTTCACTGAAAATATGAAGTATGTAGGCACCCACTTGCATTGGGATTGTCATCCTTTGTACCCCTATTCCCTTTCTCCCCCTGGTGGCAACAGTGGAGATAGCTGTGAAGGTTCGGCCTAGTCCAGAAGAATTGTGAGCAGGAGTCACAGAGGAAAAGAAAGCAAAGTTTGATGAAGACATTTGCATAGGTTTGATTTTGGTGGACAATGCTGCACAACAGAGAAACCCACACATTTGACCAGAAGTGCCTCAAAAACATAATACATGATTGAAATGACATTTACAGTTATATCTGTGATTTTTGCATAAAATATTCTATTCTTGATGCTGAAATGATGTGTTGATATGTGTTTATATGAGCGAGAAATTTATTTCTTAGGTAAAATCTAATATACAAATGATATTATCAGTACAGACATTTGTGATAGCTTATTCAGGAACTAGATATGTGAAGTTATTGGATTGTTTTATGAGAAATAATATTCTTATTTTAACACTGTAAATAAACCTCTTGAAAGTCACCTAACAAAAACAGTTAACAAGTGCATCTATAAAATCCTTTTATGATTGCAAATTAGTTTTTCAGGATCTTTGTATTTTTGATAATCTATCTCTTTTCTTGCATTTATCAATGGAAACCAGAAGTTTGCTGATAGATTTCTATGATGACAGACAACGAGCAAAAAATAATGTTCTTACTTTTTTTTTTGCACCAATGAGTTTGGGGAAAATTATCATGAGTTATCGTTAAATGATATATTTTAGTCTAAAATGATTTGATTGTAATTCTCAGATAAGTATAGAATTAGCTGATTTATCTTTCAAAATCTATTAATATACATATAAGCTTGTGATTTCTACAAGAAAAGTATGTTAGTTTTACCTTGAATATATTTATCTTGATCCACTTATATAATCAACAAAATATAGCTGTACATATAGTGTAGTAAAATGCATGTTGGGATTACAAGCAATTTTCATATAATAAAAAATAAAATAGTGTGCAGTGTGTAGTATGTGGGTCTTACAAGCCATTGCAGATTCAGTCTTCACTGACTATTCAATAATTGTGATTTTCTATTAGAAATATCTGGTTAGAATTAAGTGCAACTGTTAAGATAAGAATCAAAAATATTTTTCTTTCTAACTTCAAGAGAAAAATATTACCCTTTTATTCTAAATAGATTTAGACAGAAGATCAGGTAGAACTATTAGGTCATCCAATAAAGATAACCAATTACAAACAGGTTACTAAGGTCATAATCCTGAAAGCTGAAAAATAGATATTTATAGAATTATGATAAAGTTAAGGTTTAAAATTATTATAAACATAGAACAGATAATAGTTTAATTCTTTACTGCAGTTGTGCTCTGCAATTAAAATAGTTTTAGAATTATCTCCCTTTAATTTGCCCAATTTGTCAGTTTCTTGAGTAATTTTAATCAATTGAAATGAATTAGATAAAAAATATAATTAGGCAGTAATTTAAGAATAATCTATTTTTTTAATAGAAACATTTCGAGATTATTTTAAAGCTTTCCTAATGTTAAAAATCAAGTTTGTTAAGCTTAGTGCATCAAATGATTTCTTCATATCAAACACTGATTTACCTTATTTAAGAATTTTTGTGATATCCCTCTAGATAGCAATAAATAAAATTAAATATTCACTTAACTTGTCTCTACACTGAGTTTTGCAGATTAATGCTCTATCCCTTGATATCGAGCATTATAGTCACAAAGACTGCTTACCTTAAAAACATTATCTTCAAAAAAGAACTAGCTCAACCATTGTTTTTAGTCTTTTGACAAAACATTATCTTTGTAATTGTTATGCCTTTAGGTATATAGATGATACCTTCATATTCTGGCTCCACCAAAAAGATGAGCAAATACTACTGGACCACGAATTCAATAAGACCTTTCTAATAGATCACGATGGAAAAAAAGGAGAAGAGCACCTGGCCTTCCAGGATGTACTAATAACTCACACAGAGTTATATATGTATCATAAACTAACATTCATTGAACAAAATTAAATAAAATTAAAGCTAAAAAGAAAGCTTTTAAACCTTAGTAAGCATCTCTACTCAGTTTTGTATGGTTTAAAATGAATTTTTAAAAATGAAAAAGCATTCTTGAAGCTTTCAGAAAAATTGATGAAAAAAATTTAAAAAAAGTTGAATTGATAAATATCAGACATTTTTGACACATTTATAAACAAAAGTTAATTCTCATACTTTTCCAAAACTTTATTTGAGAAATATTAGCTGATTTAAAGTATAATTAATCTGATTTGAAAAAAATACAATTTACTTTAAGTTTAAAATAACAGAGAAACATATTTTTAAAACAGTAGTGGTGATTATGCATTTATCCCTGATGTTTCTCAATCATAGATCACTTAACAATATCAGGCATTGATAAGGTGTTGACAGATTTATTTATTGTTCTATGGTGATTTTATCTGTTAAAATGTAATGTAAGAAAATGATGGGTGAGCACCCTTTTTTATATATAATTTTTAAGTACTCAGTAACCTTAAAAATGTTGGAAAATATTCTCCATAATCTAATTTTAGGAATGTTGAATTTAAATTTACTATAGTCATTGCTCTTATTTTCTGATTATGTTGTGTATGGCTGACCATATTTTTAAATGATTTATATAAATCTATAATACTACTGGACCACGAATTAATTAAATTAATTTTAATTAAAATGTTAAAATGAAAACAATTCTTGTAAAAATTCATTATTCATTGAAAAAAATTGTTCCTGAAGACAATATAGTGTCCTTAATAAATCTTATTTAAAAGCAATTAAAAGTTTTTCTAATTAAATAATGTCAGTTTTATTGCATTTTTTATGTTATGATTCAGAGCAGATTTTCCGTAACTGGGGGTCCTGTTCAACAAAAAAAAAAAAAAAAAAAGTCTTGCTTTTAACTAATAAAATAAATTTTGAGATTGCCATTTAATTTCTCAAAATTTCATGAAATCATTTAAGTGAGGGTGGGGGGTAACTTGTGAACAAGTCCTGAAAGTTTCATTAAAATCTGGCAAGAATTTCCAAATCAATGTGTTTTTCAACTGAAAAAAGGGGCAAAAGCTGCAAAAAACACTATGTCGACCACTGATGTAAAAAACAAAAAAACAAAACAAGATTTTTATTATACCAAAATTTTGAACATGCTCAAAAGGATTAAAATATATACTTGGTCTTTCTTAATAATAACAAACATTTTGATGATAAAACTGTTTTTATTATGTTTTGGGTAGGTACCTCCAATTTTTCGGCATAAATTTTTGATACCTAAGGTTTAGGATGAATTTTTAAAAATGAAAAAGCATTCTTGAAGATTTCATTTTAGCTTTAATTGAAAGCTAAAGGATTAAGTTTATTATTTCCAGTAAGTAAGATATTCTGATGTATTTCAGATAGAAATTATATAGATTGGAATGCCAAATTTAATTTCCGTTTCTTAAAAGTGGCCATTTTCTTGATTTTAAGAAATTTGTAAACAAAACAAACTTATCAATTTTAAAACTCTTCCAATATATATATATATATATATATTTCTGACATGTTATTTGAGTAAAATTAGTAAATTTAAAGTTAAATTAATCTGATTTGAAATAAATATTACTTATAGCATAAAAAAGTAATATACAACTTATACAACCATTTGTCATTGATCAGCCCTGTTTATCTGAAGCGATGATTGACGGACAACTGAGTGGCGAAGCGATGACAACTAGTATGGCTGACTAGAATTAACATAAAATTTATAAAAACTAAGTGAATGTATTTTTTTTGTTTTTAACAACTTAGTATTTTTTTTTTGTTTTTAACAACCTAGTATTTTTTACAAATGAACATATTTTCCACAATTATCTAATAATTTATTGACGTTTATTTATTTTTCGAAGATGCTTTATGCAAAAATAAAAAATTCAAAATTCTATAAAATTTTCTTAAATTAATTTCTCTGTAAAGAGACAAAATTTAGATCATGTGACCTTTCCCTAATAATGTCACCTTTAGCCTTTCATAGATGAAAAAGGGAACAAATTAAGTAAAAAAATAAAAAATAATTTTAAAAATAGAATAGTGTAACTACGTTCATTAATCTTTTCAATTTTAGATTCATAAATTTTGTTTCCACTTAATTGCTATATCACATCCAGGAAATAGCCCAATACAGAATTTTACACGATTTTAAACTATTATAAATTATTATAATTAAAATTTTAAAAAAAATGAAAAAAATTCTTGTAAAAATTCATTATTCATCGGAAAAATTTTATTTTTTCAGACAATAGTGTCCTTAATATAACTTATTTACAAAAGCAATTAAAAGCTTTTCTAATTAAATAATTAGATAGTTTTATTGCATTCATTATTTTTCAATTCAGAGCAGATTTTCAGTTAGAATAGTGCAAGTTTGAAAAAAAAGTTCGGTGATTTACATTCTCAAAGGTGTCCTATTTTTAATGAATAAAATAAATTCAGGAAATAGAAAGGTTTTTTGCGAAATTTTATGAAATTAAGTGGGGGGGGAGTAACATAAAAACAAAAAAAAGTATTTTTACCAAAAAAAAAAAAAATATTCCACAACTAATTTAAATCCATTTGTGAATAAATACTGAAATTTCATTAAAATTGGGCAATTATTTGATTTTTAAAAGAATTTCCAAATAATTGTGTTTTCAACGGAAAAAAAGCGCAAAAAAGTTATATGCCACCGCGATGACGTAAAAAAAAAAAAAAAAAAAAAAAAAAACAAGATTTTAACCAAAATTTCGAACGTGTTAAAAAGGATTAAAAAAATAATCAAAAAAATACTTTGGTCTTTCTTTCATCTCAATAATAACGAAAAAAAAAATTTTGAGTTTTATAAACTTTATTTTTACTAAGTGTGTGTAAAACTTTATTTTTACTAAGTGTGTGGCCTTTTTCATTACGCTCTAGCTAGCGGCTATGCTGTTTTCCGCGAAAAAGCGGAGGTACCTAGTTTTGGGACCTTTTTTCATCAGGTATGAGCAGCTATGATGCTGCTTTTTCAGCAAGTAGTAAGTGGAGGTACCTAAACCTTAGGTTTGGAAAATTTAGTGGAGGTTCTTACTCTTAGTTTGTTTTGTTTTTCAGATGCATAAACTTTTCAAATCTAAAAGGAGGGCTCAAAATATGAGGCTACTTAAATAAGAAATTAAGAATGTAAAGGAGATCCCCCGGAGCAAAGCATAAATTATAGAACTACCACTGGATTTTTTAAAACTTTCTAAAAAAAAAATCAAGAATAAGATTGATGTGTCAAATGTTTTGTTGATGGGCAGCACTTTGAAACATATTGCAAGGAAGATTTATTGATTTTGTTAAGTTTGGCACTTCAAATGATTTATACCAAACATTGATTTTTTTTTTTTTTTACCTACTTTATAATTTTTACTTCTCCCATTGGCCATTAGGGGTAAAGAGTCAATCAATCCACAAAGTGCTGAGGGAGGCTGAGCAGTCTTTTTGCTTCTCTCATATCATATTCATGAGAAGTAAGTGGGGAGGCACATCAAAATGATCCTGTCAGATTTGCCCTCGTCTTGCAGAAGCAGATCAAATGTCATGGAAAAAATAAATAAATAAATAAAATATACACAAATTTTATAATCCCACTTACTTACTCCATCTTGTTGCCTGGCCCTGCCAAAAACCTGGACACCCACTTTGTTTAAACTCGACCCTGTGCTATGCCACATTGAGTTCGCATGGCAGTATGAATAATGAATCTATTTTTAAATTGCTTTTCTAACACAATTTGGAGTATAAATTGATAATAAAGTTAGAGAATAATTATAGTGAAAAATAAAATGCTCCATCAAAATGTTGGGTGAAGCTTTTCATTATTACTACTTCTATTTTTAAATTTTATTTTATGATGGTGATTATTTATTTTTAAATATTCAGAAATACTTACATTTTAAACATGGATGATGATGTGAAATTTTCTTCGATCTTAAACTATGGGACGTAAATACAAAAACAAGCTGAAACAAGTATACTAGAAAGAGAAACAAGTTATGAAGTGTGAAAAGCTTTTTCCAGGCTTAGATGCCTTCACACGGGCTCGAACTAAAATCTTTAAATAATTATCTTTACAAACTTTCAATAAGAAATAACTGGATGAGCCACGACACTCTCCAAAACTCTATCAAATTTGTTTTTTAAGCTTAAAATTCGTTTGTTCGGTTATCATTGTCTTTAAAAAAAATTTCCACAGCTATGAAATATCAATATTTCTAGTGTATTATTTGCAATATAATTGAAATAATAATTAATTAATAATGACATTTAATACAATTGAATAACCAAATTATTTCAACGACCGGTACGGACATGCAACAGTAACTAAAAAAAAAAAAAGTAAAAACAAAAGTAAAACTATTCAACTTTTTATAAGATTATGGAATTTAACTTTGACTATAAAACAATTCGACTCACCCTGTCGTCCATCCGCATCAGTTTAAGAGGCAATAGACGGTATTGTTGTTAATGTTGTTAGTGCTGTTTTAACTTTCTTTTTCACCGTCGACATAATTTCTGCTAATTTTCCCCAAAGCAATTCAAAACATGCACCATAGTCTCGCGACGCCGTTGCTAAGTCTCGCGAGCTCTGCACTCATTGTAGTCTCGCGGCTTCGAGACTTGACGATTTTGTCGTCATAGCAACGGAATCCAGCCGACGACGCCTAAAAAAAAGGAAAGCTCGGGGATTTTGTCTCGTTTTGCTGTTATTACGGCAATTATTTATTTTTGTTAATATTATTGTTCTCCTTTTTTTAAAAAAATCTCTGTCCAAAAGATGAATGAATCGAACATATCGCAACCACAGATTTATGTGGAACGAACGTTAGCGATCATTAAGCCTGATGCTGTGGCCCGAGCTGTTGAAATTGAGGACATCATCATCCGTGCTGGATTTTCTATCTTACAGGTTGGTTGGCATTAACAGCAATAACAAGTTTATGGGTATTGTACATTTTTCAAATGCAAGACTTATTACCTTGAAGTTGGACCTTTTTATTAATGCTTTAAGTAAGAATAGTTAAATCTTTTTCAGCATTTGAGAAATTCAAAGAAGAATCTGCAATGTTATTGGTGCTGATCTGGCATCTTAGCTTTAGTCACTTTTCCACTGTCATAATATAGCTTCCCTGTACCTTTTCTATAAATATTTTCATGGTGACTGTTGTGATGAGTATCTCAACTTTACAAATTTGAACATGTACTAGATTGGCAGCTAGGTCTCATCATTTTACAGTTGAAATGGCTTGATGTAACTGTAAGTTCTATGCTAACAGTTCTCTTACATTTCTCACTTGTGGAACTCTCTTCTGGCTTCTAGTTTTCCAGTAAACTTTGATCTTCAAAAATTTAAATGCAATGTTGTCATCTTCTGTCTCCTTGAATCCTGTTATTTTATTGTCCTCTCTCCTTAATAATGATTTTTTTCAGATTCTTTCACTCTCAGTAACATGTTGCATCTTAGTGGCTTTATCGCCTTATTTGGGGTGAATTGATTAAAAAAAATCTTCTATGTACATTTGGCTTTAAGCAGAAGAGGCTGAGGAATGACTGACCAAAATTTTGTAAAAATAAACAAGATTGCTTAAAAAACTCCATGAATCATCATCATCAACATCATGAATAATTGTCATTGTCACTAATGCCACCACCACCATCATCATCATCATCATTATCATCATTGTTCTTGTTGCCTCACCTGTCATCATCATCAGAGACATCATCATCAGAGCCATTTCAACTTGAAAGTACACTGCAAATCACTGTGATTTTTCATCTTCAGCTGCTTTGTAAATGTCTCTTATCAATCCTCTCCCAACCTCTCTATCCTTTGCTAACTCACAAAAAGTGCTACAGGTCTTCCAAGCTCTTCAAAGGTTTTACAGAGAATGATGAAATTTTGTTAATAGTCTTTCCAATGTTGTTGCTCAATGTGTATCTAATGTCTATAGATGTTATTCTACCATTTGCTGTTGATGACAAAACCATTTCCATATTTATTGTTTCCAAAGTTATTAATTGGTGCTGTTAAACTTTGATATTAATATCAAGTCCTTCTTTGATTTGATTTCTTGTAAACAATATACATCAATATTATAACTATCAATGTCCTGAGCCAAGAATTCCTGCTTTTTGTTTTTTCACAAGTTCTTTAATATTAAATGTCCTAGTAGTAAAAATCTTTAAAACATTTACAAAGTAGTCATTACCTTCTTTGTCAATAAAACTCTCTTAATAAAAAAAAATATAAATTAAAATGAAAATACACTGAATAATATAAATAACTCATTTTAAAAACTTAGAAAAAAACAATTCAATCCTTGTATAGTTTCACAGTAATTACCCCTATTTTTAAATTGTGAAAAGATTGCCAAAATTAACTGCTTTAAATAAGATTTCCACTCAAATTAAACCTAAGTAAAGGGTCTTTCATTAAGATGGATCAAAGTCAGCAGTAAATAAAATAGTGTTATTGGTGAAAATTTACTTATTTCTCAATAGGATCTTGTTATTTAAGTCATGGCTATTTTGTGTGAAAAATAATATCGCCAAAATGTCTACCAAGGCTATGGCACACCGCTACTCCATTGTCAAAATTTTTGATGACGTCTCTGCATAGTTGCTCCTTGATCTCACAAGATGCCTTATTATCTCATCCTTCAGCTGTTGAATTGTTATTGGCTTGTTGACATAGACCTTACTTTTGAGATGACCCCAAAGGAAGAAATCGAAAGGCATCAACTTGCACGATCATGGTGGCCAATTGACTTCGCTGTTTCAAGAGATGATGTGACCTGGGAAAATTTCTGTTTGAACGTCCATTTTCATAATAGGTTTCGATAACTTTAACATGTTGTTTGACTGTTAATCTTTCCAGGGTTGAAAATATATTATTAACAAAAAGAATGAATACAGAAGTGTTGGATGTCCGTCCGATGGCTAAGTACAGTAGTCAACTCGTCCATCTGTCTACAGTCCTCTTGCGAGGTATAATATAGTCATAAGACAAGTCTATTTTGTCCATGAAGGTAGGTTGCCATAACAATAGGTAAAGTGTCACTATAGAAATCAAAGTGGGAAGTGTTCAATTTTTCTGAAAAAAAACACATAAACCAAATAGAAAATGGACCCAAAGGATTCCTGTTTTCTTTTATTTCATCTGTAAAGAACATTTTCATTTTCCTTTATGACACACCTTCACTGTGGTTTGAATGAACACTGCAATTGTTGATGACAATTAAGTCTGTATCAGATCCATGATCAAAAAGCACAATATGGGTGGGGTAAGGTGCAGACTAAGGTGGCCAATGTTCAATGACCAGCGGCAGTATCAATCAGTGTGGGAATTGACCCACGACCAACTGGAAAGAAGTGTTATAATAATAGGTTTTAATATATGGTAATATTTTTATTCGAAATTCATATTTGTTTTTTTTTTGGTTGCTTCCATCAATGCAGAAAAGATTAATAAAGAACATGATCAGATGAACAAACTATTGATCTTTAGGAAAAAAAACACTTTTTTTGTATAAAAATATCTCAAATTTGTAATGATTCTTTGGTTTACTCTTCTCTCTCTATGTTTAGCGACGTCAAGTCCAGTTGACTCCTGAACAAGCAAGTGATTTCTATAGTGAGCATTTTGGGAAGAAGATCTTTTCAAGTCTTGTGGAATACATGAGCAATGGTCCTATTATCTGTCTGCTTCTTGCCAGGAACCAGGCCATTAACATGTGGGATGAGTTAATTGGACCTTCAAACACTTTCAAAGCTCAAGAAATTTGTCCTGACAGGTAACTCCACATTCTTTTTCTTTAAATATATAATCATTGCCACAATATCCATAAACATCAATGCAAGTGCATGTGTTCTTCTCAAAGATGGTATGTATAATTTCAATCAAATTGTATTATAAATTTATTGTCTATAATTTTGAGGGAAGACATTTGAAATTTTGGGTGGTAGTATAGTTATATATGTGCACCTAAAGCTGCTGAAATGAATTAGTTAATTAATGAAGGATAGTATCCTCAATGATGAAGAAGAGACACAAGGCAGCAGAGATGTGGTTCTACAGAAGGATGCTAAGGATAACATGGACTGAGCATATGAGCAATGATGAGGTTTTGGAGAGGATGCAAACAAGGAGGAAGCTTATACTTAACATAAGGAAAAGGCAGATGAAATTTTTGGGACACGTAATGAGAAAGGAGGGCCTGGAGAACCTGATACTCACAGGTTTAATAGAGGGAAAAAGAGACAAGGGAAAGCAACACATGACATACTTGGTGGGCATAAGCAAGTGGATGGCAGAATGTGGTCTGGAGGAGTTATTGAGAGCTACAAGGGACGGGGGGAAGTAGAGAGCCATGATCACTTACATCCTGAAAGGACACAGCACATAAAAATAAAAAAGAATGAAGGCTTAACAACAAATACATAAGGCAAGAGTCCAATTTGTAATATTTTATTATTTATTTATTTTCTAAATCTTCCAGTTGTTTTAAGTTTATGTGGTAAAATTCCCTGGAATGTAATCTTCCATTAAATTCTTAACCAATGGTTATCAACCTTTTTGTGGAGTAATTGGCTTTGGTTAAATGTAATTGGCAAAAATGCTCAACAATTAGAACTGACAAAATTTCCAATAAACAATAAGAAAATGGAGAAAAAGAACAGGGTAAAATAATACTAATATATATGCAAAACTAGCAACAGTAATGAGGCAAAAATTTCCAAAGTAAGAATGGCATTCACACGCAAAAGGGACACAGTCAAGTGATTGTAGTGTTCAGACTTTAATAAAAAAAAAATAAAATAATATGACTGATGAGACCAAGAAGTAGTTTGTTTTTATTGGTTAGGAAGAAATCCAGTATACATCTGTAGAATTTGTCTATAAATTTGGAGGTGTCCGTTTTTAGCAGTCATTCTAGGGATTGGAACCAACACTTTTTTCCCAATGCACTCTTTTTCCCCATATATCAGAATGTCATTCTCTATAGAAATTTTGAAGGGAAATGGTCCACTCATGAAAAAAAAAAAAAAAAGGAAAATTTGTTTTGTGACTAATTTTTGTTGATTAGTATTCATTAGATCTTCCTCTACCTATGACATTTATCAGAATAAAAAACTATTTACTTTTTATCATTTTAAATGAGGTGGGTGTCCTGTTCATAATATAAATACAGTCTCAAATTGGTCCTTGATTTTTTTTTTAAAGCATTATCTTTCCTTTGTTTTTATTTACAAATGTCAAATTGAGAAAAAAATTTCAGTGAAGCATTCCCCATTTTTAAGACTGACTCAAAAGATGTATTGTAAAACTGTAGCAAGATCAATATTCCAGCAGTTTCAATCTTCCAATCTGCAGTCCTAATTCCCAACCTGGAATCCTACAATTCTCTCTAGGAACAGAATTTACACCTCTTCTAAACAATACATTCCTATTAAAAACTGCTTGCTACTGGAAATTTCTCATAATGGATTTCCACAACAAATAATTTGAAGTGAATCATTTGCTATATATTTGTAAAAAGTTTGGCAAACTTGGAAAGTTTATGTCAAGGGAAAAAAAAACAACAGTTTTTCCCTTTACATTGCTATTATCTTAACTACATTCACTCCTTGGCAATGTTTATTGTTTTAAAAAGTGATGATTGCAATTGTAATGAAACCTAAAAATAAATATGAAAGTGAATTATACATTTTCTTTGCTCTTGAGAATTGACAACAAAAATAATAAACATTATTTATTCATTGTTTATTGGAATGGTTGGCAAAACATTGGTTAATTGCCAATTGATTCAAACTTTATAAAATGGTAAATAATAAGAATTTCCTTACAGTTGGTTTACATATTTTAATAATTTAGTAAATGTTTATAAATTTATGAATAAAAAATTGTTTTCATATTTATTTCTTTATATATTGGTAAATGATAAAATTTGCATTGCATTAATTTTAATTGCATTAGTTTTAAGAATGTTGTAAATATAAAATTATTCTTGTAAATAAACAATCTAATAAACAAATAGTGTTTAATATTTTTGTTGTAAATTCTCAAGAACAAAAAATCTATAAATTCACTTTCATCAGATGTTTAGGTTTTATTACAATTCAAATCATCACTTTTTTAAACAAACATTGCTGGGGAGTGTAGGTAGTTAAAATAATAGCAGTGTCAATGGAAAAACTGTCCTTTTGACACTCAACTTTTTTGCACGAAGGTCCAACTTTGCCAAAAGTTTATCAAAATCCTTTTTTAAGAAAAGAAAAATATAAAAAATGACAAAAATTTATTTTCTTTGAATTGAGTTTTGATGTAAATGCTAATTTACTTTTCCAGTATTCGTGCAGTATATGGACAAGATGAACTTCAAAATGCTGTTCATGGCAGTGAGAACCAAATATGTGCTGAACGTGAAATTAGATTCTTTTTTCCAGAAAGTAAGAACATCTTCACTACTTTCTCTATATTTTATAATTTTCAAAAGATTCAAGGTCTGTGCTCAAGGAATTTAATGTGTCTACCATAACCTGCACTAAAATTACTTTTAACTGCTTTTTAGGTTAAAACAAAAAAACCTTTTAATATTCTTAACTGAAATTTCAGAATATTAGTTTGTGTCCAAATAAATATAATTTTTTAACTACAAATTTAAAAAAGTAAGAAATTACATAATTACATATAGTGTGCAACCAACTGGATGTATGACTGATGTGGTTTTGTCTGTCTATTTAGCATTGCTAAAATAATCCAGTTGGTAATTCAGTGATTATTTTTCTTTTGCTTCAGGGAATTTTGAAATTGAACCCTTTATTTAGTCTATGGAGGTAGATTATTCTACTGTCCATATTTTGGGTTATCTCATCTAGTTCTTTTCAGCACTGCTCAGGTAATGCTTGTTCTGTTTCCACTGAGTATAAGTCTGTACTAACCAGTGTTATATTAAGTGTTTGATGGCGAGAGAATGGAATAATGAAGATTAAATTTGGAACAACTTTTATTGTTGGTAGGTTGTACAGAGATGTTGAAGGATATATGGAATATCCATTTCAGTGGCCAGTCATCAGGATGGTGATCAGGTGTAAGAGCAGTGCTGGATGTTGACTTAATTCTTGTGTGGGTTTGGTGTGAGGTCACAGGATATGGTTATTGTCTGTATTGGTTGATCAAGGACACGGTGGAGGGTAGTATATCATACAGATATGTCGAAGCTAGGTAAAATGTCAGTTTCAGTGGGTGATCATCAGGATAGTAATCTGGTGTAAGCGTAGTGCCGGGAGTTGACCTATTTCTTGTTCTGGCCTGGCTGAGATCACAGGATATGGCCGGTTCATGTTTGGCGGATTAGAATTGTTTCATTGGTTGGTAGACCTGCTGTGTTGAACTGGGTGATGTCGGATTGCTGCTTGTGGAGTCAGAGTCACTTGGTTGCAGGGTCGAAGTTGTTGCTTGCAGAGTTGGAGTCACTTATTTGCAGAGTTGGATTTGCTGAGGTGATAGCATTGGCAGCAAGGAAGGCTTGTAGATTGACATTAAGATGTTATCATGTTAGTTTTGCTGAGATGACATTGTCGTTGACGATGAAAATTTGTAGTCGAAGTTGAGATGTTTTCAAGCTGAAGCTGGATAGCTGAGGGGGTCAGTCAAGCCTGAGAGTGGTAACAGTCATTGAGAGGTGTGGTCATGTTGAGTGGTGGCAGCGAAGGTTGCAATGGCAGTGGTGGAAGCAGTGCCCTGCATGATGGCTGGTGGCATGCCAGGCTGCAACTGACTAGTGTTGTTCTCAGAGACCTTCTTTTAAGCAGGTCTGGTAGTCCCGAGGGGCATCTTTCTCTCTGGTGGGAATGTTTGCAATTGGTCACTACCGGAGCTCACTTCATAGGCCAGATGTGATATGTGGAGCCTAATGCGCAGAAGACGACTTTTGTTATTTCATTTTCTGCCTTAGTGGCGTTCACATCCAGCCAGCATGCAGAATGAATCAGAAAGAGATCTAATTGTGACAGAGACAGAGCACCAGCACAGTACAGACTTAAATTCAGGGGAAACAGAACTGAAAAAAAGAACAAGACAAAATATCCCTAATCCACTCTGTGGATTAAATACGATGTTCATTTCAGAATTCTCTGAAAGTTACCCAGATCAATGAAGAAAGCCAAAAGGCACAATAGCAGAAACATTGTAATAATAATAAGAAAGATGAGAAAATTAGTTTGAATGCAAATAATGTAAATAATGATAACTCCTCTTTTCAGAAATTCAAAGAGAAGAAGGAAAATATTTGTTGTGCAAAATACTTTTTGGGCTATAGTCTTATTATTAGATGTTTTGCTTTAAGCTTTAAATCATACCTATTTTCATGTTTAAATTGAAAAAAAAATTTTCTTTTTTTTTTTCATTCCAAAATGAATTTTTTTTTATTCATTTGTCAGCTATTTTGGAGCCAATAATCACTGGTCAGTCAGCAAAAGATTACTTGGCCAAAACAGTGAACCCAACCTTGCTTAAAGGCCTCACACATTTAAGCAAGCTAAAACCTGCAGATCCAGTGGTAAGTTTCTTCATAACACGTATTAAAATAAGGAAGATTAAGAATAATCACGTCCTGGGTATGATGTTAAACTGCATCCACATCCTGGGTATGACGTTAAACTTCTTCCAACAGCAAGGCCTCTGATCAGGAGGTTTTGAGGAGCGTGGAACCACCTCTTGTTCCCAGGTCCACCTTGACCCGGGGTGGTAGCACCTGTTAGGGTCCCAGCTATGGGCAAATAGTGAACTCCTAGTTTTTCCAAGTCTTACTCACGTCCTGGGTATGACGGTAAACTACATCCGCATCCTGGGTATGGCGGTAAACTACATCCGCGTCCTGGGTATGGCGATAAATTACATCCGCGTCCTGGGTATGAAGATAAATTACATCCGCGTCCTGGGTACGGCGATAAACTACATCCAACAGCAAGGTCTCAGATAATGTTTTCGGAAAAATAATGTTGCCAGCTATATGTTTTTGAAAAAATAATGTTGCCAGCTATACGTTTTTGAAACAATGATGTTGCAAGCTATAAGTTTTTGAAACAATGATGTTGCCAGCTATAAGTTTTTGAAACAATAATGTTGCCAGCTATAAGTTTTTGAAACAATAATGTTGCCAGCTATAAGTTTTCGAAACAGTGTTGCCAGCTATAGGTTTTTTGTAAGAAATAATGTTGCCAGCTATACGTTTTTTGTAAGAAATAATGTTGCCAGCTATACATTTTTTAAAATAATGTTGCCAGCTATACGTTTTTTGTAAAGAATAATGTTGCCAGCTATACGTTTTTGAAACAATGTTGCCAGTTATACATTTTTTATTCCATACAAAATAAGCATTTAAAATTCATATAAACTGGATTTGGCATTAAATAACCCACAGTGGTTGATATGCCATAAAACCCAAACAAACAAAAAATTAAGAATGATCAGTACTACTTTAATAGACTGATCCACTTGTAAGAAATAGGAAAAAGGTTTCTTAGACATTCCTTAGACCTTTTTCAAGCCACATTTATCAGAATCAAAATAATCATTCAGCACTACTTAAATAGACTGGTCCATCATAAGACATAAGGAAAAGGTCTTATGGAAATGATTTTTGTATATTAGCATTTCTTAGACATTCCTCAAAGCACAACATTTATCAGAATAAAAAATACTGATCTTTTTGTCAATTTAAGAGGGTCCTCTCCATAATATTGATACAGTGTAAAATCAATCCCTGACTTTTACAGAGTTATTTGGACTTAGCTGTTCTGTATACAAAAACAGACTTTTCCCTTTACACATGATTTTCCCTTAAATAAGCTAATAATAACATATATATTCATTTTTAATTAAGGAGCAAAGATTTACATAACTTAATAAAAGTATATAGACATTTATTCTTTATTTAAGATAAATAATTATTATCCACCAATGTTTGTGCCTGCCAGTTTAAAAAAACAAAACAAAAAAAGTTGTAAAAATTCAGAAAATTAAAAATAAATTGCAGATATCAATGGTCTAAGAATCACAGTTTCAAACTTGACATTTGTAAATAATAGCTAAGTCCAATAACTATATAAAAGCCAAGAACTGATTTGATGTTGTATGAATATTATGAACCAGACCCCTCCACATCTTCTAATTCTATAAGAATTCAATATTTTTAAATTTTGACAAGTTTCAAGTCTTGAGGAAGGTCTACTGAATATTATTTTACTAAAATTATTCCTAAAAACATTTACCCTATTTTTTACAAGAGGAGCAATCTATTAAAACAGTGCTAAGTGATCAGTTATGATGAACAAAGACATCTGTATAATACAAAATATTTTTTGTTGTTGAGAGTTATCTCTCTTGCATTAGTGATTTTATATATTTAAAAACGTCACCTCCAATGTAAAAATACAATAGCGTTTTTCCTCAAATAAGCCCCTCTCCTTACAGCCATTATATGTAAATAATCTTTGTTTTTAATTTCAAATAATCACCCTCTACCAAATGTGTATTAGATTTGCTTATATCAATTTATAGGTGTGGGAAAATTAAATATAGACGCCATTGAATGATGATAGCACACTGGTAGAAACTCTGACTGACACCAAATCAGTCAGATTTTGGTCCTGGCTTGAAGTATTCAGATGTCTAGTTGCACTGAGGAGCTGTGATACAGCAAAACAGTACTGTCTGCAAATAACACACACACACACACACACACATATATATTGATTGCAACGTCTTGTCAGACAATTGCTACTCTTGATTGACCATCTGTGAGCCTGTTGATAACTTTTCAGTCCTGCCAGCAACTTGCATATCTTGCAGCAGATTTGGCACTCATGAGCATTGGCATTGGTTGAAACAACAGACACGGCCTTGGCATCACTGTGAACTTTCATGTAATGCTTGAGACCACCAGCTGATTGGCAAACCTTAGAGAAGTGGCAGCATGAAGATTCCATCCTAGGACACAATGTGCAGCATGGGAAGGACAACAAGTGTGGTTGGATACACACACACACATATATATGCATATATATATATATATATATATATATATATATATATATATATATATATATATTCTATTACTTGTATATCCTTGCTTGACCCAGCTAATGCTCTATGATGTAGCAGTTTGAAGGAAAGGAAAGTTGTGGCTCTTGGGTTATGAATACTTGGATCACTATATTGAGTCTATTCAGTTTCTTCCTCACTGAAACCCATTGGTACAGTGGTATAATTCATGCATTGTATTGAAATGATCAGGTTCAAATCTCGGTAGTGGATGCGCACTGCTGATGAGTCCCAAAATAGGATGAAATGGCCATCCAGTGCTTTCTGCATTCTGTTGAGGATTTTTCTAGACTTGATG
>OZ010611.1:43833789-43971289 GCA_963932145.1 Acanthosepion lycidas
ATCTGAAAAGAAAAAGAATTATTAGATTGCAGGAGAAATTGTATAAAAAACTAAATAAAAGCTCCTTGTCTGTTGTATTCAATGAAATGTGCATGAAAGAAGGATTGCTGCCTAAATACCCATATATATATATATATATATATATATATATATATATATATATATATAGTGGTTGTCGACTCACAAAACGAGTATGACCATCACTGACATGTCCAGCCCTTCAGTTAATATATATATATATATATACACACACACACATATATATATATATATATATATATATGTATGTATGTATAAACAGTCTTATGCAAAATAATTGAACCCCTAAGATAATATTAAAAAAATCATCTCTTTTTTCCCAGATAATCAACAAATCTTAATTAAACTATATATTCATTAAGAAAAACCTTTATTAAATGAATTATAACCACTTTCATAAACTTTTATTAAGCTAGAATAAAAATATTAATTAAAATTAAGATTTATAGAACTAAATGAACCATTAGATTTACACTCTGTATTTTTGTTTCACATGATTTCCAGGACAAGTAATTTTTACATTTCTCTTCATTTTTATTACAGGGATGGCTGGCAGAATGGCTACAGAATAATAATCCTAACAAACCAAAAATAAACATTATTAAGGCTCCCTTAAATCCTACATAATATCCACAGTTCTATATTATTAGGTGCATGCAAAAGTTTCAAATGAAATACCAGTTTTCAACTCTGCATTTAGTGTTTAGTTTTCAAAGGAACACACACCTAATATATGATGTATTTTTGAGACAGAAGAAACAGCTAAAAATATTAATATGCTAAGAAGAATTTAAATCATCATTTTTATGTACTGAGTCTGTAAATAAAATTCTTCATTTTGACGGCATTTGTTCCCATCTATTCATGTAACTCTTTCTTTTTTATATATTGCTGTCATCAAAACAAAAATTTTAAAAAAGTTGTGAAATATGTAGTTTATTTAAATGTGTATGTGTGTGGACATGGTGTTGTAGAACCTAACTTCTACATTTCAGTGGATCAAAACCAATTACCATATTACTGTGAGTTAACTACGTCCTCATTTGATAACAAATAATGAAATATTTCTACTGTATATTTTCATATACTAGTTATAGATTTTTGTGCAAGTTAAACACAATGCAGGCTCCAGAGCAGAGCAGAGGCTTTCCTAGACTGGTCAGGGTGGAAGGTTTCTTCAATGGAATCAATGACCAAATGTCTTTGAAATCAGAAGACATCAGTCTAACCAAGAGAGGGATGGGCTGCATCAGGTTTACTTTGTCCTATACATGTTATGAATGAATACCTAGTGAAACATGTGGGGTCAGGTGGTCAGATGCTCAAAAGTGCAGCAACCCTAGGTCATGCGACATGATCATGCGACATCATGATGATGATGATGATGAATAAGAAAGACACTTGACTTCTGAAACTCACTTGAAGGAAAATATATTTTTCTTTTTGATCTGTTTAAATAAGACTCAAATATGTCTTTTATATTCATCAGTTCTTTCTTATGCTTTCTGTGGTTGGAGAACTGAAGGAAAAAGCAAATAAAGAAAAAAAATGACTTCCTGCCAGCACAATGACTTCACATATGCATTGAATAAAGGAATCCAAAGAAAAAAAAAAAAAAAAAGATGGTCGCTCATAAGGTGAATATTTAACTCCATGATCTTGATTCATTTTATGCTGTTCTGAGCTTGAAATGAGTTCAAGTGTCCAATCATACATCTGGTAGATGTGTTAGCCACTGCTCAGGTACTTCAAGGTGCCTCAGTTTCTTAGTTACTAATTAAAAACAAATAAAAAATTTGTCTGAAAATGAAATGTCTTCCCCAAAATTGGTAGAGAAGGGGTTAAATTTCGTTTTAAATCACAGTTTGAACTGGAATTTAGTCGTTCATAAACATTATAGATACACTGAGCTGGGAGACACTATTGACCAGTTGTATGTTGCATGCTCAAGGGTAAGAAATGCTAAGAAATTATTATTTGCTGTTAACCCTTTCCCCAGTATAGACATGTACATATGTTCTTACCAAAAGTGTCTTTGTCAGACATGGATGAATAAACACATTCAAAACACAACATTCAAAAACCAGCTACAGATGTGCGTATACGTCAATTTTGATTCTTTTTATGCCTTTATGAGCTTGAAATGAGTTCAAGTGTCATCTCATACATCTGGTAAAGGTATTAGCCACTACTAGGGTACTTCAAGGTGCCTCAAGGTACTATATTAAAAACAAATAAAAAAATTGTCTGAAAATGAAACTTTTTTTCACAAAATAGTAGGGAAGAGGTTAACAATGTTACATTCACACAAATACAAGAATTTGCTGGTAACATGCAAATTTCTGATGGTTGAAAAGAATATCAAAATCACATTACTAATGGCGGAAAGGAATGATTGTTTTAGATCCTAAGATCATTCTATAGTTGAATGAGGGGTTTCTGTGGTGGACGAAAGGTAAGAGCATAAAAGATAGAGACAAGAAGATGAAGAGAGTCATTTTTGCCAATGCAAGCATCAAAGAACAAGCAAGAAAGACAGTGAAATTGATTCTCACACAAATTACACTTTCTTGTTATTTAAGATCAAAAAGTTGATATATGAGGAGATGCTAGTTCTTGGCAACAAAGAAAACATTAACCCCCCCCCCCAAAAAAAATAATATTTGTTCATTTGGTCAGACTTGAAGCAAGTAGGTTGGCCAGATAACTTTTCAGTAAACACCTGCAATATACTAACTCTCATGACTATGAACATACAACCAGGTCCCTTGGTTAGTCTTTCACTGACTAGACAGCTTCACCCAACATTTTCTATTCCCATGTGTCAGGGTGAACAAAACCTAGGAAAGGCTCACTTTGGGTTTAATAAAGGCGCAGAAAGTGAAATTACTGAACTGTAGTAAGAAAAAAAAAAAAAAAAAAACATATCCTCTTTTTAAATACTGGACTCTTTATTTATGGATTCATATGGCATTGTCTGGGGTTAGGTAAGTCACACTTGGGACATCTTTGCCACTATTTCTGTCTTCTTGCATGATAGACCAAATCCTCTCTTTGGTCAGCAAGAATTCCTGCCCATCTCTGACTGCAATTGTTTCTACATATTTATAGATGGCTTGAGATAGGTCATTCTGTTTACTAACTTTCTACTACCACTTTTCTGGACAGTTTTTGACTGATTCTGCTCACTATCTAGAATTGGCCTGATTGGAATTCCTTACCTTCTTGCTGAGTGGCACTTGATCCTGAAAGTTTTCATTTATTAATTTCTTTTTTCCGGGTTCTGGATACTGGCTGGTTGCTTTGAAGTCCTCACATTTAGATTTTACTGCTGCACATCACAAAACATTAGTGATTTAAGCCCAAATAATATCATTTACAGCTCATTTGAATTCATGGATGTTTTAGGACAATTATGTAGGGAACCCTCATAATATGCACTTCTTACTGCCTCTTGTTCCTACAACTCAACTTCATTCAGTAAACTTCTCCCTTAAGTGGCTCTTGGGCCCTGTATTGGGGGATCAATTAGTAAAAAAAAAACAAAAATAGCCTCAGCCTTCTCTACCAGAAGGGGGTTAATTTGATTTTAAACCAGTTTGAACTGGAATTTAGTTTTTTATAAACATAATAGACACACTGAACCAGGAGACACTATTCACCATAAACACCTTGCTAGACTTTTTAGATACAAGTACCATTACTTAGAATATTAGGTTTTATACTGAAAAAAAAAAAAAAAAAAAAAAAAATATCTTCGATGCCTGAAAGAAGTTCTGGTCTGAGCATACAGTCAAAAACAGGAAAGAAAGAACACAACACGGAAAAAGGAATCAAGTTGTTATTTACAGATCAAAATTATTCCCATATTTCTTCCTTATATAAATACAATGATAAAAAAAAAATGAAAAATGAAATAGAAATGTTTAGTAGACAACATTTGAAAGATTTTTCACTGAAAAGTTAAATATTTATCAAGACCAGCATCCTTATCCTCGCAGTCATGCCACAAATCACAATAAGAGAAGGATCATTATCTTTTTTGCTCTTTATTACTGGAACCAATATTCAGAGAACTTAAAATGATTACTTCATTACTTATTTTAGCGCATCATTTTACTTACAATTATTGTCATGTGATGCAAATGATAGTGCATTTTTAAGCAAATTAGACATAACTTTGCAAGTGACTTTTTATAGCCATCTGTCACATATTGCTAAGACATTTTTTTTTTACATTTACATAAGTACCGAAGTAATCATTTTAAGTGACAGTTAATCAAAATAAGTGCTGCGTAATTTATAGTACAGTTTAACCCGGATATAAGAGAAACCCGGATATAAGAGAGATTTTATCTGGTCCCAAATTAGAGCCATACTTACCTAAACAAAATAGACCAAACCCGGATATAAGAGAAACCCGAATATAAGAGACTTCTTATCCAGTCCTGACAACTCTCTTATATCCGGGTTACACTGTAATTATCTTTTGCTGTTTGACCACTTGAGACAAGGATTGTTTTCGCTTATTTTATTGCTTATATACAAGAATTTTCTTTAAATTTTAGTGAAAAATATCACTTGACACTCTTTTCTGTAATTTTTATACAAACTGCTATCCAAAGATCTGGAGAATCTAATGATGGTCATATTCCCTGAACATTTATGCAGCATTTTGTAAGCTATCTCATGTACTATCAATATTGATGTGTGACATCATATCAGCAAACTATCTTATCAGCTGTTTCAGAACAATCATTGCTTTGACTGTCTTCAAAACAATCTATTTTTATAAGAGAGATCAAAAAATCTAAAATTGCTGCCATATCTGGACTGGTGCTGCCCAATATTCATGGAACTGCCTTGACAGAATTCAAAAGCAACTATTCTTATGAGTGAAGAATTATTTTCCACAGATGAAACATGACTAGCCTCTTGTCACTTTATTCCCATCTATATGGTAAATGTTCAGACAAGCTACATTCCTTATTTCCACCAGTTCAGACGTTTATTGCTAGAACTCACCATGCCATGTACATGGCATCAACTCTTCTTCATTGCATTCATATTCCATTGGTAAGGAGGAAGTTCCACTTAGACAGATGCTTTCTTGACCACTACAATCTTAACTTCATCAAGTCTAGGGTCAGCTGTTATCAATCCTACATGTCCTCATAGTATACACCTCTCCCTTTATAGCCCTCTACCTTGAGTGGCTCTTGTATTCAAAAAAAAAAAAAAAAGGGGGGTTTTGAATTACTATCCAATTCACCACTAGGGTAAGAAAATCCCAGACAAAAAAAAAACTTTCTCAATATATATCTCATTATCTAGTATAATTATAGCTTTGAAATTCTCTTTAATCCATATCACGGCCAAAGTAAAAAAAAAAAAAAAGAAAAAAAAAAAAGAAAAGAAGATCTAAAACTTGCAAAAAGTATCACTAGCCTCCTAAGAAATTGTCGTCTTTTTTATCTTGTATCTAAGAATTAAATTTCTTTATTCTGATGGCGTTGATGACTCAGTAAACTATTGGGTTGGTGCAAAAATAATGTCGTTTTCTCACACATTTTACTATGTGAGAAAACGATATTATTTTTGCACCAACCTAATAATTTTTGCATGAAAGAGCCAATGGCATTGTCCTCCACCAACATTACTATGCAGTCAAAGTTGATTTTATCAACTCTTGTTTGACTTGTTCCTTTTCTCTGTTGGTGGCTTCAAAGTTTTTGGTTCCAATGATGATGCAACATCACCAGTTGGTACAAACTTGTACATTTGTTTCAAACAATTTAGGCTCAAGTCCAGTGGCTTCTAGTGTCTTTGAGTTGGTCCTTGTATCTTCGAAGTGGGCACCCTGTGGTCTTTTCCCTGAAGTGAGCTCACTGAACAAGACAATATGGTAACCTTGACTTTCTTTCTTGCTACATGTCCTGTGTTTAATGATCAGCGATTCAATGTTTTGACTCTTGCCTCTTTCCAGGACTTTGGTGTTGGTCACACAGTAATTCCATTTGATGTTCATGATTGAATGAAGCTTTTGCTAGTTAAAGTGTTCTAAATTTTGGATACTGTGACGATATAGAGTCCAGGTTTTGCAAACAGAGCAAAGTTGAAATGACAACAGCATTATCGACCATAATTGTTGTTGTGAAGTTCAGATCTTTGTTCAGGACTCTTTTACAAATTATATTCATCCGAGTGGTGTAATGGATACTGTCTCCAAATGAAAAATCAGAGAGGCTAGTTCGAATTTCAGTTGATTTTGTTACATTCACATGCACAAATACCCATGGAAAGGTATGAATCCATCTCTTCTCCCCCTAGCTATAGGTTTAATAGCAAGATAGCCTTGGTTGGAAACCAGTCTACCACAGAAAGAAATGGCAACCTACTGCAGGAAAGTCTTCTACCTAGTCATTCATGGATTCAAAAAGATGATTGCCCAAGTATGTATCACGTATTGTACTTAACTGACTGATTCATCCTTTGGCACTATATCATCAGTCTCTGTTCCAAGTGGTTAAAATAAAATCAACAAATATCAATAATTTTTTTTTTCTTTATTCTTATTTCTGTTTTCCAATCCAGTTGCAATGCCATAACCTTTAAGCAAGAAGCACTGAAAGAAAGTAAAAGAAGCAGCCTTCAATAAGATCTGACTTGGATAAGGCAGTGTTCCAATCAGGAAGGCTCCCAAAGATAAGTGACAAGTTCAAATCCCACCAGAGGCTGATTCTTTTATTTCAAACTCATATTGCTTGCTTAATATTTGTGAAACAAAAATAACCTCAGCATTGCCATGGGAATAAACAATAGATATAAGATAAAAGAAGAAAAAAAAAATAGCAGAAAGATTTGGTGAACAAGAAAAGAATTCATGTCAAGTTTAAAATTTATCATCCCTATTCTTCCAGTCATTCCTAACAATATTTGATTAAAATAAGAGAAGGATTATCACTGCCATCATCACCACATTGAAATACCAGTCCTGTATGATCACTGAAGTTAAGCATCATTGAGCCTGGTTAGTTCCTTGATGGGTGACCACTTGGGAATAGCAGGTGGTGTAAGCTTGGATATGTGCAGGTTGTGTAATGGACAATGGCTCAGAATTGTTAATTGGAGAGCAGAGTTCCAATTCCTGTTGGGTTTGTTATATTCACATATGTGCAAATACCTTTGGGAAAGGTATGAATCCACCTCTTCTCCCAGTTATAGGTTAATTAGTAAGACTTATTACTAAATCATTATCAGAAAAAAAAAAAATTCTTATAATCTAAAAATATTTTCTGGCTATAACCTACAAAGGATTGATAGCTGTAAAAAATGAATGAATCAATCATTGCCATCATTTTTGCTGTTATTGCCACATTTTTGCTTTTATTATGACATCGCTTCAGTTAAGGGGGGGGGGAGTTCAAGGTTCAAACAGTTATTAAAATGATATTGCAAGAGTAAATACTAATAACGTGTCATGATTTAGAGATTTTTCCTTTTTTTAAATTTAAAACACTTGAATTACTCAAGTAGAATGATTTCAACACAAAACTTTCACTGAAATTTAAACAAGTTAAAGAAATTAAAAAGCATATTGCTTAAACATGATGAAAACATGAGGATATTGGTATAACATTTTTAAATTTCAGTATAGCTTCCTCATTTATTATATAAATAAATATATTACACTTGGGTATAAATAGGATATTATTCATAACAAAAATATTCCAGTCTTCTATAAGAAAAAAAAAAAAAAAAAAAAAAAATGTTTTAGCCAATACTTCTTTATCCTTCAACAAATTTAAAATGTATGTTTTATTAGCTAAATCTTGGTTAATAATTGCCATGGAATAAAGATTGGCTTTTTTTTTCTTTAAATGCAAGTATGTCAAATAGTTTAAAATTTTTCACTGACCAAAACAGTACTCTCAGATGAAAAGTCAATGCTTGTTTTAGTTACATAAATATAAGGAAAGAAATAAAGATATTTTAAGTCAGAACATGTCTGTATATATAAAGTGGGTGGTGTATTCAGATGACACTCTTTAACAAGTTCTAGTTACACAGACATGGAAGAGAATAGTAAACAAACAGATTGGGACAAGACGGAACAGTACAACATATTGGCCAATCATGGAGAGTTTATAAAGATTTTACAAGATAATAGAAATTTATAAAAGGTTAAGGATTGTGTTCTTTACACATGAAAATGATACACCATGAGATTCAACAGTTTTAAAATAATAAGGAGAGATAGAAGTAAAAATTAAATTACAAGAAAAGGTAAGGAGATTAGCTTTATAAATCTATGTCTTACATATTATAAGACACTAACTTGATTTTTTTGAGAGTTTTAGCATGTAAAACATGAATTTTGGAAAACAACTAGATACTAAAAGAAAATGTTATAGTAATGATGTTTGGCATCCATTTAAATAATGGTTTCAGAGATTTTAGAAGGGAAAAGTTGTTTTTTTTTTTTTTTTCCAAGAAACATTCTACTTAATTTAAATTTAATTACACTTACCAAAGATATTCTGATCTGGAATAGTAACTGATTTAGTATTATAATCATTTGGTCTAGAGTTCCATTACAGATTTTTAGTTTTTGGTAGTAATACGAATAAAATTATACAGTAATGACAAATACAAATATATGAGGTGCACCCAAAAGTTCAGAGAATTTCACCGAGCCAATCAACAAGACTGCTTTAAAGAATATATATATATATATATATATCTGAATGTAATAAGCATAAAAATAATATAAATTCTAACATACACAGCATTAATTCAAGAGGGCTCGATACCAAGAGCAGAGCAATAATTATTATAATTTTTACATACAGACAAAAACAACTTGCTCACTACAAAGAGGCATTCTTGTTTTGATGTGGCTGCATCTCGACTGGTGAGAACCAAACATTGTCTGTATGTAAAAATTATATATATAGATAGATAGATAGATAGATATGTATGTGTGTGTGTGTGAGAGAATAAATATGAGTGAAAGGTTTGTCTCTTAGCTGATTAATATTACCTTCAGCATCCATATTTTGAAATTTTTTTATTACTTCAAACATCATTATGGTGGATAATTTGTATTTGAAATAGATGCCCTATTTTTATTTATTAAACAGTGTATATTACATCTATAGGTCTGCATATCCTAGTAAAAAAATGATTTTGCTGGCAGGGATCAAATCTGAATCTCCCATTGTAAAAGAAACAACAATTTGATCCAATATGCTTTACCACTTAGCCATGTAAATTCTTTTCTCTTAAAAATCCAATTTTCACTCCATTCTCCAAAATAGTCAACTTAGATATCTAAGTATACAGTGACTTCAACAAGAAACAATGAAAATCAATGCTACATTTGGCTAGTTCAAGTTTCCCAAAATTTTGAATTACACCTTGATGAATTAAAACATTTCAAATTAATTTAGTTTTAAAGATTAACTATATGCAAAAGTTCCTGGAATTGTTTTTTTTTTTTTTTTTTTAAACTAAAGTTTTAATACCCTTGATAGTTGAAAATGCATGTTTTTGCTGGAGACTTTTGCATACACCAAATATAATAATTTTTTTTTTAATTGTTGTTTTTTCTCTTCAAAACCGTTTTTCAATTTTCTAATTTTTATCAACATCACAGGTAAAAATTCAGTAAGGATTTTTTTTTTCTTTTATAGCAAAGTTTAACATTAATACCCCCCACCCAAAAAATAGTATCTCAAAAGGATGGATTTTCTCTTGACTACACTATTACTCTCTCAGCAATTTTTATTGTTTTAAAAGATTATTTTTAGAATTTTAACAAAACCCAAACATTTTAAACTGCATTTTTTTCTCGAGAATCAAAATAGCATTAAGCACTATTCTGGTAATTAAACAGTGTAATAAAGTGTTTAACATTTTTGTTTCAATTCTCAACAACATTATATATATATATATATAAATAAAAAAACTACCTGAAAAATGTATTTTTTCAAAATTTGTAATTACAGTTAGTCATTGTTGTGTTTATTTAAATTTTTGTTCAAACATTTTTATAAATTTATGAATAATCGTTTTGTTTTCATAGTTAATTCTATATATGGTAAATGATAAATATTGCATTTTAATTGATTCACATATTTTTATAAACTTGTAAACATAATAAAATTATTAAATAAACAATCCAATAAAATAAACATTCTTTAATTCTTTTGTTTTCAATTCTTGAGAAAAAAAAAAAGTGAATGCATAAATCAAGTTTCATGTTTAGATTTTAAAATTCTAAAAATAGATTTTTAAAACAAATTTTTAAGAGTAATAGCAGCGTCAAGAGAAAAAAAAAAAAAAAGAAAAAGTTATTTGTTTTTTTTTTTTGCGGGTAAAAAATATTAAACTTTAATATCTGTCTATATCTTCATCGCCATATTCACAACATTTTGGCCATTGTACATTCCAGCCTTATCAGGTGTTTGGAATTTCAAACTGAACCCTTTATTTCATTCACCAGGGTGGATTGTTCTAGTTCCACGTGCCATGCCTTTTCCGGATGTTATTTCCCTTTAACCCAACTCTTCAAGTTTTTTGGTCCACCACTGCAGTAGCCTCAAGGACACATGGCTAAGTGGATAAAGATGTCGGTTAGATCCAGTGGCTCGACCCAAAGAGTTGCGAGTTCAGTAGTGGTGAACAAAAAACCCTGGAGAGTCGAGTTAAATGGAAATAACTGAGACAGCTGGAAGAGTCATGACACGTGGAACTAGAACAATCTACCCTGGTGTATGAAAAAGGGTTCAGTTTGAAATTCCATTCATACAAAATTCTGAGCACACAATGGCCGAAACATTGTGGATATGACAATGACGATAACAGTCTGAATGTAAATGATAGAAATATTAAATTTTGTTGATTTTTTTTTTTCTGCAGATAAAAAAAAACAAACAAAAAAAAAAAACAATGCATTGAATTAAGTTGCATTGTTAAGATTGGTTTCTCTATTTAAACCGTTACAAACAAAAAGATGAAATAAAGAGAGTGTGGGGGTGGGGAAGATGTATGATAAAAAGACACTGATAACTGCTATGTTGTACAATCAATTGATTTTTCAAGAAATCATAAGAAATATACCAAAGGTATCGGTTATGGAGGGGCCGTATTAGTAGGTTGGAGAGGGACTGGTAGAGACATATTTATCTGCTCCCTTTCCTATCACTTTTTAAATGTTTTTGTATATTTAAATAAATTTGAATATTTCCATTGTTCATCTTCTTCAGGAACGTCGTATAATTAAATATATGGCTACACAAATGGTAAGCACCATTATAAGTCCAATAACAACCAGCAGAATTCGATTTTGAATAATTCTGAAAGTAGAAAAGAAAAGAAATATAAGTAAATTTAATAAATTTAACTTTTTTTTTTTCTCATGCACAATCTAAAAGGAATTATTTGATGAATAAGATGGATGCATATTTCTCATTAGCATTTGGTGTTCAAGCCCTGGTAAGTAATTCGTATTTAGATTTTCAAGGCAAGACTTAGAAAATTGGTGCAATACAATCTTCCTAACACATGCAGCTCTAGGGTAAACTAAGTAATATATATATATATATATATATATATATATCTCCGATGTGATGAGAACGAAAGTAACATATAAATTCTAACGTTTTCAGCATTAATCCAAAAGAGGGCTTGATACCGATAGTAGAGCAATAATTATTTATTTATTATAATTTTATCATATAGACAAAGCCATTTTATTCACTACAAAGATGCAATTTGGTTTCAGTGCATTTCAACTGCACTTCAACGGGTGAGAATCGAAAATGGTTATGAACAATCCTGCTTGTAGGCAAGCAATATGTGAAACGTCACTTCCTTTTTCCATTTGTTTGAGAATAAAAATATACATTAAAAAAAAAAAAAAAAAAAAAAAAAAAAAAAGGTGATGGAGTGAAACAATAGTGCTTGTTGATAGCAGTTTGGTGAAGAATGGATTGGGTGTTTAATGTTGACAGGTCTGTGAAAATTTTTTTTGCCGATAAACACCAGTCAAAAGTTTAGGCACATCATCTCACAAGCATCCTAAGAGTGAGAGGTAGGGGAGGAAAGATGGAGATAGGAGTAGAGGATAGTATTACGTTTGAGTAGGTAAAATTGTAGTGATAGTTCTAGTAGTAATTGGGAATGTTATTTTTGGTTTACTATAAAAATTCTAGTTCTGTAATCAATGAATGTGTTTTGTGGAATAAAATTTAGAAGTGGTGATTTCCTCAAAAAAAAAAAAAAAAAAAAAAAAAAAAGAAGAAAAAGTTAATATAACTTTTGTAATCAAATTTTGAAATATTCCTGGATCATATAGCATGCAGAATAAGTATGGGTGTAAAATGATTTATCTGAAAATATTACCAGTAATATATAAAATGAAAAAAAAAAAAAAAAATTTTTTTAAGAATCATAATTAGTGGAGAGGTACATAAGAGGGTAGGGAATATATCGAAGAAGGTGATTTAGACTCTTAAATTGTTTATAGTTATGGAATTAAGAATTTAACAAGATTGTAGTGTTAGATCCTTAGTATGTCTACAGAAAACGGTCATTTCATATCTTTGATTTAATAATTGGGTGTTATTCAATATCATATTTTCATATTTTCTCCTGTAAACATAAGAAGCAAGGTTCACTCAGAGAATTGCAGGTTCTGGCTTGTCTTAGGATTTTCCATTTAACCTTAGGTGTTTTTCCTTCTTCCTTAAGTTTCCAAAAATATCTTGAAAGTGATGTCATATTTTGTTCGGCCGTATTTGTAAAAGAGTTCATGTCATTGTAATACCTATCCTTAAAAGGTCTGCTAGTTGACCCCACATACAGCTTAATATGTCTGGGGTTCTCATTTGATGATATATAGCACATATACACTATGGATTTGGTTAAGCACCTGTTTAAAAATGGACATTGATCAGGGATTCTACAATTACATAGCCTTTTTTCCTGGGGTGTATTAGAACTTGTATTTAGGTTGTGTTTATTATCTCTATGAAGTTTCAGTGTTCTATTGTTATGCGATTTAACAATTTTATCTAGATTTCTAGAACAGCTATAGCTAATTTTTAAGGTATTGTGGTTGAAGATCTGGCTTAATTTACTCTCTGTAGGGAAGTGCTTGTTAATTAGATTTAAGAATTTGTGTCCTAATTTGGTACAAACTAATTTGTTGAAGGGAGGTGTATACCAAATCATTCTCCTTCCTCTATTGTTCTTTTTTTAGAATAAATAGAGAAAATTGTAGATATTCTAAAAAAAAAAAAAAAACAAACAAACAACAACAACAAACCAATAGAGAACAAATTTAAAAAAAAAAAAAAAATTGGGAAAGTGTTTTATTTCATTGCTTTGTACCCAAATAGAAGGAAATGGGCAAACTGTTTGAAAATTGGGCTGGAGCAACAAAATGCATCAATTACAGCAGGGATTAAACCTTTAGCCAGGAAAGATTTCTAAGATGGCATTGTTTTGATTATTTTTTCCTTTAGTTCAAATTTACTCTCTACATGATTCAGAACAGATAAGTTCTCTGTATCAAACACCTCACAAGTATGGCTCATGCAAACAAGATGTAGGGGCATGTGCTGTGACAGGAGAGTTGCAGCTACCAAGATTTGTTGGCGAATATTGATGTTATTTGGAATAAGTTGTCATTTTTAGTGATTTTTTGGGCCCCAGGCAGGTCTGGGCATGTTTCAGTCTGACTCCATCCCAATTTTCAAAAAATTTGGTCCATTTCCTTCTATTTGGACACAAATGAGTGGAATAAAACACTTTGCCACTTTTTTTTGAAAAATTTAGTCTATAGCCCACCCCAAACAAAAAACTTGTTTTGAATTGATGTACATAGACATAGATTAAATTCTAATAACATTTCAAATTTCTAATGTCAATCGCAATCTCATCTTCCTGGATTATATTCTTTAACGTCAATTTATCTAAAGTCTTCATATTCTCTTTCAGTCACAGTAACTCCTTGTTTCTTAGTGGCATTATCAACTTGCTTGGGGTGAAATGATAAAAAAATATAAATAGATAAATAAAAAAAAAATACCGCCATTTTTTTCTAAGCATTTCCTGCTGAAGTAGTGGCAAAGATATAGTGTTAGTCAAAATTATGTTAACACTTAAATAGTAGAAGTCATTTATTCCCAAAACATATATCATATGTGCAAGATGATTTAACATGGTAGCATAATTTTGACTAACCCTGTATCATGTGCCATCCAATACAGTTGTTAAAAATAAAATAAATTTCTAGCAAAATGGAAATGGTATATGACATTGCCAAACCACCACACAAAGTTAATTAGTCTTAAGTTTTACCTGCTGACCACAATAGATAATTCTATATGGAGGAAACAACATTAATCTTTGGGGACAATGTCTATCAGAATATCAATATTGAAATTGTCTTTAGCATGAAGTACTTTGCGGAGGAAAATGTTTGCCTAGTGCATGCAAATTTGATTACCAAACAAAAGTGTCTTTGAATGTTGATTCCAGTCTATGCTGGAATGACTGCAAAACACTTGCCCCTCCCCATTTTATAGGCAGAAGCACATAAATGCATGCTGGGACTTTTTCCTAGCCAATAAAATAGACTGGTTTTTTGTTTCATCTGATTCAGTCCCTGTTTGTTCTGTCTTGAAGTCATAATGCTATGCTTGCTTGTCTGAACTTGTTTTTGTGTGTCAACTCCAATTCTTAGTCTGAACTTTTTTTGCCTTATTACTGTTCATTTGCCTTGCATATATTGGTTGCTTGCTTTATATTATTTTTTGCCCTGTTTTTTTTATTGCTTATTGAAAACTTTGTCAATTCTGTTTGTTGGACAGTTCAGTTACTTATTTTTGCATTTGACTATGGCTACTAACTCCACATGGAATTTTATGGTTGTGTTGTCAAATCCTGCTATGGCAATATCAAAACAGCCTTAACTGATATTGAAAATTAGCTACTGCAATTGAGAGGTTACCATATACAGTAGAAGAAATAATACTTATGAATAAAGCAAAAGTTTTACCTTTTCATCATACCAGTCAAAGCTCTGGAACTCTTCCCTAGAGCACTGTTCATATCTTCTAGCTGAAAAATAGAAATAAGATAAAATAAGTACATCTATATCTACAAATAAAAACTTTTTACAGCATACCAGACAACCGATTTTTAGCAGTGGAAAAAAAAAAAAAAAAAAAAATTTCCATTTCAAAAGCAAAAGATGTTACATGTAGGATCATCCTTAGTAAAAAAAAAATTGCCAATAGTTTAAAGTGATGAAAACGTTATTTTCACCAAAAGTTCAAAATTCAAGAAACATTGTATTTAATCAATTTTTTTTTTTTTTATGTATACAGTTATGTATTAGAGAATGTGTGAACAAACAAGTAAGAATGTAAGTGTGTCATTCAGAAATACCAAATTTGCTGACAAATGCCTTATACCAATAATGCAAATAGTTTTATACCCGAGACCGTGATCGTTGGATAGTCTGCCGCTGAGTGTGTAAATCTTCTAAAATGGTAGTGCCAAGTTGTTCTGGGGAAAAAAAAAAAAAAAAAAAGAAAAAAAAAAAAAGAAAAAAAAAGCATAATAATTTTTTTTACCAAAACACTAATGTATTTTAAGTACATCTATATAAATAAAGTGCAGTGTATGTGTGTCTGGTATCCATGTTTTTTTTATTTTTTATTTCAATAAATCTGAAGTAACAGGTAGTTACTATTGTAGTTACACGTGATTAAAAATGAAATAAATAACTCATTTCAAGTTAAATATAAATATTGAACAGGGTGAGAGGTTTAAAAACAATTCTTTACTAGAGGTTTAACTTTAATTTAGCTTTTCATTGCAATGGATATCTAATTGACCTGTGATTAAATTAAAACTTAAGTGAGGCACAGTATGTTGCACATGTTTTTTTTTTCTTTTTCCAGCACACGTATGGTGATGTATTTGAAATTTTACATAGTTCAGGTTCCCCAACGTCTTTCAAGAGGGACTTTATACGAAGGGATCATAAAGAATCGTGATTTTAAAAGAATAAAAATTACATGCAAAATAAATGTAAACAAACTATGGAGATCATTTGCATATATGAAGAAGTTATACTGAATTAAGGTGCCAAATAAAGATAAAATAATTTTATTATTTCTAAATTCTTATAACTTTTACATACATAGGACACTCAAGGTAAAAGGCAGAAGGCTCAAAAGCCCTCTGCAGGAGCTAGCTTAAAGTCTGCCTAAAGGGCAGCTTTTATGCTAGTTATATAATCAATACAAGCTTGCATATATAAAGTAATATAAAAAGTTACCTGTTTCGACAGCAGTTCGATAACCATGATCAAGCTTCCGCCCAACTCGTTCTAATCTTTCTGAATTTTCCAGCAGTCTTGTGCGCTAGAAGAAGAAACACAAAAGAAATGACAAAACACAGAAATTTTAAAAAGGATTGAATTCATTAAAAATTAATTTTACAAGACACATTATACTTATAATAAAGTAGGTACCTCCATGAAAAGACTAAAACCAATCAGCATACCATGATGAAAACAGTTTTATTGTCAAAATCTTTGTTATTATTAAGTGGAAAGATCAAAGTATTTTTTGATCGTTTAATTAAAATTTTTTTTTTTTTTTTTTTTTTTTTACTCCTTTTCAGAGCATTCAAAATTTTAATTGGAAAACTTGATTTTCTTGCATCAGCAGATGTACTAACTTTTAGCCAAGCAAAGTTTAGCTCTTTTTTTTTTATGTTGTGACAGACACATTAATTTTGAAATTCTTGCAAAAATCAAATAATTGCATTTTAATGAAATTTTCAGAACTTATTCACAAATGAATTGAATGATTTTTTGAAATTTTTTTAATTAGAGAATCTTGGTAACAATTTTCTTTTAACATGTGTTTCAGCCCCTTAATTTTATGAAAACTTGAGAAATTCAATGAGATAATTTTTAGTGACTATATTAGTTAAAAGCAGAAGTCTTTGAAGAATTTAAATCAAATTTTTTTGCAAATTTGGACCTGGTCTTACCAAAAATCTGTTCTGAATCTAAAAATAAAAAACGCTATAAAACTAAGACATTATTTAATTAGAGCAGCTTTTAATTGCTTTTATGAATAATATATATTAAAGACAATATTGTCTAAAGAAAAAAAATTTTTTCGACAAAAACTGAATTTGTTTTCATTTTTTTTTTACAATTTTAAATTGAATAATTTATTAAGTTTTTAAATCTTAAAATTCATTTTCAATTCTTAGGAAATATTGTTATTAAGTAGAACTATATTTATCAATATATTGTAAAGCTTATTACAATCTGACAACACCGAATATTTTTAAAAGAATTTGGATTTGTATGTATGATTATGTACAGAATTTTTGAACTATGGATGTACAAACTGAGAAATCTAGCATTAATAGGTTACATGTTTTAAGATTTGTCCTCCTAACGAAAAAAAAACACCCCCCCCAAAAAAAAACCCAACTTTACTCCACCATATTTAACTATGAGGATGTTCAGTTATAGATTGACTGTCAATAAATTTATTAACATGCCAGAAAAACAAGATCCCGTAGTTAAGAAATGTCTAAACAACATTTAAATAAGTAATATTAGTTTCAAATCAGGTTAATAGAACTTTAAATTTGCTTATTTTCCTCAAATAACGTTTCAGAAATATTTTATTTTTGCAAGATTTTTAGAACTGAGAATTAACTTGTTTACAAATCTGTCAAAAATTTCCATTTTGATAAATTTTACTGAAAAAAATTGATTCCAATCAATAGAATTTCTCTTTGAAATACACCACAGCACAGAGTATTTTGCTTACTGGAAATAGTAAATTTTAAATCCTTTAGCTTTTAATTAAAGCTAAAAAGCTTTTTATTTTAAACCTTACATATACCAAATTAGTGGAGATACCTATAATAAAGTAAAGCCTATCTTACAGAGAAGCTACTCACTTTATATGGCTTTGGAAAAAACATTCTTTGCCATAAACGATACAATTTTGCTCTGTATATTTCATCATGTAAACTGAAGTGCTAAAAAATTACAGACATTTACCTAATAATGCATAGCTCTATCTTTTGCTTGAATAAATGACAGCTATAAAATGTATCATTAAGGATATGACTTTTTTTTTTTTTTGCAACCCCATGTTTCTGTATCATAAATTGATGAACTTTTGTTCAAAACTAATAAAAAAAAAAAAAAGCATAAATTGTTTCAGTTCTTGAAAAAGGTCACCCCCAAACTGAAAATTTGATTTTGCTATATACACAATAAGGGTAGAGGAAAATATATACCAATCCAGGTGATGAAAGCAGTAGGGTACGGTGGCCAAAATGTTGCAATAACAACAACAAAGATGAAGACAATAGTCTGAATGTAAATAAGGTTATACTACTATTGTCCTCATCTTTGTTGTTGTTATCACAATGCTTCGACTTCCATCCTGCCATCATCAGGTATATATTAATCCAGGTAATGAAGGCGGCAGGGTACAGTGGCCGAAATGTTTGTGATAACAACAACAAAGATGAGGAAAATAGTTTGAATGCAAATAAGGTTATACTACTATTGTCTGTCTGGAGACTGGACAACAATTTATGTTGGGTTCTTCATGGCCAAAGAAATTCAATACCCAAAAGTTGGCAGAAAAGATCATAGTCATGGTTGACTTTTGGTGAAAGTAATTTTTTAATGACAAAATACCTTTAGGAGAGCTAAATAGTTAATCAGGATACTACTCTCAGGTACTGTGCTGATTAAATAAGTTACTGAAAGAAAATGGTGATGGAAGCTGTGGAATTGTGTTCTCTTTTTGCAAGACAATACACCCATTCACAGGGCAGGAGAGATAACAGATATTTTGAGATTTGAGTACAGAGACCATCCACCCTTATCAACAGATCTTGTATTGTCTCATAATCTAAAAAAGAAACTTTCCAATAATTTGGTGGTGTTAACAGCAGAGCAGTATTTCAATAATAAAATATCAGAATTTTATCTTTTTTAATGGTTAAAAGAAACTCAAGAAACAATGTGCCAAATGCATTTAACTGAAAGATAGATCTTTTTTTTTTTTATCACATTATCATCAGATAAGCCAAACAGTGAATGCAGAATATGACAGTTATGGTCATCTCAAAATAGTGGTCAACAGAAAGAAAAGATTAATAAGAATTAAGAAAAGATATAATTACTTGAAATATTTGGATTATCAGATTGAAAATTTCATATGAAAGTCATGCATGGTGGCAAACCTGTTGAGAAATATCTAAACTGTCAGCCGTATTCAGCCACTTTCTCAGATCAATAGTTAAAAATGGTTTGACCGAGTGAAGTCTGTTGGTCTTGGCAAAGACTACATTTATTCAAACCTTGTGAACTTGCACTAGAGAATCACAAAGAACTGTACCAAATAACAGAAACCACATCACTTGACTATTAACAACAGCAACAACTAAAATAGATATGTAAAGTGAAGAGAAAATAATGACAATCAAAATGTTGACATTCCATACTACTTCAAATAAAAGGTTAGGAAGAAAACTCCTATCAATATTGGAAAGAGTGATAACAACTACTGGACTTGAGAAATCTATTTTCCTGAAAAGTGTTTTAAGAGAAAGATTCTATAAATTTCAACTGAAAGCAGTACTGGATGTTTGGTCAATAAATGACAAATAATTTACTTACCTTGAATATTGTTACCGTAAGGTAATTTTTCACTTTAAGAAAATAAGAAAGTCTCTTGATCAATATTTATTATAAAAAGTAAAATAGTTCCAAGATACTGAAACTGCAATTAACTATACATCAGAAATATTAAATAAAAAATAGATGATAAAATAACCAAAGGAGAGATGAAGTACTTACTTGATCTTCAGCATCATGGGAATCATCACCAAGGAGGTCTTCCCTGTTGTCTAACCCCAACTTGGCTCGTCTCTGAAGAGAAATCAAAATCCAATCATTTAGCTAGCATTTCTTAAAGAGATAGATGTAATAGTTTTCACTTATTCAACAATTCCAACCATTTCAGCTTAATCTATTACATCCAAAAACTTTAAATGCACAAAAAGGACTTTTAATAATTGAATTCTCTTCTTCAGGAAGGGTCTTATTTAATGGCCTTAGCAATAGAGACCTGTTATCTGCACTAATCTCTTTCAGTATGAAAACGAAAAGTTTTCTCTAATGTTTTTCAAATGTTTTTATCTCCTGACACACATGAACCGTTAGTTAAATTTCTGTGGTACACTCAAATGATGATCAAAAATTGATTTAAGAAAAAGAAAAAAAAAACAAGAGTATAGGTATTGATTTATTTATTAACACAGACAAAACAGTATTCTAATTTGTAATAAAAAAAAAAAAAAACAAAAAAAAAACACGACCACCTTTGTATTTATTTATTTTCTTCTGTTTATTATAATTTAATATCTAATGTGAGATCTGAGCTCGACGTTGTTTTTAGAATATTTTCTTTGCAATGTTGAATTTGGGCAGGCAAAGTATTAACAACTTATACCAAGGATTCTAGGTATGATCAATTTTTGTTCTTAACATGGTTTATTGCAGAAAAGCTTGCTTTACACAAGAAGTATTTTTATTGCTTTTTTGTAATATTTGAAAATTCATCCTTAAGAGTAAACCAAAATGATGTGATGTTAAATTTTATTTCAGTTAAATCTTTCTCTTCTGTAAAATTTGCTGATGTACATGCACTTAAAACAAAGGGATTTATTATAACAATTATAATAATGATGTACTTATGTAATCAATTTAATGGGGGTTTAATTTTGATATTTACACTTATGCTTTGGACTGCTTTCAAAAATAATTTAATTAATGACCTTTAAACATTTTTGCAGCATATGTATGATCCTCTCACAGCACACCAGTGTGTTGTGGCACAATGGTTGAAAAATCACTGCTCTACTGTATGTAGATAACACTACTTTCAAACAATTCCTCTTTATGAGATTTTATAAAGACTTGGCTTGACTGAATTCTGTACTTGTAAATATCTATGGACAAAAGCTGACTTTCTTAGAGAGAGATTTATATATATATAGAAAAGCTGTGATCACTTTTTTTTGGGGGGGGGGGTATTTTATTTCAGTTACTAAAGGAAACAAGAAAGAAGGGCAATGTTTAAACTTTGTGCCTTTAAAAAAAATAAGAAAAAACAATGTGTCAAAAGGACAGTTATTCCCTTAACACCGTTATTAATATAATATACACTTTTGACTCCCTCAGTCAAGTTTATTTACAAGTTTATAAAATATATGAATGAAGTACAATGCAATATTTATTATTTACTTTTTATAAAGATTTATTTACCATTTTATAAAAAAATAAATTTGAAAAATCTTTTTATTCAAAAATTTATAAAAAAATTACATAATTATCAAAATATGTAAACCAATTATGAGGTTGGTGCAAAATTAATGACGTAATAATGTTTTTTGACGTTAAAAATACGTCAAAAAACGACATTATTACGTCATTATTTTTGCACCAACCTAATAAAATGCAATATTTATTATTTACTATTTTATAAATAACTATGAAAACAATATTTTATTCAATCTAATAAATAAATAGTGTTTAATATCCGTTGTCTATTCTCAATGATAAAGAAAATGTATAAATCCACTTTCAAAGTTTGAGTTTTATTAAAATTCTAGTGATCACATTTTTAAAACAATAAACATTGTCGAGGGAGTCAAAAGCGTATACAGTAATATCAGTATCAAGGGAATAACTGTCCTTTTGACAAACCATTTTTTTTTGTGGGTACAAAGGTTAAACATTGCTAAATGCAAACACAGATGCAAAGTTGGCTCTACTATGATCATTTTTGATAGACAACTGCAGCTGGTAATATTGCTACTACTACAACGGATGATTATAACTGTTTAACTGCCTTAGTATTTTAAAATTCTTAGAAACAGATAAGAATTGTAGAAAATTCCCATAAAAATAAATTTCATCAAATGTATATCTTTTTTTGTTTACAAGATATATATATGATGGCTGATTTCAAGCATGACCACTTTTTTTTTTTTTTTTTTTTTTTTTAAATTAAGCTCTCAAATGGCTACCTAGACCTGCATTTGTTTTAGAAATAGGTGAATGCGATATACAGGTTCAGAGTATACAGGGTCGAGCTTGTCACTGAATACCATGGCAACATAGAGGACTTTTCAAGCCAGTATATGATTTGGCATTAAATGCACATGTAGAGAACCTCAAGCAGTTCCATTTGTCCATTTTGGCTATAGCACTTTGCTTGCTTTTGCTTTTACCATTACCTTACTTACTCTGAAAGAACATCATAAAGATCACTTCATAGCATTAAACTTGGAGCCATAGTATCTGGCATTTTTGGATTGGATTCCAGCTCTATTCTAGTTTAGATTTCTTTTGTTGCTTTCTGGCTCAATCACCAAAATCTAACCAAATAACCTAACATGAGAATTTTTTCCAGTCAACTAGATCTTCAAAAATTTAAATGCAATGTCAATCATTATCTACTGTTTCTTGATTACTTGTTCTCACTCTTTAATAATGTTTCTCTTCTTTATTTTCACACTAAGTAACCCCTTGTGTCTTAGTGGCTTTATTGCCTTGCATGGAGAGATATGATTATTAAAATGGGGGGGAGGTAAATAAACACGAGAAACAATGTATCAACTATGTTGAACTGCAGAAGGAATATGTGGAATGTTATCTATGAATAAATACAAAAGGAAACCTCTTTTTTACCAACGCGTCTTGTCATCTGATAGACTGTGTTGGTAAAGGAAAGTATTCCTTTCATCTTTATTCATAGTCTTTTCACTGATATATTTTATTTCTTTTTTTTAAATTATTTCACCTCATGTAAAGGAGTAAATCCACTAAGACACAAGAGGTTACTGAGTGTGAAAGAATAAGAAAAAAGAAAATTATTATTTAGCAAAAACAATATAAGAGTAATCAAGGAGACAGTAGACAATGATTGACAGTGCATTTAAGTTTTTGAAGATCAAAGTTGGCTAGAAAGCAAGAGGCCAGAAGAGAGTTCTACAAGTGAGAACTGCAAGAAAAGAAACTGTTAGCATAGAACTTACATTTACACCTATCCAATTCAACTGTAAATTGATGAGACCTAATAGACAATCTAGTACTGCACTTAAATTCATTAAGTCTAGGTACTATAGCAAACAGTTCATAGAAGTATTTATAGAAAAGGCACAGGGAATCTGCATTACGGTGCTGGGAAAGTATGGCCATGACCAATAATATTGCTGATTCTTCTCTGCTTTTTGTCAAGAATCTCTAAATGTATAGCAAGAGCATATGTAAAGTAGATTCTGGAGAGAAAAACGGTCTAGCACGACAAAATTTTACATAACTTCTCCACGTACCATATTTGATGGCATATAACCCCGCTTCACCAAGAGTCCTATACGTAAAGGTCAAGCATCTGGTAAGTTAATGCTTACCCAAATACTGTCAGTCCTTGTACCCCTTGTAAGTTGTATTATGTAATATAAGCAAAAAAAAAAAAAAAAAAAAAAAAAAAAAAATATGCTTATGATTGATGGTCATTAATTTTACATTTGAATATCACAGCTGTGTTGTTCAATAAAATTTTTTTTTTTCCAATATATATAATGGCCAGCTACCTGTTTTCAGAGCACACCTGATTTGTTCAACAGCCACCAGGCCCACCTGTGGTTTATACTGCAACTATGTTGAGTAAACCTTAGTTACAGTTTCTGGAAGAGAGTACATCATCTAGCAAGATCAGCAGTTTGAACAATGCCAGTATGTTCAAACCCTCGGTCACAATGACTTATTTTATGCTAGTACAACCATCGAAGGCTTTCATACAGTTCTATCTACCCAATTTCACTCACAGGCTTATGTCAACCTGTAATATAGTTTTCAGGTATTTTCCAGATGTTCTACGTATTAGGATAACATCTGCAGACTGATAAATCAAGAAATCACCTTTCTGATTAATCGACCATTCACTGCTATTTTTGACATATGAACAAGGATATTTTTGTTTTTATAAGAGTTACCATTACAAATTACTATATAAGACTACTTAGGCTTTATTCTACTAACTAAACTTACAGTTTAGTATGCATTCACTGCTACCTTTGAGTAAAGGCTGAAAAGAGAAATTGTCATGCAACTGCATCTCATGAAAGAATGTCAATGTTTTATTTCTGCTGCAGGCATACTGATACATCTTTACAGAATTTACATTGGCTACTATTGGTTCCTACAATTTCCACTAAACAAACTAGCACTTGGTGCTATTTCCAAACCAGTATAAAGATGAATACAATACAAACTTTTCTGGTGCCTTATTTTATTGCATAGTGTGCACAGTAATTGGCCAAAGTTAAAGGTAACTCATAGAAATGCCCAACAAAATTAACAAAGTTTGCGATAAACAATAACAAAAGAAAGAGCAAGGCAAAAATAATACCTAGTAAATAAGACAAAAGTAGGCAAAGCAACAGGAATAAGGTAAAAAAATGTTCACCAACTAAAAATGGTGTTAACATACAAAAGAGATACAGATAAGTGATCAGAGAAATCTGACTTCAAGACAAAAAAGAACAGAAATATGGCAGATGAGACCAAGAAGTGGCTTATATTATTGGATAGGAAGAAATCCCAGCATCTATCTGTATGCTCTATCAATTTTTTTTTTTGGGGGGGGGGGTGAGGGGGAGTCTTTGCAGTCATTCCAAAAGGATTGGAACCAGCAATGTATTGAAGGAACTGTCTGCACTACAGAGTATCCTATCAAAACTGAAATAATGGTGCCATCAGAAATTGCTGTCAGTTTATAGACATTTATTTCCTGTAAATGGCAATTTCCTATTTTTTCAAAATGGGCCAATACACCCAGGAAACAATACAGCAGTGAAAGTGTTAATATAGTAAAAAGGTATCTAGTAATGTTCAAACTTGCCACAGTTGCAATGGTCTGTAAACCTCCATGTTCTTTTATTTTTCCTTCTCGCTAGACTTTTTCTTTTTCTTTTTCATTTCCAGGGTGTTAGCACCTGTTAGGGTCCCATCTATGGACAAATAGTGAAATCAACCCCCACCCCACCCCAAGCAAAAACAAGACACTATTCACATTGCTTGGACTATCATCCTCATGTTTGTTGCCATATTTATCACAACATTTTAGTCGTTGTACACTCCGGCCTTCTTCAGGTGGTTGGAATGTCGAAGTGAACCCTTTATTTCGCTCGATGGGGTAGACTGTTCTAGTTCCACATGCCAGGTGTAATGGATGTCAAAGATGAGGATGATAGTCTGAGCAATGTAAATAGTGTACATAATAACCTAATCTCAGAAATATAGACAAAAACAAAACAGTATGAAAGTATAAAAATACATTTTTATAGTAAAATTAGCAGCAACAAATTTTTATATAAAAAAAATTACCAATACCTATTAATAGTAAAATGACCACCAATACAATTTTATGGCAAAATGACTAGCAATACATTTTATCTGTAGTTGAAGGCATACACTTACATTCAAAATATTTAGATTTCAGCATTAAATAACCCATAGAGTTGTTGATATGCCGCTAAACAAGATCAACCAACTCTTTCACTTCTAGAAACCCCTTGTCCTAGTGGCATTATCACCTTACTTAAGAGTAAATTTGAACTTATAGAATACCATCAATATTATTCTTAGAGATTGCAAAGAAAAAAAAAAAAAAAAAAGACTTCTGCTTTTGTTTTTTTAAAGGTTTTAGAAATTGCTATATAAGACCACTTAAGCTTTATTTTGCTAAATAAAATTAAATTTATAAACACATCAATTGCTATCACATAATTGAACCGTTACATAATTCCATCTATGTTGAAATTGTTATATATTATGTTGGTGCAAAAACAATATTGTTTTTGACGTTAAAAAATACGTCAAAAAACAATATTATTTTTGCACCAACCTAATAATTAGGATTTGTAGTGATAGCAACAAATAAATCACTAAATAACATGTAAACCTAGACAGAGTATGAAACCAAAATTATAAATAATTGATAATAAAAGAAAAATTAGATAAGAATTATAATTTACAATAAATAAAGAAAAAGTGAGATTATAAAAAAATGGTTAAATAATTATGAAAAATCCCATCATGCACCAGAACAGGCATTTTTGCTGCCAACAGAAACAAAAATCAAGATAGGCAAAAACTTTTTATCTCTGTATATGTTCTTTAAAATATTCAATTTTTCTCTGAAATATACACAAAAGCCTTTTATCATTTTTGCTTATGCTTATTGTATTATTTCTTGTATAGAATTTGTAATTTATATATTTCTGTTGTAGGGGTTGATGATATCTTTTTAACCACTAAACAAAATTAAACATTCAAACAAGGCCAATGTATCATCAGTACCACCCACGACAGATTTATTTTGGTAAATAAAATTAAATTTATTAATTCTTCACGGCTACCTTAGATATTTCAATCCTTTTGCTGTTTTTAATTATAGTAACTATTAGAAAAAAAAACTACCATGTTTGGATGGTATAAACAATTCCAACCCCTTCTGTATTTAATATTACAATATTATGGATTTAAGTTTGATACAAGTACTGAGTATCTATGGCATTCAGGTAAACATTAGTTTATCAGATACTTCAAATTTACAGAAAAAGTTTATCAGATACCTCAAAGTTACAGAAGATATTTTGTGAACCATATTTTGGAAAGAAAGATGTCTTTAACAAAAAACAGCTCTATGAATAAAAATAAGATTGGAGAAGATTTTTTTTTTTATTTAGAAGAATAAGAAGAAATATGGGTAATTGCTTTAAACAAGGCTATGGACTGGATTCATGCTTATCAAAGGCAATATGCAAGATTCCCCAAGAAATGTGTCTCATGTAGTCATGTTAAAATGAGGTTAAAATAAAACTTACCACATCCGTTTGTAATTTAGAGAGTTCTGTTTTATAACTTCGAACTCTTGTTTGATATTTCTGTCTGTCTTTTCCCGGTTGTTCTTTCACCTCCAGATCCATTTGCTCCAACTGAAGAAAAAAAAAAAAATTGAGAGTAACTATTATCACCATGCAGTGATATTACAGGCAGCAGCATTATTATCACCACATGAACATAGGTTAAGTGTCCTAAGGGTATTGAAGTTGGATTGGGAGGAAGGGATATCAGGAATTTTGAGGGGGAAAGTATTGAAAGAAGAATTTTAGGAGCTTTGTTTCTCACTCAAACAGCCAGTAAAGTAGTTACAGAATTACTATGGGGTGTGTTTTGCAAACAATCTGTCTTCAGTCTTCCTGCCACTGCTGTGGAATAAGTTCCAGATTATTTTTCTCCTACAAACCAAAGCAACATGGAGGAAAAACACTTAAGTCCACAGTACAGTATTGATAAGACACAGCTTTTATAAAAAACATTTTAATTTCAATATGAAATAAATGCATTATGAAGTATCTTTAAGTTATAGCGGTAATTGAAAAGTAACTATAAATTATTTTAGATTCTCAGTGGGGGAGGAGGGATCACTGAAGAGAGATAATAAAGCCACTGTTTTCACTGTGTGGAAACTATAATGAGATCAGTAATATCACTGTCTAGTGATAAAGAGCACAAAAAAGAAAGAAAAAAAAGAGAGACTGGTGAACAAGCCTACTAACAAATCAACTTATAACTTCAAACTGGACAGGAAAAACATTTTCCTCTACATATGAAGAATAACATTTACCAATATGAAAAAATTGTAAATGTTAAATAAAAATAAATGAAGGTACATCAATAAGTTAATGAGATGGAATGATGTAACATTTGCCAGTATGGAAAGATGGAATTGTAAAAAGAAAAAAAGGTTGAATTTACATAAATACATCAATACTTATTGATGTAAGTATGTAAATTCAATCTTTCAATAATTCAAATAATAAAAATCTACTTTTTGGTCAGTTTACATTTAACCCAAATGCCTCTCCATTAATCAGACAAACCAATACAGTAAGAATCACACACTGACCGATTTTTTTTTTTTAAGGCTTATTAACTTTTTGTGGGCAGTGCCAGATTTACCATTGTGTTTAGGTTGGCCAAGAGGGTCCCTTCTTCCTTCTATGCCTATGTAGGTATGTCAGGCTTACTGCCTTCAGGACCCAAGTAAGGGACCTCATAACTTTACTAGCAGAGGGCCTCATTTGTCTTAAATCCAGTGTTGTTTGTGGGTTATATAAAGCCAAAACATATTTTAGATTGTTTACAGTACTTGGTGTTGAAAATCAGCCCCTAATAAAAGTTAGTCCTGGGTATGATGATAAACTACATCTGGCAGCAATGCCACTGATTGGAGCTTTTGAGAAATGTAGAACCATCTCTTAAATACTGTTGTTCCTAGGTCCACCCTGACCTGGGATGGTAGCACCTGTTAGGGTCCCAGCTGGGAAAATAGTGAACACTAAACAAAAACAAAACACTATGAAGGTATAAAAATACATTTTATAGTAAAAATACCAGCAATACATTTTTATATAAAAAAAATTACCAACAATACATATCTTTAGTAAAATTATTAATACATTTTTAAAGCAAAATGACCCACAATACATTTTACATCAGATATAATAAAATGACTCACAATACATTTTATCTGTGGTTGAAAGCATACAATTGCATTCAAAATATATTTAATTAAAGCCATAAAATTGTGTACAAAATACTTAGATTTCTGCATTAAATAACTCATAGAGGTTGATATGCATATGCCACTAAACAAAATCAATGAAACCTAATATAAGTACTAACTAGGCTCAACAGTTTCAGTAATCAAACAAAAACTGGTGTTTTCAGTTGAGTCACATATAATAGACTACAAATGTTTTAATTTAAAGTTACAAGGCAGACAAAAATTTACACACATTTGTTACCTTTATTACAATGTTTTATATAAATATTAATAAATATGTATATTTCTTATTACTATCAATGTTATTTATACTATTTACATAAAGACTATTGTCCTTATCTTTGTTGTTATCATCACAACATGGCCGTTGTACCCTCCAGTTTTTGTCAGGTGTATATCCATCTGTATAACTTACAGAGAATTCCAAACTAAACCCTTTATTTAATCTATGGGAGTAGACTGTTCAGGCAGGTTAGGTTTAAGGCTCCACAGAGAATTGTCCTACAAAACAATAGCCTAGTGGATTAAAGTGTTGGTTTGCAAATTTGGTGACATAGTAATCGGGGTTCAATCCCTGGGCTGAGCAGTATGCACTTGGAATCAGTGGAAACAGGAGTGAGCAATAACCGAGTAGTTTAAAAAAAAAAAAAAAAAAAAAAAAAGACGAGATATCCCTCCCTAGACATGTGCTATGGAACAAGAACAGTCTACCCATCTAGGTTAAATAAAGGATTCAGTTCAGAATTTCCTGTAGGTTAACAGAATTGATACACACCTGATGAAATCCAGAGGGCACAACATCCGAAACATTACAAGAACAAAAAAAAGAATAGGACAATAGTCTGAATGTAAATAGTGTTGTTAATGATAACTCTGCATCCCAGAAATTCAGGCAGAAACTATAAATGTATTTCAGCAGGTACATGTGTTTGAGCAGATGTCATTGTTTATTTACAAATAGTGAAATTAATATCTACATACCTAGATCAAAAAAGTCTTATTAAAGAAAATAAATGTACCTCCCTATTGATGATCTAGGTCACTAGACATTAATTTCAAGTTTCTAAATAAACAGTGATGTCTGCTTAAACATGTATACCTGCGAAAATAACATGATAAAGAGAAATATATTCAGGTTGAAAAATAATCCATTGTTTCAATAGACGTATGCAATAATATTTATTCATGTATGGAGTTTTTGGTTTAATTTAATTTCTATTAGTTTCTATAATCACAAGGTAAATAAATGTGCAGATGCCATAAGGGTTAGTAATTCAGAAAATGGAATCTGTGAACCTGTTCAAATTCTAGCCAAGGCTGTTGCTTTCACCAGAAAATATTTCTTTTTAGATTCTAGCATTTTTTGGAAGGGAGAGGTAATAATGATAGTTAGATAAGTCTTACTAATTAACCCATACCTGGAGGAGAAAAGGAAGATTCATACCTTTCCAAGGGTATTTGTGCATGTGAATATAATGAACTTAGCAGGAATTGGAACTCAGTTCTCTGATTAACAATTCTGAGCCATTATCCATTACACTACCCACACACCCAAGTTTAGAGCACCTGGTATTCCCAAGCAGTCACCTATCTAGTTACTAACCAGACTCGATTTGGTTAACTTTGGTGATTGTATGGGAATTGGTGTTTCAACATGATGTGGCCACAAGCCAAAACTGCAGTGAAGGCAATGAGGTTACTACTTGCCTATCTTTCACAAGAACAGTCATGGCAATTCATAGATATTAAAAAAAGAAAAAAAAAGAAAGGAAACTGTGGTGAACCATGATCACCAATATACTGAAAAGACATGCTGATTACAGAAAAAAAAAAAAAAAAAAAAAAAAAAAAAATTATATATATATATATATATATATATATATATATATATATATATATATATATATATATATATGTGTGTGTGTGTGTGTGTGTGTGTGTGAGAAAATCAAATGTTTTGAAAATACTTGTTTATTAAGTGTGTCTAATATAGTAATGAACTATGGGAACAGGTAAGAAAAATGTGATTTTTTCCTTTTAGTAAGACAGAATCATGAAAATAAAAGTAAAAGGAGGAAAAAAACTGAAATATGTTAATGACATTTTATCCAAGGAAATATATGGATGAAACACAGCAGAAAATATGTAAAACAAAATAAATGCAAATCATAAAATTAAAGATTTAAAAAAAATCATTTAAATTTGTTCTTTCATATTTTTACTGCACAGAGAGACAATGTTAAAATTATCAGGCTAATAATACCAGTATTTACTGTTAGCAGAGATCTTGTGAACCTTACTCTAGGCTGTGAGTCACCAAAACTCCAGTTGATGCGTTTCCAAGGCTGTATGAATTAGTTTCGTCAGGTGTTAATTTGTAAGGATTACTTGATGCTTTGACTTTACATACTGCATTAAAAAGTAAAATGATTCCCAGCAGAAAATAGACAGGAGTTTTATACTAATTCTCAACAGTTTAGGATATTTTGTTTATGGAACTATTGTAGTGCCTTAATAAACATTATCAGCAGCAGCCTGGAGGGTATAAAAACAGGAAAACTCTTAAGTAACTCTCTTCCTGTTTTCTCTCCTTTCGAAGTGTGTGCCAACAACTTTTTACACAGAAGCAAAAAGGGCTGTGGACACTTCACTCACAAATACACCTACACAGGCAATTCACACTCAAATACATTCATTAACAATTTTTGGTTGTGTATTCCATTTTATTCTTAGTAAAAGAAACTTAAAATTTACTTTTTGTTTAATAAGTATTATCTTGCATTGCAAATCAATCGGTCTCTGCTATTTTGTGCATGTATCTTGTTCACCACCATTAATTCATATAAAATGTTCTTGTAGAGACCTTATACATTAATTATAGAAGTAAACACACTGAACTATTTTTATTTTCAAGAATTCAATGATAGATTTATGGATCATCATGAGACCAAAATGTTCTAACACCATTAGTTCCATTTCTATAGATGATTCTGTAACCAGAGGTTAACGAATTGGACAAATATCCTTTAGGACTTCAATTCATCATTTTATCCAAGAATTCATAAGTGAAAAAGAGTCTGTGGAGAGCCATGATCATCTACACCCTGAAGGAACATAGCACTGAAAACTGTGTAGAAGACACTGAGGAAACACTATTATATTTCCCCAAGAAGTTATGGCAATTTGCAGATAATATAGATAGGCCTCTTCCAGTCATCAATGACCATGGATTTGATCCCACTTATCTGTAAGATAGGATCAAGCCTGGGCAGGGTGGTATGCAGGACAAGATGTTGCCCATGCAGCATGTCCCCACTCCACATTACTGACGGATCCAAAGGAATTGCAAGGCCATTGCAGCTTAGCACCAGTGCCATTGCAGGAGCTGAGAGAACGAGGCTGAAATCAGTGCCAAACTGCCTTAGGGGTTCCAACTCCAAATTTTTAGCTGCATATTATGTACTGCATACAGAGTTAGTTTCTTGTAGACCAGCTGCCATCCAAGGCTATAGAACCCAGTGTCTCCTGCTATTTACCCATAGATGGGGAAAGAAGAAGAGAATTCATCCCTTTCCCAAGGGTATTAGCATGTAAGTGAATGTAATGGATCTAACTGTAATTTGAACTTGGCGCTCCGATTTCCCAGTCGGAGCCACTATCCTTTACTCCACCATGCCATTTCCATAATAATAATAAAGGGAAAAAAAAAAAAAAAAAAAGAGTCTGAAGAGACATGATTGACTGAACCTTGAAAAAAAAAAAAAAAAAAAAAAAAATAAAATATATATCTCTTTATTATAAAATAATTATTTTCTACAGTAAAATAATCAAGTTAAAGGGAGAGATTAAAACTTTTGTTATCTTCTGCTTTCATTAATTCAGTTGGTCACAAAGTAATTTCTTCAGTTTAACTAAATTGTATCTATCAAAAATTAGATCATTTTTACACATTACTCAGCATTCCTTACAATCAAGCGACTAAGAGTTCTGCTTTATATCAGAATGTTACCCTTCAGTACTTCTGTCTATGATTAAAGTTTGGTTTGGTTTATGGCATATCAACCTCAATGGGTTATCTAATGCCAACAAAATTTTTATTGCTAGTAAGTTTTTTTTTCAAAAAATGTATTGCAGGTAATATTTTTTTTTTTCAAAATTGTATTGCTGTTAATAATTTTTACAAAGCATTCCGGTATTAAAACCTATTTTTACATTTTCATAGTGTTTTGACCCCAATTTAGGGATTAACTATTTACCCATAGCTGGGACACTAACAGGTGCTACCACCCTGGGTCAGGATGGACCCGGGAACACCAGCAATTAAGAGGTAGTTCCACGCTCCTCAAAACCTCCTGATCAGAGGCCTTGCTGTTGGATGTAATTTATCATCTTACCCAGGATGGTTATGATTAAAGCGTAGTATCTGTTTTTCCTCTATAATGTTTACATACTACAGTGCAGAATGCAGCATTATGTTCCTGCTTTCTAGCAGTTTATGGCAAAGTAATGAGGGAAATCTGGTCCAGGAGTTCAATCCTGCTATTACGTCCCGCCATTGCAGCAAAGGGGGAGAGGCAGGGTACAGAGTGGGTAGTACTACCTCCAAATCCCCCAACCCTGGAAGGGAAAGCTTAATAAGGCAGCTACAAGAAGTGCTATGTGATCTTTGCTATCTTATGAACATTTGCTTTTTTTCTACCTACATTTATATACATTACAAATTAAACTATTAAAGGATGAAAATTTTTTTTCGGATTTTGACATCATTCTGGGGTCTTTTTTTTTTTTGTCCAAATTTGTGAATTTGCTCAAAAAAAAAAAAAAAAAAAACAAAAAAAAAAAACACACAGACTATAAAATTCACTATTTTTATCCTTAATATGCTAAAATTACTGGTTTATTTAAGACCAAATGATATATTATGACTTGTCTCTAATTTGTATTTAGATATATTGTATTTATTTTAAACTTTTCTAGTTGAATTGTTCACTTATATTGCATACGATCCATTATTTTACATAATTAGGTTACAATCAAATTTGTATTTTATATGAATACTACCTTATGAAAATGGAGATGTAGTAGAGCATAGACCCCGTATCATGTTTTCGGGTAGTTGGGGTATGTCACCAGACCCTTGCACTATATTCTAATGCCTTTGTGAAAATGGTTCTGCAGTATTGAAGAGCAAAATATTCCTAGTTTCCATAACCAAAGTTAACAACTTGCTTTCAACCCATCTGCATGTGCACCCCACATGAAACTGACCATATGGGGAGGGTGTAAGCTAATATAGAATCAGAATGCAGTATCTACATGCTGTAGACAACATTATACATACACACTGATTTTTATACATGGAATCTTAGACTACCTACTTATTAACTGAATCAGTTTATTTTGTTTTATTAAAAATTCCTACTATTTAAGGAAAATCTATGACAAAGTGGAAAAAATATTTTTTGTGTTATGCGTTTCATCAGACTAAAGAAATGTTTATGTTGACATCATTACACATGCACATGAATGAGAGGAGATGCTGAAATTTCATTTTTTTTTTTTTTTTTTTTTAAATGTGTTTGGGTATATACTCTAGCCAATTTAATTTTAGTTTCTTTTTATAACTTTTGTTATGAAATATCCCACATTGTGATAATTGAAGATCTGCCAACAAAGATAAAGTGTTGTAAGAACCAGGAAATAAATTTACTGATGATCTAGCAATTAAAGCACTTTCTATACATTTATCTAATAAACTGCTCTCTCTTTTAATTATAGTAACATTTTTTTAAAATCAAAATTATGGTCAAACTCATTACAACGAGCAACTAATGCATTAAGTATGTTGTTTTGTAAAATCATTTTCCCATACTCTATATTACAATAAAATGTAATGAAAATAATTCTATGTGCCATGTCTCTTCAGGATGCTGGCAATCATGGCTCTCCACAATTTCCCATCCTTTGTAGCTCTCAATAACTTGTCTTTTTGCAATCTTTCCCAAACACTGATCTACCATCCATTTACTCAAGCTTGCCAGATGCATTGCTTTCATCTAGTTTGCTTACCTTCAATCAGTCCTGTATCAAATTTTCCAAGCCCTCTTTCCTCATTACGTCCAAGAAATTTCAACTGTCTTCTTAATGTTAAGTATAAATGTTCTTTTTGTTGCCAGTGTCTCAAGAACTGTCATTGCTCACATGTTCTGTTCATGGCATTAGCAGCATCCTTCTGTAGAACCACCTTTCTGTTGCATCAAGTCTCTTCATCTGTGAAGAATTGTCCAGGAGGACTGATATTACATAACAATTTAATACTCTTCTCTTTATTTCTAACAAAATTTTTTTTGTTCTTTTGGAAGGTATCTTTCATTATCCCAATGTGCCTTTCGGGTTTTGTATCAAATATTGTCTTCTGTTAATACACTTCCTAGATATCTAAAATTGTTGCACCTGTTTGATTTCGGTATCTCCAATTTGTAATTTGCATGTTGGGTTGCTCCCTTTTATATTTACTGGACTCATTTCCTATTCATATACAGGTAGTTTGCTGCTAGTATAGGTTCTGGATTATTCTAATATCCTTCCCACATTTGTCAAAGTTACCTAGCAGTTCTTTGTGACATACTTTATCAAACACTTTTTCATAATCTATAAGACATCCTTTTGCATTGCCCTTTCTGAGCATAAATATAGCATTCTTGTCTATGGAATAGAAAAAAAAAAAAAAAAGAAAAGAGTTTTTGTATTAACTCCAATAAGGACAATATTCAGTCTTGTTTGACAACTTGATACCGGAGATGAAACTGCAAGAATTTAAACTCCCAATCATTTTCTCTATCTATTAAACGAACAAATTGCAAATGCGTGTACTTTTTATGAAGGTAAGTATGTGTATAATGTACCTATTCAAACCAATTAATAGTTAATTATTAATATTCAATTAAAAATAATGGGTAATGATTCTACATGCAAAAATAAATAAATAATAAATAAAAATTACAGTTATTTCCTTGACACCACTATTACTGTACACTTTTTTTTTTTTAATCTTTCAGAAATGTTTTTATTTTAAAAAGCGATAATTTAGAATTCAGAAAATTTTTTTTTTTTTTTTTTAATAATAATAGTTGAGTGCGTTATATTCAATTAAGTGCAGATACCAGTGGGAAGGTACGAAACCACCACTTCTACCTCCAAGTATAGGTTAAATAATGTCTTTCCCGCGGATATTTGCGCTTAATTGAATATAACGAACTTGATTGGAATTCTAACCTGGCTACCTGATTTTCAGTTCCAAGCCATTATCCATTTACACCACTTAAACATCTAAGTTTTGTTAAAAATAAAATAAGACATATCTCAGCTGATTTGCAGGCAAATAAACTAACATACTCAAGAGCAAGAGCTGGATGTGAACGGGACAAGGCCCCGTCACAAAATGACCATTATCGTCGTTTGCACATAGGCCCGACGCTCGAGTTCCGGTCAAAAAAATAAAAAATATTTTAAAGTGTTTCTATTTTTCGACCAATAAAAATGCTTCCCTCCTAATTATACTCACGTCATTTTTCAAGCCTGTTAAGCCATAAAAAACGCCATAAAAGGGGTCACATGGGGAAGTACTAGCAGTCAACAGGAGACCGACTGTTCGGTTGAACTCTCTGCCTTCGGACAGGGAGGAACCCGAAGGAGGCTACGCCGAAGGGTGGATTCTCTTTCGGGGAGGTAAACCAACACTGAACCCGTTTATACGGGTTCAACGGGCATATTTTTGGCAGAGCCCACGGGCTTAGATATCCCACGTTAAACCGGCCTTGTGCCACATGATGCCCACGTGGGGGGGGGACTAAATATAGTCAACAGGAGGCTAGGAAAGAGACCTGTCACGGTCAGGTTGAACGGCCAGCAGCAGCAGCGCCACGCCAACCAGCGAGAACTATGAGAGATCAACCCAGATCTTCAGCCGGCCTATGAACTAGACCACAAGGTAGCTGTCCCAAAACCACACGTTCCTATTGAAATAAATCACGTAAATCTATTTCTACTGTTGTCGTATTATTTCCTTCTTGCAACCATACGCTTGTCTAACAGTTCACAGCACCCGGTATTCCTAAGCCGTCACCAATAGAGGTACCGACTAGGCTTGGCGGCGTTGCTTAATTTCGGTGATCCTACGAGAACCGGTGTTTCAACGAGTCTTTATTCTTGAGAATTGACAAAGATTTATTTGACTGAATATAAAAAAAAAACTCCGTTATTTATGGTAAATAATTGCATTGTAGTTGGTTTACAACATTTTGATAATTTGTAATTTTATAATCTTGTAAATAAATAAACATTGCCGAGGGAGTCAGCGGTGTCAAGGGAATAACCGTCCCTTCGACACATCGGGTTTTTCGGGCACGAAGGTTAAACTAAACATTACCAAAATGAAAAAACAAGGAAACGCATTATAAATCTCGTGAAGGGGAGAGACGATGAAATCAAGCCAGCCACAAAAAATTATTGTTCATATTTGCAAAGGAAGAAAGTCATTGTTTATCTCAAAGACCAGAGGATAACTAAAAAAGTTTTTAGAGAATATAAAAACAAACAAAACAGAAAACAAGATAATAAAAAAAAATACAAAAAGTACATTGAGCAATTGGAGTAAATTATTTTAAATGGGACGGCTTATTTACGATAAACATTTACAATGTCAAATTCTTCAAACTGGGATAATTTTTTTTTTTTTTCAAACTTTAAGATGCAAACAACCACAAATTTTTTTTTTACAACCTCAAAGAGGCAAAATTTGTTTTCAAAAAAATGCTCTCTAGTTAGAACACAGATTAAGAAAAAAAAAACATTTCGTTTTCTGTAAGAAATGACTAATGCAATTTTAAATAGCTTCTTTAGATTATAAGAAAAAAACAAAAAACAAACGTTAATAAAAGCTTTCATGCGTCAGTTAATATTTTCTTTCTATACAAAATCAGATGTACACGCTTTGCAGCTTTTTCTTACTGAGTTTTTTTTAATAATTTTTGGCAGCTAAGTCTAAATTTGACCCTGATCAACAGACTAAAAAAAAAAGCTCTTTCTTGATGAAATAAAAAAATCTTCTATGATCAAGCCTTGTAATTAAAAGTAAAACATAATGAATATAAAAAATTTACAGTGAATTCGGTAACTAATTTAAATAGCTGAGAATGACATTTTAAAAAAAAGTATCATAAACTTACCAACTCTGCGGCTTCTTCAAAGAGTTTTTCAACTTGTCGAGCATGGCCTTGCTTCTCGACTAAAAGGACAATAAAAATAATTAATAAGAAACCAATTGATAAAAAAAAAACAAAGACAAAATCATTAAAATATTGTTGTTTCCACAACAGATGACGTACAAAAAATAAAAATGTATTATAAAAAGAAAAAGGCGAATACTACAGCTGATAAATGTTAGTTACATTTTTACAAGTTTCCACTTATTAGCTATTACAACATTTAAGAACTTAAAACTAACTGTGAATAATATAAAGTGGGAAAAATTTAATCTAGATTCGGAAGCTAGTATGAGAGTTTGATCCCGAAGCCAGCTGGCAAAACAGAAAAACTAGATGAGCCACGGTATTACCCTGAACATTGTTATTGATTATGATGATGACACTAAGGGTGGAACATGCACTTTGAGTTTTTTTTAATAACGGAAATCTTGTTATTAAAGAGATTTTAGAGATTAAAGTTAATTGAATGTAAAGTAGGTGAAGTAAGATATTCCTTACCTCCATGAGATATAGATATTTTGCCGATAAGATGCGTAATATCAGCCGTTAATGTAGAATATTGCTGTTCGTATGACTCCAATAGTGAAGTCATGTTGGTGATGACAACAGAGTCGGTAGACGGCGCTAGCTACTTCCGCTTAGCCTCTTTTTCAGGATAGCCTTTAAGGTGAGGACGTAAATTTTATTCTCTCATTTTTTCCATCTCCAAACATCGTAAGTAGATTTGTATTCAGTTTGTTAAAAATCATATCATTCTGTAATAGAGATCTCAAATGATCTATTTAGCATTTTATTGTCCATATTCAAGTGTGTTTTATGACTATATTCTAACCTCGAGATCCACGTTATGCCCACTCTGCTAATAGTTGAGTGAACGACAGATCGGCATTTGATATACTTTTCATTTTTCTTAAATTAAAGTGCCTTACAAGTAGGTTATATTATAATTAATCCTTCTTTTTATTTTTAATACAAAGGTTATTCCTTATAATTTTGATTAAATCAACATGCAATCTGTTCATTTAACTTTAAACTTAAAAATCGGCCTTTTTGTCGTCCACAGTTTACTACACAACCACGTTTTATAAAACATCCTTTCAGTAAATTTCTTGGCATTTATTTGTATTATTTAATCTCTGATTTTAACACCAGTCAAAACTTAAATTTAGTTTTTCTGTAATAAAGACAGCTTTGACGGCATGATAGAATGACTTTTTTAAATATAATCACTAAAAAGGGTTAAAATTCTTTCGAAATAAAAAGCTCGCATAAAAAGTAAAATTAATGCATTCCTATTTTAAAAATTATTTCTCAACAAGTGAATACTTTGATCTTATATTTATTAATTATGAAAAAGTTTTGTCCGTTTTTCTTTCAAGGTAGAATTACTATTAACTATTGTATTGTGATAAAAACGAACAGTTACGCGTTAAAGACCACGTGTGCTTCCACATTTATTGCAAATTAAATTCCTATTATTCTTGCTTTTTAATATTTTTGACTTAATTTTTACTTGATAGTATTTTTAATCACAACGTCTGATTCTTTTCATACCTCCTACACATTGAAACTTCGATTTACGTTTAAACTTATTTCAACTGTATCACTAAAGGTAATCATTAGAAAGGAAATTAATTCAATTTTTAATTTTAGTAACATTTGCTTAACTTTTAAACGTTGACTAAGTCATTAATTCGCATGAAGTTGTCTTTGTAAAAGTAATACTTTTTTTACATTTAGAATTAAGAGAATGATAAATTCGATTATTTCACAACCGAACAAATCTTCAGTTTTCTATAATTTTATTTTTTTCTTCACAATCCAACACAATACAAAAAAAAAATCCCTAACCAATATTTTTAGCTTTTATCACCAGGATAGTCGGCCAAACGGGACGTATTGTAGTTACGAAGTTAGCCTGGTATTTTTAAAAGATTTTTCCTGTATCTTTTGTTTACAGAAATAATTTTTTTTAACAAAATTAGCTGTAAAAACTAAATCGGTATTGATATGCGAGAAAGCAGTAATAATATGGCTTTCATTTTTTAAGAAAGATACTTAAAATAAGACTTAATCCATGTGAAATTGAATTATGTCCCTTTTCAGTAGAACTCTCCACTTTCATTTCCTGCCAGCCTTTTTAAATATTTAAAAAATTATTGTATACTTTTGAAACTTCAGATGACGCAAAGGCTTACATTTAGACGTCGTTTGTCATACAACACCAAGTCTAACCGCAGGAAGGTGTAAGTATTTTGCCTATTTTATAACTATAGTCATCGTTTCTAAAAGCATCTCAAGTTTGAATTTGATGTGCGGTATTATTGTATGTAACCTTTTTTTTTTTTAACTTTCTCTTTACCGCATAAGAATCATAATATACACCAGAAATATGAATAAATTGATAATTTGAATTGAATCTGTGTAATTTACCGTTCATTATTGTATATTCTTATAGTTGCAATTTAAATTTAAGATTTGACTTTTTTTTCCCCACCCATTTTACGATTAGGGATGGCATCGTTTTCGTAAGTCGAGAAAGTCTTTCATTTTTGATTTTGTTTGAAAGCAATCTTTAGTAATTTCTCCCATTGACAATTTAACGAATATTAATTTGATTTTTTGCTTAGTTTTTTGACTTTGTATAAATATTAATTTTTTTTTTCTTTATATTTTTGTAGCTCCAAGACTCCTGGTAAGTAATAGTTTCACATTTTCTGCCAAAAGACGTTTTGGTCAAATTTGTATTCATGCCTAAAACTTAGGTACCTCTACGAAATCGCTAAAAAAAGAGCATAGTCTGATGAAAAAGACGCCAAACTTTATTAAAACAAAATTTTATCGTCTAAATGCTTATGTTTTTATGAAGAGGATAGACCAAATTTTTTTTTAATTATTTTTCAAAATTTTTTCCATCTTTTTAGAATATTCTAAATTTTGTTTTAAAAACTTTGTTTATCTTTGTTGCAAAAAGGGGTAGTAAATAACATAGATAATTTTAGCGCGTTTTTTTTGTATTTACACACATTAATTTTGAAAATCTTGTAAAAATAAAAATAATTGTCAGATGTTAATGAAAGTTTCAGAAACTATTCACAGATGATCGAAATTATTATAAATATGTTGTTTTTTATAAAAGTCATGGCAGAAATATTTTTTTTTCATTTTTATTAACACCCCATAACTAATTTTATGAAAAACTCTAGAAATTAGATCTTGCCGCCCCCTACAAATTGCAATAGTTAAAAGCACAAGGCTTTGAAGAATGCAAATCATGTATTTTTTTTTTTTAATTGTGGCCAACGTACCTGAAAATCAGCTCTGAATTGTAACATACAAAACTCAATAAAACAAATATATTATTTAATTTCAAATGCTTTTATTTGCTTCTATTTGTTTTTATGAATATGGACAATATTTTCTGAAAGCAAAAACTCTTTCCAATGAAAATTGAATTTTTAATACAATTATTTGTTATTTCTTTTAATTATAATAGATTTTTACATTAAGTATTTAAAAATATTATAAAATTAGTTAAAAGCAGTGCCTAGCTTTCAATTGTGTCCAGATGAGACCGCCATTGTCTAGCGCTTTGAAAATTGTATCGTTTGGACCAATCCGATTAGCCAACGTCATTAAAAATGTAACTTTTATGCTTATAATAGAGCGTTAATTATAAAGTACGGAATATCAACCAGGATACAATCTAGTTGCATTATTTGAGTTCAGCATTGTTCTCCGCTCTTAAGGCCTTTACTTTTGCGAAACACGTATGGAAAAATATAATTATATATAAAATTATAGTATTTTATGTACACTTCTGATAAAAATTCATAAGGTACGTATAAATAATAGATACCTCTTTCTTATGAAATTTAATCTCACTCTTAACAGTCTTATTTTTTAATTTCTTTATATTTTCCATAAAGCATCGTAAACGTAAAGATGAAAGCTAAGTACAAAAAAAAAAAAATGAAAAATTAGAGCGCTGAAAGTTTTTCTTAAAAGTAACGAGGTAAATGATTTGTTCATTTAAATCTAAATTTCACTTCCTTCCATCCGTAGAAAGAATTATCCTCCCGTAAGTTATCTAAACGTCATAAATCACAGCTGTCAACAGCTGTCAACGAGGCGAAAGGTTATGACCTGCTTTGTTTTATTTTCAAATTACATTTTTTCGGCGCAGAAGCTAAGTTAAGCTTGGTTCAAAATGTTTTAAATAAACATAATTTCTGATTTTATTAAAATCAGTTTTGAAAAAAATGATAATTGATTTTTAAAAGAATATCAAAGTCAGATTTTCATCTTTTTAACAAATGATTGAAAATGATTGATTATCTGTCCTTTTTTGGTGACAAAAAAAAACAAAATTTGTAACGAAAATTTCGGACGTGCTAGGAACGATTAAAAAATGTAAAAAAATACCCCAAAAATACTTTGATCTTTCCTCTTTAATAATAATATGAACATTAGACGATAAAAAATTGTTTTCGTCAAGTTCGGCGTCTTTTTCATCATGCTATCTCTGTTTGTTTACATTTTCGTGGAGGTACCTACTAAAACTTAAAGTTTATAAATATTGTATCAACACGTAATATCTTCAAAGCCTCCCAAGCATTTGTCTTGATATTCTGTAAACCGTAATTAGATAAACTTTGCAGTAAAAAATCCCCCCCCCCCTCATATCCAATATCTTATGATATACATAAAGCTGTTTTTGTAAACTTGTTTACAATCAATAAACATGTTCATTCTGTGCACACACACACACACTTTTTATTTTCATTGGGTATAAAAAAAAGTGGTTCTTCATTAATCTTTCTTTTATATTCAGGTGGTAAACTTGTCTATTTGTATGTCAAGAAATTGGGCACCACACCAAAATGTGGTGACTGCAAAAGAAAATTAAAGGGGGTAAGTAAATGAAAAATGCATAATTTTTAAATTTTTTTTTTAATGAATAAAAGTATTTTCAATATTCTAAATTTCCATTTAAACTAGTAGTTAAAATTGCGTTTTGCATAATGAATTCAATCTTATGTACATGGTATTAGTGAACTGATTTATTCACAGTTTGATTGGTTATTTTTAGATTACCCCTGCCAGACCCATCAGATGGATGTCAATGTCCAAGCGGCATAAGAAAGTTTCCAGATCATACGGCGGCTCCAGATGCCACCAATGTGTTAGAAACAGGTATGTAGATGTTATTTTACATTTGGTTTATAATACATTTTTATTTTATGTCTTTGATATTTGGTTTTCTCCCACCTCTTTGTTTGTGTAACACACTATAAATTACAGTGTACAAGTCGATAAGGACTCGCGGGTCAAAATTTTGAGTTATGGCTGTATCTACCATATAGATTGGGACCAAGCAACCCCAGTAGGTTACCAATGGTCCAAAACCCAGGCCTACCAGTAAATGAAGTAAGGCTACAATATACAATGACTAAAACTACATAGGGTTACACCACTTACTTGTATAATAGGACATTAATTGTAATATTTTTCTATGTGTTGTATAACCTACAACACAAACCAGTAGGTACTTTATATTGTATCAGTACAATTTAGTGCACATTTTAAATTTTGTCAGTTCTACTGATAAATACAGTTAACATTGGCTACTATAAAATATTAATGCCGTAGATTGTACACACTAGTTGCCTGAGTTGAATGACACTACAGTCAGTAAACTTGATGTATCAGCTGTTGGACATTGTGTAGAATTAATAGAATATTGAATTTGTGTTCCTATTTTATATTAACTAGAATGTTTTTGCAACATGCTTAATGCTGGTTGAAATCCTCACAGTATTTAGTATTGTTAAAATTATCACTAACATTTCTTGTTGAGATTTACAAATTCCATTTTGTTCAATTTCACAAACCAATTGATGAAATCTAAATAAGCTGATTTGTTTGTAAAAAAAATAATTTGACAAAAACCTTACTTTACAGATTAATTTCTTTAATTTTATAGGGCATCGTGATGAACAATATTTTTTTAAGCAAATTTCTATTTTTCATTTTTAATAATGAAGAATTCTTAGGATTTCTTACCCTTGAGAAGGAAATGTACAACTGGTCATGTGCAAATATTTCTTTCTGTAGTCAACTTTTTGAATTGTTTGGCCTTGTAATTTGTTGGAAATTGGATTCTTGTATATAAAAACTTAAGATATGCAAAAGAAAACAATATTACATTTTTATTAAGTATTTTATTAAAATAGTGGGGTATGTTAAATAGTAAAACTTATTTTTTCCAAAAGAAATCTTATGAGAATTTATTGTACTAAACTATGCACACTAGCAAAACCAACAATTGTACCCCCTTACCTGTTTGTGCTTCTCCTCAAAATTTGGTTTCATTTGGTGAATGGCTATTTTAGAGGGTATGAGGGGCAAATGGAAAGGTGAATCATCATTGTCTATATAACATAGTGGTTCCTGGTTGCAAAGGTAAGGGTGAGTGAATTGAAGAAATGAAGTTAGTCAGAACACTTGCTATGGAAATGGCAATAGTGTAGTGAGAGGCTTGTAGTGTTTCACCTGTCAGGAAAGGTGTAGTATGGTGTAAAATGATTCACCACCTACAAGGATGTGTAGGCACTTTTGAACCCTATCAAAACTGGCGAGTGAGGAGCATGCAGCTCCAGTTCAAATGTGGCAGCAATACTTCATTTTTGTTCTGTGTCTTATTAGGTTACTGTGGGGGGAGGGTAACCTAACAAGACACGGAACAAAAAATGAAGTATTGCTGCCACATTTGAACTGGAGCTGCATGCTCCTCACTCGCCAGTTTTGATAGGGTTCAAAAGTGTCTACACATCCTTGTAGGTGGTGAATATATATACACACACACACACACCGGGTGAGCCCAAAATAACAATCCAATAAAACAGTGATGGAATGCATGCTGTTGTCCGTTCCACTGATCCATGTTTACTTGCTCAAGGTCACTGTCTTGCAGTTTTGCCACTTGCTCATGTCTGGCAATATGCACTTAAAAAATTCCCGTTTTTTTTTGGGGGGGGGGGTCAGTGTGTGTGTGTGTGTGTGTATATATATATATATATATATATATATATATATATATATATATATACAAAAGAATAAATATTCATAACTAACACATTTTGCCCCGAAGGATTTAACAAAAGCAAATGTTGGTGGCATCTTAAGTCATAGTGCAATATTGTGGCAGTATATTCTCCACACTTAAGAACAAGGCCATCTACTCAAAAGGTTTTAAGTGATACCCTGGCGAACAAATGTGATGATATTAGCACTGGGCTATGATAAGTATGATTCCTGTGTGTTTTATCTGATTTGTTTAAAAGTGTCTGTAAGCAGCCTTTCTCTTGTCAAATCTGTTTCAATTGCTTTATTTGCTTAAGGGTTCATTTCAATATTGGTATCACTCTGAAGTACATGAAAAGCTCTTAAAGGCATAGCATTGGTTTCTGTCATGCATTTCTGATATATATATATATATATATATATATATATATATATATATATATATATCTCTATGCAAGCAATTAAATAGCAATGTTAATGTGATTAATGTTTAAGCCCCGTTAGTGAAGGGATTTCATGAAACAAACTATCAATTCCTTGAATAATAAGATCCTTATATTTGTGTTGTCAGATGGAACACCTGCTTGGAAGTCCTGTCAACGAAGTGATTTTGTCAATCACATAAACATTGCTATTGTTTGTACAAGTTGTTTCTTTGTTATAAAATATAATCTGCACTATATATAATATATATATATATATATATATATATATATATATATATATATATAGAACTCCACTGTTGTATTTGTCATGAGTGTCCAGCAACTTATAGGCTAAGTGATAGATGTTTGTCAAATATCATGCTTGGATTATCACAGCAGATTTAAGGTTTATTTTTTTATTTTTTTTCCCATCTTTCACTCGTGTGTGTGTGTATATATATATATATCTCACACGGGACCAAGAATTGGGTGTAATATCTGACTTGCTTTGTTTTCAATGGGGATACTTTTTATTAGGTACCTCCACGAAAATGTAAAAAGAGATAGCATGATGAAAACGACGCCGAACTTGACGAAAACAATTTTTTATTGTCTAATGTTCATATTATTATTAAAGAGGAAAGATCAAAGTATTTTTGGGGTATTTTTTTTTTACATTTTTTAATCGTTCCTAGCACGCCCGAAATTTTCGTTTAAAAAAAATTTTTTTTTTTTTTTTTTTTTTTGTCAAAAAAAAAGGACAGATAATCAATCATTTGATAAAAAGATGAAAATCTGACTTTGATATTCTTTTAAAAATCAATTATCATTTTTTCAAAACTGATTTTAATAAAATCAGAAATTATGTTTATTTAAAATATTTTGAACCAAGCTTAACTTAGCTTCTGCGCCGAAAAAATGTAATTTGAAAATAAAACAAAGCAGGTCATAACCTTTCGCGTCGTTGACAGCTATGATTCATGACGTTTAGATAACTTACGGGAGGATAATTCTTTCTACGGATGGAAGGAAGTGAAATTATTTAGATTTAAATGAACAAATTATTTACCTCGTTACTTTTAAGAAAAACTTTCAGCGCTCTAATTTTTCTTTTCTTTTCTTTTTTTTTTTTTTTTTTTTTTTTTTGTACTTAGCTTTCATCTTTACGTTTACGATGCTTTATGGAAAATATAAAGAAATTAAAAAATAAGACTGTTAAGAGTGAGATTAAATTTCATAAGAAAGAGGTATCTAATTAATTTATACGTACCTTATGAATTTTTAGCAGAAGTGTACATAAAATACTATAATTTTATGTACATTTATTACATTTTACTGTGTTATTTGTATTTCCATTTATTTTGTTAATTTTGATATTTTATTTATGGAAAAATGACATAACTGACATTAAAATCAAAATAAGATCATATAAATTAAAGTTTAGCAGTAGTTAAATTTCATAAGATGATACTGATACTTATAGGTACCCTTAGTTGAAATTGAAAAATCAAATTAACTTCTCCATACGTGTTTCGCAAAAGTAAAGGCCTTAAGAGCGGAGAACAATGCTGAACTCAAATAATGCAACTAAATTGTATCCTGGTTGATCTTCCGTACTTTATAATTACCGCTCTATTATAAGCACAAAAGTTACATTTTTTTAATTACGTTGGCTAATCCGATTGGTCCAAACGATACAATTTTCAAAGCGCTAGACAATGGCGGTCTCATCTGGACAGAATTGAAAGCTCGGTGCTGCTTTTAACTAATTTTATAATATTTTTAAATACTTAATGTAAAAATCTATTATAATTAAAAGAAATAACAAATAATTGTATTAAAAATTCAATTTTCATTGAAAAAAATTTTTTGCTTTCAGAAAATATTGTCCATATTCATAAAAACAAATAAAAGCATTTGAAATTAAATAATATATTTGTTTTATTGAGTTTTGTATGTTACAATTCAGAGCTGATTTTCAGGTACGTTGGCCACAATTAAAAAAAAAAAAAAAAAAAAAAAAAAAATACATGATTTGCATTCTTCAAAGCCTTGTGCAATCTGTAAGGGGTGGCGCGATCTAATTTCTAGAGTTTTTCATAAAATTAGTTATGGGGTGTTAATAAAAATGAAAAAATATTTCTGCCATGACTTTTATAAAAAACAATATATTTATAATAATTTCGATCATCTGTGAATAGTTTCTGAAAGTTTCATTAACATCTGACAATTATTTTTATTTTTGCAAGATTTTCCAAATTAATGTGTGTAAAATACAAAAAAACGCGCTAAAAATTGTTATTTACTACCCCTTGTTGCAACAAAGATAAACAAAGTTTTTAAATCAAAATTTAGAATATTCTAAAAAGATGGAAAAAATTTTGAAAAATAATTAAAAAAAAAAAATTTGGTCTATCCTCTTCATAAAAACATAAGCATTTAGACGATAAAATTTTGTTTTCATAAAGTTTGGCGTCTTTTTCATCAGGCTATGCTTTTTTTTTTTTTTTTTTTTTAGCGATTTTGTAGAGGTACCTACTTATGAATAGGGCTGATAAATTCCTTGAACTGATTGCTTTCCAAAATTGCCTTAAGATTTTCATTTGTATAGGCTTTCTCTGCTAAAATTTGATAGCATTTATAAATCTTTTGGAACTTGTAATTGGAGCATAGCAAAAACATTTCTTCCAGATTCTGCTAGATTATTGGTTGAAGATAACTTAATGCTTTTTTTTTTTTTTTTTTTTTATATATATATGCTTGAGAGAATAATTGAACTGCATTTTAGATTTTATTTTTTATTTTAGCTTCTGAAATTTTTCTAGATTAAGTGATGGTTAAATGAAGTATTTTTTGAGACAGGCACAGATGATGACATCTGCACTGGGCTATGAAATAACCTGATTCTAGTGTGTAATACCTGATTTGTCTGTCTACAAAGTTATAAAGTTCTGTGGCAACTCTCTTAAAGTTTTTTTTATTTTTTATTTTTTTTTTTTTATTGCTGCATGTGATATGCCAAGTTATCTAATATGGATTGTACTCACTGCAGTTGCAATGATCTGCAAGCCTCTTCATGTGTATTCTTGTAATTAGGCCTTAAATATAAACAAAATTGTAATTTTTCTTTGAGAAAATGTTTCTTCTATTTGCCACGTGACCTAAGCAATCATTGTTCTCTAAAACTTCTTATCCTCTGTGGCCCTTAGCAGTTTTCTCCCTTAGCAAAGCATCTCGTCCTGTTCTGTCAGAAGTTTACTCTTCCCTTATCTGTTGTCTTATAAGGTTTATTTTTCCTAAGCCCTTTTTTTTCTCATGTGTCCAAGAAATCTCGGTTATCTCTTCCTGTTTCTGTTTGTACTTGTTGCCAATTACTTTGACTTCCTCTGCTTACTCATTCCATCCTTGTAATTTTTGTTCCCTTCAGTTTTCTCTTCATCTGTGGGGATTGAATGCTTGCATCAAATTGAACGCAATTCATTTCTATGCATTAGAATTTCAGAGATTATATAACTTTTAAAAAGTGGTAGTCATTCCTTTATCAAATTATTAGTTAAATGTTTTATATCCTTTGAATATTCAAGTTGATGGAGGTTGGTTTATCAAATATTGATTACCAGGTTTGTTTTGACAGTTTCTGTAATATATTTTAGCCATTTATAAATTACATTCCGTCTGTACTGTATATATGTAAACTTTATACTGAATACTTTATTTTTCAGAATTGTCAGAGCATTTCTCATTGAAGAGCAGAAGATTGTTGTACGTGTCATGAAAGCAAAAGAAGGTTCAAAGAAGTAAAGGCCATGGGCTTTAAATAAACTTGCTTTGAAAGACCTTGTCTATCTGTTTTGATTTTTATCCTAAGTCGAATATAAATCAATCTTTGTGGACTGGACTTTTTAAAATCATTTAAAAATTTGTTACTTGGTAAGTTGAACGAAAGTCATTTTCATAGAACTTGAACTGTCCGTTTGCAACGGATACTAATACAATTCTTAATTAGCACCTAAAAGAAATATGCAATATACAATTTAATAGGTAGTTAGGGTTTTGATTGAACATGCTGCTTATTTAACAGCATGTTTTACAAATATCAATACAGTTTACCAGAAAAATTTTATGAAATGTTTTATCTAAATATAAGAGGAAAGCAATAAAATGAATGTATATTTAATGAGTGAATTAGACCTTGTTCTTGGCTATACAACTATTTCATCTTTTAATGTTCTATGCAGATTAATTTGAAAGCAAATTAATTATAATAACCATTTCTGTTGGATCTCTGCATATGTGGAATTTTTTAAAATGTTCACCAGCTTAATAATGAGCATATGATAGCCTATCAGAATTTACTTTTTTTTTTTTTTTTTTTTTTTTTTTTTTCCCTCCATAGAAAATTTATCTGCATCTAATCCTTACCCACTCTTTCAAGAAAGTATGTATCAAAAGGGAAAATAAGGAAATAAATTTGCTTAATAGCCTTGAACTTGGGTTCAATATATATATATATATATATATATATATATATATATATATATATATGCACACACACGTGCGTGTATATTTTACATATTATTGCAGGAACTTCTAAAAAGTAGTTTTGGCCACTAAAAATTACTTTTTTTTTTTTTTTTTTTTTCCCCAATTGTATCAAATTGAATTTTGATGTTTAGGTATATTTCTACGCTGAGTCCAAGAATATATAAGCAAATACATTGGATTATCCTTGAGCCGAACATCAAGGCTACATTTTATTTTTAACAGCTAAAAAAAAAAAAAAAAATCACTTCTGAGATTCTAGGTTTCGATTGAATGAAGTATCTTTCAGACATGTGAATGATGACATCTGCACTGGGCTATGTAATGTTTTGATTCTAGTGTCTAATATCTGATTTGTTTGGCTGGAAAGAGAAATTATCAAGTTCTGTTGTGCCTTCAATGAACTACTTTAGACGCACTTGTACATCTTTACAAAACTTGCATTTCCACTTAGTGCTATTTCCAAACAAGTATAAACATAGTGGCCTACAATACAAACTTTTCTGACTTTATTGCCTAGGATATTGAAAAGGCTGTTTAGTCAGTACTTCAGAGTATCCTATTGAAACTGAAATGGTGCCCTTCAGAAATTGCTGTCTGTATTTATCACTTATTTCATTATTAAATGGCTATTTTCTCAAAATGAGCCTGTATAGCCAGGAAACAATACAGCAGTTAGTGTTACTATTCAGTGTGCTTACTATTGCATAATGTCATGGTATCTACTGAAGATCAAACTTGCTACAGTTGTAATAGCTTTTAAACTCATGTTATTGTCCTTTCTCATCTTTTTTCATTTCCACTCGCTCTTCATGCTATTAATGCCTTGAAATGAATTTAAGAAATTGCTTGCTGAATTGGCAGTAGTTTTATTATTAATCTCTTGTGAATGATATTCCAATTAACCAAAATTCACTGTACTAACTAGATAACTTGAGGTGAAACTGTTCCTGTTGGCTTTTCTTTTTAGAAATGATGCAGAATCGAAGTGTCCTTTTTGAGAAAAAGATGTTTACATTTTAGTCACTTTCTTTTGTTGGGTTTACAGCTTTTATTGTTCCACTGAAAGAAACCTCCATTTTGTTGTCTGTGTTGAATCTCATGGAATTTTCCTGAAACAAAAAAAAAAAAATCAAAATCTTGAAGTACAATCATTTTATATTACTTAAAATTCCTGAATAGATATCATCCTTTACTGAATGTGGCAAAAATTTAAATAAGTTAATCACTTCCTTTCATGATGGTGTTGACTAAGTTTGCTACCAATGTGCAAGATACAGGACTATAAACTTCTATTTTCATCAAAACCAGTTCTGGTAAATTTTGGTTTTGTTTCTCCTAGCGCTAATATCCCTTAAAATTTTTCCAAAATCATCATATTTCCGTGCAAAAGTACATGCTGAACTCGAATTAACAATTAAATTATGAAGAAACTTACCGTTTTGTAGTTATCGACAAGAAAAAAAATCTGACTTCTTGGTCATTCGTCCCCCATTACTGCCTTCATGATTACTAATTCACTGCGTAGTACCTGCGCAGGTGTAATCGAAAAAATTGTCCTATTAACTTCTTTTACAGACTTTCCTTGAAAATCACTACGCACTACTGTAAAGAAATGTAATTTTTTTTCTTAGTGTAGTTTTATTTATAACAAAAACAAATTAAATAATACAATCTTTTTTTTCCATTTTTGAATAGCAAAAAAAAAAAAAATTTACATTATGGTAGTGCATAGTGATTTTCTGCAAGGAAAGTCTGTAAATAGGCCAATTTTTCTGATTCCGCCTGCATGGATACTACGCAGTTAATTAGTAATCATGACCAATTTTTTTTTTCCCTTGTCAATAACTACAAAACGGTAATGTTTCTTCATAATTCAATTGTTAATTCGAGTTCAGCATGTGCATATGCATGGAATTGACGATTTTGGAAAAATTTTAAGGGATATTAGCGCTAGGAGAAACAAAACCAAAATTTACTCCGGTTCTTGTCATCCATTTCCAATGACTGGCTTTGTGAGAGTTGTTTGAAGGTGGAAGAAAGTGTCAATGGCATGACTTTGTTTAAGGTGGGCCTCAACTTGCCAGGAAGTGACCTACACACTTTATTTCATGACCTACAGGATCCAGTTATGAAACGGCTGCTGGCTCTTATAATTTTGAGTAACACTTTCTGTGAGGTTTGTCATGTGTAGCGATCTTCATCTGCTTGTTCCACCATTGGGGTTTGTCATGCTTCAACCTTGCTGTCAAGGATGGCCCTACCTCAGTCATTGGGTTAAGTGATATACGGAGAGATTATATTAAAAGTATATTTTCTAAGCCCCACAAGTAAAAAGAGGCAATAAACCTTTAAATGTATTCATTGGAGGAACAAATATTTAAGTCTTGCAGGTTATATTTGTCCTGTAATACATTTTCATGAATGCAATAGTTTACTTCGGGTTTGAAAAACAAAAAATTTAAATAAACTTACAAAGTCATCTTTGGCTTGTTTTCCTGGGCTACATAAACTCAGTTTTTCATGGCACACTTCCTGAATGAGTTTGAGGTAACTTCTTGGTTCATCACTTTCAAAGTGTTCGATTAAGGCTTCCTTTATTAGCAAAGCATGCTCCTCTAAAAAAAAAATATATATATAATATAATATAAAAAGTGACCCATTTTAGGAGTATGGATTGAGGGTTGTATAGTTGGTGGAAAGTGTTGAAGAGAAAACTTGTCCTACCTTCCTTCTTGTTGGAATTATCAGTTATAGGTGGCCTACACCAGAAAAGGAACCTTTTAGAAATTTAATTCCTAAAGTCAACAACTTCTGCGTGTACATGCACTTACTGTGGGTTCCCCAAAATCTTGAATTTATTGAAACAATTTCTTAACCTTATAACTGGTTTTATAGCATCTTCAAAAGAAGTCTCATTGAATATGTATGCAATAATCTCACAGATAGCAGCTACAAAATCCCATGTATCGAGTTGATACATGCTTTTCTTTTGTGTGAACAAGAGATGACATTTTTGGATATGGCATATGTTACAATATCCTATGTTTTTACTAAAGAAATCATTACATAAAATTTCAATGATGCATGCACATGGTGAGAGAGCCATTAGTCATACAAGTGTGATGATATTAGCACTGGGCTATGATAAGTATGATTCCTGTGTGTTTTATCTGATTTGTTTGATTGGTGCCTATAAGCTGGTTGGTTTGTGTTTTTTTTTTTTTTTTTTTTTTTTTTTTGTCAAATCTGGTTTATATGCTATATTTAGGATTCATTCAGCACTGGTATCACTCCTTTGAGGCATATGACAAACTTTAAAGTCGAGTTTTATCCCTATCATGTATAGTCTTTCACTTGATCAAGGGTTAAATATGTGCAATGTTTAAATTCTCTATGGTTGTAAGCCTTATCTCTATATATATATATATATATATATATATATATATATATATATATATATATATGGCAAGGCGGGTTGGATTGAGGAATTGGAGAACTGTTTGATTTCCAGTTGGATCCATTACATTCACTTACATGCTAATACACTTGGGAAAGGTATGAATCTCCTTCCAGCTATGGGTAAATAGCAGGACAGACCGGGTTCTATAGCTTTGCAGAAAGAAATAACCTACTGTGAGAAAAAAAAATCTGCCTCATCAGTCATGTATTGAAAGATACATGATTGCCTAAGCGTGTATCATGCATGGTACATAACTGATATTCAGTTGAATGGGTGTAGGGTTTGTAACCCTGGGTTTCACACTTATGTAAACCTCAGACAAACCGATTTATTTTTTTAAATTTGACTCAGTTTTTTGTTTGTCTGGTGGCAAGGGTGGGGGATTCTCTGTGTCCATTTTGAGCTGACATTCATATGCACACAGATATATATATATATAACAATGCAGGTGCAGACATATCTATATGTTCCAGCATGTATAGAGGGGTAATATACATATGCATACTGGAAAAATGCATATTACAACCAAAAGCGTTTGCGGTTCCTCTTTTTTTAAAATATAAACTTTTCTTTCATTGGAACAACTATAAACCTCTTCCCTATATATAGCTACAATGAAAGAATGCTGACAACAGTAAAGAAAACTGAAAGAATTTCTGGAGGAAGAATTACAGAAATTGAACAAAAATAAAAATGGACACTATACTGCAGCAAATCAAGGAACACAACTGAAACACTGATGAGATATTTTAAAATGCAGTGTGGATACCTAGAAAATATAAAATTACACATCCACGAGGAAGCATACAAAACAAAGGGACATAATCTCCGGATGTGGGACAACCTACTTAAAGGAAACTAACATATTTAAATGCTATCAAAAAATAAAGAAACCTCAACAATATACAAAACCTTCATAGAAATGGGGGAAGCATTTATTCTGGAGGAAAAAAAAATCAATCCACAAGAAACGGAAAAACAATTAAAAAAACACTGAGCCTAGCAAGAAATGGAGGCCCAAATTGAAATACGAGAACACAAAAATATCCACTTAAACAATTTATCAATCTGTATGTTTTCGTTAACAGAAATCACGGAACTGTGTCCCAAAGAAATTCACCAACTTCTGTCAGAGTTATGGGAGTCAAAATGCAAAGAGGAGGGAAAAAAAACCCAGAATATCTTGGAAAGAAAGATAACCTGGTTGGAAACATCACCAAGAAAAGGAAAATTGGATAATGAGACCCCACCCCCCCAAAAAAATGATTCAAACTTTTAATAAAACACAGTACTCAGCACAAAACAACTACATGTGACATCAGCAAATACAGAGAAAACCATACAACAGAGATAAGAACCCTAATACATACTACCATACACAAGCGCACACACGAAAATATACTTATCAGACCATAACACATCCAAAGATCAGAATACATGTACATTGACAAAACCAACACTTAACAGATACCACCTAGCACAGTAAACCAAACCTAACAGCCACTACCCAAAGGAAGAAATACAATCAAAATTCCTGAAAATCTCTACATACAATCCATACAGAAGCAACAAATTTAGAAACATCTGAAACACCCCTTATAACAAAAATAAATACTTGTATAGAGCCATTGAGAAACAACCCCAATTTTACCAAGAGAAACTCTCACTGGCAAGAAAACCAGAAATATGTGGAATGCAACAATCAGTTTTAGAAGCCCCAGTCTGAACAAGACCAGTTTAGATGACACAAAATCCAAAATATTAAACCCATCTACATATACACTTAGAACGGATGAAAGCAACCTATTAAAATTAGGCTTAAAGTTCTGCCCTGCTCTGAAAAGCAATATAACAACTTAAAAAAAGACCTTAGAGAATTTGAATGCAAATTAAGACTAAAAGAAATCTTTAATAATAACAAAAACATTACAGATAAGTCATTAGTAAAAAAAACAAATCCAATTTATTCCCAAACAAAAATAATAATACTAATGAGCAAAACATACTTTTTGAGAAACTCTGGAACCTCGACCTGCAAGAAAAATCCAAACCATTCAACCACCTTACATACAGACAAAGACTAGCCTTAGGGAGCATTTGAAGAAATAATGACATAATTATAAAAGAAGCAGATAAAGGCAGCGCTATAGTGATAATGGACAACGTGTACTATAAAACAAAAGTCCTGGAGACACTAGGGGATAAGAACAACTGCAAATTAATCAACACCAACATAGACAAAAACATCAAAGTTACAAAACTGTGCAACACATGGTAAGATATTAAAAAAGAAAAGTTTATTATTTCCTAATATTATTGTACCAAAAATGAGCAATTTCTACGGACTACCAAAAATTCACAAATTAAGTGAAATAAAAGCAGCTGTCCAGATACAAAAATCTGAATATGTTAGCATCCCAAACCCCAGTGACCTTACTCATCCTGGGTAAGACGATAAATGGTGTCCAGCAGCAAGACATCTGATCAGGAGGTTTTGAGGAGCATGGAACCACCTCTTAATTGCTGGTGTTCTCAGGGTGGTAGCACCTGTTTGGGACCCAGTTATGGGAAAATAGTTAATAGCAATACTTTTTTGAAAAAATTATTACCAGAAACAGATTTTTGGCAAAACAAAATTTTGTCAGCATTAAATAACCCATTGAGGTTGATATGTTGTAAAACAAAATAAACCAAACCAATCTAAACCAAAGAATACATATTCTATTCATATGAATCTATCCTAAAAATCTTGTTGGCATTAAATAATCCATTGAAGTTGATATGCTGTAAAACAATAAATCAGACCCATAGCAGAACCAGCATGTCCAACTAGCAGACTCAATAACTTAACACAATACTACAACCATTTACTAAGCAGATTAAAAGGTACATCAGAGACAATATTCACTTCCTTAGCTCCATACCACAAAAAGTAGATCCGTGAAAACTTATGGCAACTTTTGACATTAGTAGCCTATATAGCAACATACCTCATGAATTAGGTAAACAGGCAATCTCATTCTGGATTGAAGAGCGTCCACAAAAACTACATTCCAGATTCACCACGGAATTCATTATCGATAGTATAAACCTAATTCTAAACAATAGCACCTTTTGAATTTGACAACACAAACTATATCCAAACCCTAGGTATCACAATAGAAATGAAAATGGTACCAACATATGCCAACCTAACATTAGCTTACCTTGGGGAAAACCTTTATGAAGAGATAGAATAAATATATGTGGAAAATATAAAAACTCACTTCACTAAATCTTGGAAACAGTACTTAGATGACTGCTTCATTTTCTGGAAATCCTCATATTAACCAATTCCACACTCTACTTCAGAACTTATTACCAAAAACCAAATTCACCCAAGAATATAATTTCAATGAATTACCATTTTTAGAAATAAAAACATAATCACAAATATCTACCACAAACCTACAGACATTTGATGGTATCTTCATTTCAAGAGCCATCACCGAAAAAGCTGCCTGAAATCCATCCTCTATTCTCTAGCATGTAGGGTTTGTGCTATAGTAACTGACAAACACCGCTGAAAAACCTAACTAGGAGTTGACATGCCGTTAAATCCAACAACCAACTAACAGAAAAACCTGCAAAGAAGAACTACATAGAACTCCCCACAACACTAATAAAGGTTTTGAACTCGCAAAAATATTCCTTTAGACCAACTATGAAATCCAAAGAAACGTAATGTTGAACAAACTCTAGCATATATCTCGGCATTCAACAAAAACAATCCAGAACTATTTACAGACATTACAAGAAATCTAGACCTACTTAGCATAAATGACAAACTGAAAAATATACTAAAAACAACCAAAATAATTAAAAGCAAACGCCAATCTAAAAATCTGAAATGCATTAACCTTCATCCAAATTTAGCCAACACAATACAGGGAGTCACAAAATGCAACAAAAGATGTGGGGTTTGTGACATCATTATAGAAGGAAATTCCTACATTTTGAAAACCCCAAAATGACATTCATAATAAATAAATTTAAAATGCAACTCCAAAAATGTGATTTATGCACAAAATGTAAGAAGTCATATATAAGTATCAGCCAAGCATTAAACAACAGTTTCCCTTCACAAAAGCAACATCAAATTACCAGAGAACAGAAAACTCTTTTATATCACAACACATCTATAAATGTAACCAGGGTAAATTTAAAATTATGCCAATATACCAAACAGACAATTATTATTCTTACCTAAAATACAAGAAAAAAACTTCATAAACAAATTTAAACCAACACTAAATAGATTATAACTCCACACAAAAACACAGAACATGCCCACATAATGACCAAATACATTGGTCAAACCACGCACATTCACACATGAGTATCTGTGGAGCACAAATATATATACACATATTGGCAAAAACAAATAGAATACTCACAAGCACACACACACGAACCCTACACAACATAGGAAGTGTCTATATGTGTATACTGATTCCTTATAATAAAACAGTATGTATATATAGACAGGAAATATACATATGCATACTGGCAAAAACACACAATACAAAAAAATGGAAATAGATCTAAGAACAGGGATCATTAAAAGATAACAATATAGATATCTTTCCTCACTCTTTCTCGGACCAATCTTAATTGTTTTATTACACTTCAAGCAGAAGAACTTTCTCACCACCAGTCCAACTTAGACATTTGTGTCACTACCACACAAAAAAAGTGAATGTTTAACATTGAAAAGCATAAGGAAAATTAACTCATTTTAATAATATGTGGAAATATCCACTCTTTGCCTGAAGAAGGTTGTGAGACCCAAAACCCATGTTGCAAAATTATGTAAAATAAAGCATAATATATATTTTAAAGAAAAAAAAAAAATCCACATTACAACCCAAAATGTTTGCGGTTCTTCTCTTTATATTTATATATATATCTGTGTGTGTGAAAATATATAGAAAATAAGAAAGAACTGGTTTGGCATCTGAAGGAAATGAATAAAACACCAAAAGTAAAATGGAAAATTATAAACAAAACTAGAACTTGTAAAACTTGGGATGACCCATGCCCTTTATGCCTACATGAAAAACTACACATTATTAAGTTTCTAAATAATAAAAATCTATTAAACAATAGACATGAGTTAACAGCTTTTTGCCGACATCATCAAATTTTTGCATTGAATAATTAGCATAAAAACGAACAATCAATAAAATAATTTTTAAAATCCATAGTCCTGATAAATAGTTTAAATACCCTACAATAAAAGATAACCCTTTATGAAGTCAAAAAACAAATGTTAAGGTTTTTTTTATATACACAAAACCCTTTCAGAAAAAAATAAATAAATCTCCATAGACACGTAAACCAGACTAGACGAAATCATCTGTTTTAAATTTAGACACCCCAACCTTACCCTGACTTGACATCTATGAATGTAACTCTATACTGATACAAATTATTAACACCCTACACACCTCTGTATTTAAACAATCACTCTAGCCGTTACCATGGAAATTTTGATTTCAATAATGAATATGCTATTAAAACACGTAAATTTCAGAAATAAGTTATTCCAAAAAAATTTTGCTTGAAGATGGAACGGAGCTTACTTTAATTCAATTTAATTCAAATATTAGGTTGGTGCAAAAATAATGACGTAATAATGTTTTTTGACGTGTTTTTTAACGACATTATTACGTCATTATTTTTGCACTAACCTAATAGTTTTCGGCTCTTGTTTTGAAACATGAAAACTCTTATGTAGCATGTTGGAATCATATTTTTAAATAAATAATTATATATATATATATAAATTGTGGAAAAAGTTTGTGACACGTTTTGTCCTCCAGGACTCCATCAGATAAATTTATGTTGGTAGGGTGACACATGTGCATGACATAATTTGAGCTACATAATCTTAGTGCTCTTAGGTAGAATCCAATGATTATAATGAATTTTATTTTGTTATGTTCCCCATTGTTCATAATTGGGTTTCAGTCTATTCACATGTTAAAAATAGGCCCTTAAATTAACGTAAGCTAAAGGAAAGGCACAAGGGAATGTGAATAGGAAATTACACAACTTTAATAATTATAAATTTCTTGAACCCAAACAAGAATTTACAACAACTGAAATTGATAAGAAAATCTTTCTTTTTTTTTCAAATTCCTTAGTGAAGTTACGTGTTGTGATGCAAATGTTGATATTGATCGCTCAATGATTAGTTACCAATTGATTATCAGGGAAAAGAATACAATAGAACAAAGAAACATAAACGGTCACATAGGCATAAAAATATTAATGCAAAACAAATATACCAACCTTGGATCTTGTTAGTGGCTATCAGCAAAACCCACACACACATATGTTGTAAAATAACATCTATTGGGTGCTTTGGTACACTTCATTAGTGATGTTTCTAGCTGAGGTTCATTAGGGGTTTCGGGTCTTTCAACATCATACCACCTCTCCATGGTGACCCAGCCGATACTGAATGGGTATTGACTTGTCTACCTTTCATTAGCTACAGTTTTTCCCATCTTTATAACTACAATACTGTGACCCCTCTTAGCAATTTATAGCCCACTCCCAGATAACTTCTGGTTCAGCAACAATGTTCGCTCTTCCATAAAAAAAAAGGAAGCAAACACACACACAATTTTTATCTATATAATTAGTAATGCACAAAAACGGGATTAGAATTTGCTCTAGAATTGATTGGTTTCAGTGTTGCTGGATTGAATTTATTCTTTATCCTGTTCCTTTGGATGTCTGTCAAGGACTTAGGATCTTGTGCTGAATGGTTCTTTTTTCTTAATTTTTTTTGTTTCTTTTCGGATTACTCTCCAGTTTGTCTCAGATTCATCTGACTTGGTTTTCATGCACACATGCTTTTATATGCCCAATTTTCTTTGCGTGGATGAATCTTGGCCTAGCAACAATCGTACTGGCATTTGATTGGGCAATCAATCGAGTGCAGTTGTGTGTGACATGACCTTGGCTAAAACTGGGGTTTCATTGCACTACTAGCGTTAGAGTTCATCAAGGATACGACTGATTCTAATATGTCAGTCCATTCGCAACCTCTGTCCTCACAAAGCATTCTATACGGTACAGTGCTGTATGTTCTGCATTTCCAAGACTCTGGGGTCACCATGGGCAGTGTAGATACTGTTTTATCGCTGTCACAAAAATATATATTGTTACTTTCTGTGTGTTTTATTTATTTATATATATATATATATATATAAAGGCTTAATATATATATATATATAAAGGCTTAATATATATATATATATATATATATATATATAAAGGCTTAATATATATATATAAAGGCTTTATATATATATATATAGGCTTTATATATATATATAAAGGCTTAATATATATATATAAAGGCTTAATATATATATATATAAAGGCTTAATATATATATATATATATATATATATATATATATATATATATATATATATATATATATATATATATATATAAGGCTATATATATATATATATATATAAAGGCTTAATATATATATATATATATATATAATATATATATATATATAATAAAAAGGTTTAAACACTAGTACTCCATGGTCATAATTTATTACATTGGAATTGTAAATACAATCCAATTCATCAAACCTACTCATCCTTACTCTGTCCTGGACATTGAGTTCTACCTGGATTCTATCCTCTTGGAATTAATTTTATTTATATATATATATATATATATATATATATATATTTTAAGAATTTCTTCCTCAGTACTTCAATTGTCCTTTCATGGATGCCATGTTCTTTGGAAGTTTGTTTAGATCAAGTTAGTGGCTTTTTAGTCTTCTTCCATGTGAATATTTCACTTTTTGAATAATAATGAGAATCATATGTCATGTTGGTTATGGTCCCAAATTATTTGAGGACCACTGCTTTGGGATAATACAGGGTGCGGCTTAGGGCTACTTAAGCTTTTATAAAGCAGTGATTTTAAATTTCTAGATGTTATAACTTCTAAGTAGTTTCATAAACTGAAATGATTTAAATATGACAAACTCATAAAAAAAAATTTTTATACTACAGTTGTGTTGAAATATGTTGCTAATTTAGTTTTCAATAAATTGTGGTATTTTTATTGACAGATAAAAGAGAGCTTGAAGTATACTTATTGCAAATTCTTTAAATAAAATAGAACAGTTATGCAAATGTTGCTAAAATATCATCATCCTTTTGACTTTGTAATTGTAGGGCAGATCTGAATGCAGGAAACACTAACTCTTTTCCATAACAGTCTATCAATAGCAGCCATCAGCAATTCTGGTAGTCATACCTGCCCATTGTTTGACATTGTCCAATCAGTTTTTGTGTTGGCACCCTCTCTTACATCCACCTTCAACAGTGTCTTGCACAGGCTGTCGTGCCAAACCATGCCATTTTTCTCCATTTGAAAGTGGTGAGAAGAGGTTCCTGGTGTTTCACAAGACTCAATGCTTTTCCCACAAGCTCATTGGTTTTTTTTTGTTCCCAATAGAAAACACCAAGGAGCTTTCTCATGCATTTGTTCTCAAACACTTGGATATCTTCTCTCTGTATTTGCTAACAATGTCTGTTACACATCCATATATGAGAATAGAGACTACCAGCAATTGCTAAAATATATTATGAGTAAAAAAAAAAAAGAAAATACTCAAGCTAGTTAGGGGCATATAGTGATTGCTAATTTAATTGAATGTTCACTGTTAGGAATGAGCTTGGCTGTTAGCAACAAGCAATCCAATTCAAGGTACAGTTCCAGAGGGTCACACACCTGTTTATCATTCTTAATTGACAATCAAAATGTACATATATAAATATAGTTTTAAGGTATACTATATTTATGGGTTAAAGTGCTCAGTATCGAAGATAGTGTATGTAAGTATAAAAGTGAACATTGAGGGCAATGTCCTGTGGGAACCATCTGTTTCATGCATAAACACAGTGGCCTAGCGGTTGTGTTTGAGTGTGAAACAGTCTGTTGGTGTTGGTCCATATATATGTAATAATAAGATCTCTTAATTGCTTTTATGTATGTTATTGAATTTCAGTTTTTAAGGTGTGTGGAAATTTGGCTGGCAGATACTTCTGTTAATTATCACTAGAAAATATTTTATCAGATATACTTATTGGTATATACACTCTCTTCTAAAAGGTGCACAACTTCAACTGATACTTTCTTGATTGATCATTATATTTAAGACAATGTGTACAAACTTGTTTCTTTCATCATATCTGAACAAGTATGCTTGCAGCTGAGTAATGTTATGAGGCTCAATTTGCAGAGTCAATTCAAAGTAATAGCTGACACTGGAAAACAGTCATTTATGTGATACAAGTGGTGAACCAATACATACCAGTTTCTCAAAACCCTTCCCATGTGACATTTGTCTACTAAATGAACAAAAAGTATTTTTAAGATGAAACATTGTCTTTTCTCTGATGAGGTTTAGCAGCATTACTCTGAAGACAATGTTAAAAAAATGGCGATACATGTTCTTTTGTATGTATTCACACTTGGCTAAACTTTGATAATGATTCAATGTATTAATTGAATACAATACTGTGAAACAAAGACAGCAGAAATAATCTACAATCTTTAATTAAAATTCTGTACCATGGAACTTACCGAGGAGTTTCTGGCATTGAATTATTTTCTTCCTGATTCTGTCATCCTTGATATTTTTCTGGTTACAAACAGCCTCTATAGATTTGGCAACAGCGGCTTCCAGACTGTAATGGCCTGTTTTACCAGTCATGCGTAGCCAGTAATCAAGTTCTACAAAAAAAAAAGTAGATGTTAGTATCTCCAGTGATTCACTAAAATGAGCATGAATGGTGAAAAAATGCCCAGAACTTAATAAAATAGGTTTTAAGGAAACTTTCAGGGCTTATTCATATTTGAGTGAAATTATTTTTTAAACAGTTTTTTTTTGTAGTGTTTAATGCTTATTGGTTATGAGGACAATTCCTCAGAGAATTTAAATCATCAAATTTGCTTTTGGTGAAACATGGCTCCTAGTTACAGAAACTCTGCTCTGAATCATGCAATAAAACTAAGACATTATTTAGAAATTATTTTATGAATAAAAATATATTATGGGCATTTTTCTTACAAAAAAAATATATTTTACAAATGAATAAATTTTTGCATGAATTGTTTTAATTTTTTTTAAATTTAATTACGAGATAAAATTTTGTAGTAATTTGTAGCGGCCAAGTGAGATTGTTATTAAATTACTAATCATAAATGTAAAAGCTCACTACAATTGAACAACCACCAAGTATTTTAATGATTATATTTTTGTGCATATAAATATGTTGAATTTTGTAAATACAGATGTCTATACACAATATTAGAAAATAGGTACCTGTAATAAATTTATTGGTAATTTTCTTAATAACCATCTTTGTAAGTATGGCTGTAAAATTAAAGTACCTAAACTTCAATAAATTATTAAGATTAAAATTGCTTAGAGTATTTTCTTGAATTTTTTAAGGTTAAAAAGGCATTAACGTATTCAAGTAATTTTTTCAGTTATGTCCCCCTCCCTTAAACTTTCCAAACAGGCTGTCATTAAAATCCCTCAACATGTGAGAAAAGCAGCCACCTACATATTAAATATTCTTTGCAGTATTTTAAATTAAAAGTAAATGATATTTATTTCAATTCAGATTAGTTAAGCTTTAAATCATTTAATTTTTCTCAAAGATTATTTTTTTTAAAGAGAACTGTGTTGAGAGACCTGTAAATATGGACAAATTTATAGATTTTACTCATAAAGAGAGGGAAAAAAGATTCCAATCTCTTTAAAGATTAGTATGGGAAATTTATCTTTTTTGCAGTAAAAATAAAAACAATCAGAAACATATATTTTAATTTTGGAAAATTTTTTGATAAAGAGAATTATATTGCAGTAAAAACTAAAATATGGTGCAAATCAGCAATTTTAGTACAAAAAACAACTCCTTCCAATCAATTGAAATTAGTCTTGAAATACAGCAAAGTATTTTGCTTATTTGAAATATTAAATTTAATCTATTAGTTTGAAATTAAAACTAAAATGAAAGCTTCAAGAATGATTTTTCATTTTTAAAAATGCATACCTTAGGTATATTATTTTGTGGGGAGGTACGTAATTTAATCGAAATTAATGAAAAATTTACAAGAATGCAAGTGCTCATCTGAATTTATAAAAACATTAAAATTAACCTGTCAAAATAAAGAAAAATTAAGTTGAATGCAAATACTTGTTAGAATTAATTAAAATTTAATATGAATGTAATTACTAGTGAAAATGAATCCAAATAACTAGTTAAAATTAATAATTATTTGTTTACTTTATAATTCCATCTATTTACAATTAAATCTACACTAGAAGCCATGACTCCCCAAATTTAGGCATTGGTTATTTTATGTTTTATCTTGAGTTGAATCCTCTTCCTGTCCATGACTGATAAATTATCAAAATTAATTCTGATAAAAACAATGAGATGACCTGATAGGAGTCGGGTTTTAGCTCAAAGTATCCTGCTTGAGAAATAATGAAGACAGATTACGACAACAACAACCATTGTAATGTCAAGAGGAACAAACTGTTCCTTGGCAACAGTAATAATCAAGAGTTATTGTTTACCAAAAGCAATTAGTGGATTGTCAATCAGGTGGTATTCAAATGTTAAATGCAAACATCTATTAATTTGCTTTAGAGATAAATTGCGTGATCATTTTGGAGAAACAATCCATTATGAAAAGCCAATGACATCAATATGATTCTATATCTGAAATAATAACTGACTGCTCGTTTTCATCTACAAGGTTGGTTAGCTAATCTCTGTTGCAAACACGTGGTTCATACTGCAACTTTACTGACCACATCTTAGTTACAGTTTTTGCAAAAGAGTGCAGAATCTGGTGTTATCAGTAGTTGAACAAGGCCAATATGCTTGAACGCTCAGTTTGTAAATATGTGTTAGCACAACTATTGATGAATTCCAGTTTTGTCTAGTCAATTTCTAATCATCCTATAGTATCTTTGTGTTTGGTGATTTTAATGCTCTTCATGTCAGCTGACTTAATCATTTTGATGTTGCTAGTATTCAGACTTTCAATTTTTCCCTTGCTCATCAAATAGGAGATTTTCTTGTTTCCTATTGTAACCTAAGAAGGGTTACTGAATGAGGAATAACCAAAACAGAGGTTAGAAATGAAATGGTAATTTTTATAACATCAACAAAATACAATACTTGCCAGCGGCATGAAGTAGATAAACCACTGCTAGTGGTGGATTACTTAGAATATTATCCCCGCTTACAATAGTGTCCAATGTATTTATGAGGATTGGGACATACCCATGAGTGTTCATAGATATGGTATAAAACATTTCCCTAATAATTCTGATCAACAAGATTTTTTACTTGATTTGTAAGAATCAGCAATATTATTGGTTTTGATCTGATGTCTTGGCTCTAGTCACTTTCCTACTGTGATAAAGTTGCCTCTCTGTGCCTTTTCTATAAATACTTTCATGGTAACTGTTCAGATGAGCTCTTCGCCAGGGTATCTAAACTTTATGAATTTAATTGCTGTACTAAACTGATTACTAATTTTCACCAATTTACAGTTGAGTTAGCTGCATGAAACAGTAAATTCTATGCTAACATTTTCTTTTCTCACTTGTGGAACCCTCTTCTGGCTCCATGCTTTCCAGTCAGCTTTAATCTTCAAAAATTTTGATGGAATCTCAATTGCTATCAATTGTCCTCCTGATTATTCTTTTTTTTTTTCTCTCCTTAGTAATGTTTCTGTTTTCTAATTCTTTCACACCCAGTAACTCCTTGTATCTTAGTGGCTTTACAGCCTTATTTGAGGTGAACTTTATTAAAAAAAAAAATTACAACTTTGTTCTCTTGGAAATTTGGATCACACTGTAGCATCTGTTAATATTACTTTTGACTCATCTATTAGACATGAACTCCTATTCACAAAACATCTTTCTGTTACCAGCATACTGATTGGGATTCATTTCATGACCTTCTTTGCAGCACCCATTGGGGTGAAATTTTTTAACTTCCTATTGAAAATTGTACCACTGAGGTTTCTTGGATAACAGCAGGCATCAATATCTTTGTGATTTCTTGGAAATGCCAGGTGAAATCACATTCTTCTTGGTTCAAACTTGTCTGTTCAGCCAGTATAGCCCACAGGAATCACTTTTTCTGGATGTACCAACATAATAGTTCTGATCACAACAGATACTGCTTTGTATTCACTCATAATAATTGTAAACATGTCCTTAAAGAGACTATATCTTTCCTGATAGAATGAGATGCCATATAGATTTAACAAATTTGGCCCTTGTGACTACTGGCAGCTCTAATAGTGTGTTAAGTAGGAGTAAGTTTTCTATCTCTTGACTAAGTTATCATCTGCTAAAGCAGAATGTTTTCATAAATATCAATTCTACTCTTGACACATCTGATATATCTTTGCCTGACTTTCCAATTAGAACTGGGTCTCTACTATGTGATATGCAGATAACTCTGTTTTTTGCTAACATCTCTAAACTAGATCCCCACAAAGCATGTGGACTTGATGTTATCCATGTAATATTTCTTAAGAAATGTATTCCTGAACTGGCTCCTGTTCTCTCTAAACTCTACAGTAAATGTCTTGCTGTTTCTTGCTTTCCTCTTTTGTAGTTCCTGTCTAAGAACTATCAGATAATTCAAACTATTAGATTCCACCTGTTTGGTAAAAAGCTAAAGGCCTTAATTAAGCCTTCAGTATCACAATTTGCAGGGTCTTCTTTCAGACAAGTAATATGTTTTTTTCTTCTCTAGGTTAACTGTTGATGTATTAACAGTTATTGCTGAAAGAGAATGAGACTTGAGATAAGAATAGTGAAGCTGTTGCTTTAGATAGTTCAAAGGCATTTGATGTTTTATAGTATTTTTGAATGAATGTTTGATCTGATTCAATCTTATTAAAATGTGAAATGAAAACAGCCACACTTCTATATCTTTATGCATAAATGTTTGTGTCCCACAGGGGTCTATTGTTAGGCTTACATTGTTCCTAATTTTCATCACTGACTTTGCTGATGTAATCAAGTATTTATGCTAATGACACAACTATTCATTCCTGGTTGGTTGGGTTTTATGGCATATCAACCACTGTGGGTCATTTAAATATACAGTCAACATTATTTCTTTCCAAAAAAACGTATAGCTGGCAACATTATTTTTCTGAAAACACCATCTGAGGCCTTCCTTGCTGTTGGACGTAGTTTATCGTTATACCCAGGACATTATTCATTCCTGACATAATAGCAAATCTGATCAGTATATAATGTCAAATTAGCAGCTGATCTCAAAAATAACCTACAAATCTTGTTAATTCGGGCAAGAAATGTCTTGTTAATTTTAACACTAAAACAAAACTGCTCTTGTTTAATCCTCTTAGAGAACCTTTCTTTTTTCCTTCTTATCAGCATAGTTGATGCTAACCTCTAGGAGTGTGACTCATTGTGCCTTACTAGGTTAACGTTTTTCACTGACATGAAGTGGATAGGAAAATGGGTTCACTGTTCTAGACAATTTTTCTTGCCAGAATCTATCTTACATATTTATAAGTTATTTGTCCATGCATCTGGTCTAGTGCTTCTTCTATGTATGTACAGTGAAACCCAGATATAAGAGAGTTGTCGGGACCGGAGAAGAAGTCTCTTATATCCGGGTTTGGTCTATTTTGTTTAGGTAAGTATGGCTCTAACTTGGGACCAGAGAAAATCTCTCTTATATCCGGGTTACACTAGATATTTTTTATAAAATCCAAATAATCTGCATTATTATTGGTCCTGACCCAGAATCTCGGCTTTAGTCACTTTCCACACCACTGATGTAACTATAGCTTCCCTATGCCTTTTCTATAAATATTTTCTTATAAAATTGTTTTGATGAGTTTTGTTCTTGGTACTTCAACTTTACAAATTTAAGCGCACATTGGTTTCATCATTTTACTTTTGAAATTGCTAGATGCAACCATAATTTCTATGCTAAGATTTTCATTTCTCGCTTGTTGATCTCTCTTGCAGCTTCTTAAATGCAACCTCAATCATTATCTTATGTCTTCTCAATTCCTGTTCTTTTATTGTTTTCTCTCTTTAACCCTAGAACACTAACCATGGCTATATAGTACCCAGCGCAAATTTTCCTATTTTTAATTACAATTTTCAGTACCTGATTTTCTTACCTAAATATGTTTTTCAGTTCCTATTAATGTTAACTCAAAGTACAAAGTTTGAAGTGCCTGCATGTAAAATATTTCAAATAAAGATTCATATTTAATATTTTTTTTTGATATTTTCAAAATCGGGTATGATATATCTATGGTTAGTAATGGTGTAACTTTAATTGATGGTTAGTGTTCTAGAGTTAAAAATGTTTATCACTGGTTCCCATATAATCACCAAAATTAAGCAACGAGTCTGGTCTATACCTAGATATATGACCGCTTGGGAATACCAGGTGCTGTAAGCTTGGATGTGCGGGTGGTGTAATGGATAATGGCTCGGAATTGTTAATCTGAGAGCCGAGTTCCAATTCCAGTTGGGTTCATTATATTTACTTACGCGCAAATACCATTAGGAAAGGGTATAATTCCATCTATTCTCCACCTAGCTATGAGTTAATTAGTAAGATTTGTATCATTAAATAAAAAAAATTCTTACAATCTTAAAATATGTTCTGGCTTTAAATAACCTGTAAATGGTTGATAATCCATAAAAAAAACCGAATCAATTAATAATGTTTTTCTTTTTTTCATGTTCTTTGACATTTGTGGCTTTATTGCTTTGTTTGGGGTGAAATGATAAAAAAAAAATAACATTCGTTACAGTACTATTATAAGCAGATACAATTCAAGTCTTGATCTTTTACCTGGCGTAGACAGGTACTTCAACTAGTAAAACTATATTTGATTATTGAAATGTCTGGTATTGAAATCTAGTCTTAATGTGGCAATTAACCTGGATTTCTGTTTTTTAAGCAATGTTAGTCAACATGTTTTATGTATCATAAGAAATACACATATATGGACTAGAGTTGATGTTAATGGTTTGCTTGAAAAGAGAATAACCAATAAAAATAAATTATTGAAAATTCAAACGAAGTCTGTAGAAGAGCCGAGGTTTAAAGCAATATTTAGAAGTGAAGTAAGTTTTATGATCAAACTAAAGGTAGTAAATTACGGAAAATCCACGCTAAGTATGAAAGAGCCGAGACTTAAAGAAATATTTGGAAAAGAAAACCTGAAGTAACAATTATTTTTACATGATTTTTGTCTTACCATCTAAATAAATAAACGGCATATTCTGTGTATCTGAAACCCCTCTAACTAGGGCCACATTTGCTCCACATAGACACGTTATACCTTTTTGGGATCAGGATGATCTTGCGATTGAAAATCTACCCTTCATCTGGACATCCAGGATTGGAGTTTCTGTCCGGATGAGGAGGGAACAGTTAAAAATTCAAATTTTAAAATAACTGAAAAAAAATTGGTGATTTTAAAAGTTTTTAATTTATATCGAGTTTAAAGTAAAACAAAAACTTTGTGAATTTAAAAAAAGTGTTCTAAATTTAGTTTAAAATAAAATATCTCCAAAATTTATGAATTAAAGAAATCAATTTTATATCTTCAAAATGCCAAAAAATCAGTTAAAGTGAGAGGTTTCATGACAGTTTGTGATTTGAAGAACTCAATTTTCGGCCGAATCAGAATTAAAGTGAGCTTTTGAAATTCCATGGAGTGAATTGAGGAATTCAAAGTTATTTATTTAAAATTATTGTTTTCTAAGCTGGACTAGAGGTGCCTTTAGTTTTGGGTTGTAGCCCCAATTAGCCCCTCGCAGTTGCTACTTTAAAAGTCCGCACGGATTGCGGCTTTTAAGCTAGTTAACAATATTTCCCGCTTGTATTTTGAGGGACAAAGTGTAAAATACTAATTAATTTCTACAAATAATTATTTTTTAAAAATTTAACTAAGCATTTTTATAATTTTTATATCTTACCTTTAATGGCAAATTGACAGGCGTTGCAAGTACAATCTGAAAAAGAGGCGAAAACTCTCAAAATATGAATGTATTTTATTCCTTTATTATTTATGTAATAAATGTAATAACTTCTGATTTTACGAAAAATTTTCACGGTACCAACAAGCTATTAATCAAACCCTCTTATTCAGATTAGAAATAATTTTAAAGTAGCAGAGTGCTGAACTTTAGTAAATGTTTCATCCTACAGGTGGCGTACCAAATGTTATCGTTTATATGATTGTCTGGAAAAAAATTCAAAGTATTATGTTGGTGCAAAAATAATGTCGTTTTCTCACATATGTTACTATGTGAGAAAACGACATTATTTTTGCACCAACCTAATAAACGAATTCAACATTTTCAAAGGATGGAAATTCAACACGAGGAGGAATTTTATAACCCCCCCCTCCCCGTTAAAGGTATGGGAGGGTGATGGAATGAAATCTGAAAGATAATTCCACTTTTTCATTGGCACCAAGTTACCAAAAGTCGACGCATTTGACCAACTGGATAACTCTACACATATATCTACGTGGGTACTGGTTTTTTATTTCTTAACTTTTTCTTCTCCCTACTGCTTAAGAAATAAAAATAAATTGCTGGTCATCAGGTTAGTTTAATTTTCCATCATTTTCTTTTCTTTTTTATGTGATAACGTAACTTATACTAAGTTAAAATTTAATAGTTAAGTTAAAATTAATTAGAGAACGGCTGATATATAACAAAGTAGCTATCCTTACATACGGGCTCTCAGTTTAACTCTATTCTTCTAAAATCTCCGCCTACACTTCGGATTTTTACTTAGTAATTTCTTGTTATGTATTTGCTTTTTCAAAGAGGCGTAGGTAAGTTCACATTCCTTCTCCATAGAGATTTATTATTTCCTGTTTAGGGTGGGGTTTTCGGTTCCCTTCCCCGAGGCCTTAATAAGAGTAACTGCCATGGCTTTTTGCTGATATGACTGGCTGGAGGCTACGACTTTTCTTATTGAGAGTACTGTCTTGACAGTTTTCTGGTTGTTGTATCCTGAGATCAAGGAACCCGGACTCTTTGGTAGCACTTGGAGAGGCTGCTCTGGTCAATAGTTGCCCAATATCGGGGTTCTTTCAGTGCCTTATCACGCATGGATAGGTGTCTCTACAATAATTTCCGGTGAGCAACTCTGTGGCCAGTATGCTATCGTCTTTGCAACCTTCCGGTCGGCTTGTATCGCCTTAGACGATCGACAGGGGCTATTATTATTGACCTCTTCCACCTTAAAAGTTAATCATATGACTACCACGATTAAAAATCAAAAAAGTTCGAAAAACCCACCTAAACCCATATCTATCTATACAATATTGATAAGACTCTGTGGAGAGAAGACGGAATTCATCAAATGACAAAAAATGTCGGAGGATCTGCGCATTCTTATGGTTAATAAATTAATCCTTTGAAAACAGATATTTAATATTTTTCAACCAACGGGTTGCGTTCTCCACCGACAATGAAAACCATGTTTCGTGATTCCTTTGTAGAGTATTTAAGTAAAGTCTCTAGACGGACAAAACCAGTAAGGAATGACAACTGTTCACGGCATGGCTTAAAAGAGATTCCCTTACTCAATCACCCGTCTTCCCCGCCAAGCTACGTGACAGTTACACTCTTCCTCACCAAGCTACGTGACAGTTACACTTTTCTCCTAACTTTTTCCCTTGCCTCTTCTTTCACACATACACGCGCAGAAATCACATTTGTTTTCATCTTAGCAAACTACTACAAACAAGGACTGTAAGAACCCACGCACACTAAGAACAATTTAGATGTAAAGACACGAAAACAATTTATATTTAAAAACTTTCTCGTCTTTCTTTCTTTCTGATATATCCCGGATAGGGATATATTTGAACGAAGTAGCTAAGTGGTTTTGGCTACTATAACCAAGTAAAATACAGTAGCAGTAATCGACTGGTACGCGTAGTAGTCGCAGGTAAGAAGTGTAGATCAATGGCGCAGTCCAATAGGCGTCGTTATAGACTTAGCTCTCAGACTAAGGCTCTTTGACTCTCGTACCTACACGTCCGTCGGTATTTATGACGGACACCAGCCAATCATATTCCAGTGAGGGGGAATACAGGTGTATGCATATTCCATTATATCACTTTCTTTCGTCTGCAAATATGTTTGTGTTTAAGTGACTTTGCTCGTCATGTCAAATAGCTTCATCACTCTAATGCCACTGATCACGCCAACATCCAGACTTTGAATTTCTCAACTGCTCATTCTCTCACTTAGATCGTAAATTTCCCTACTCGTTTCCCTAGTAATTCTGACCGACACGCTTCTTTATTTGATTTGTTCCTTACCGCCTTTCCGGACCCATGTCGCGCTTTGCAACTCTGATCACGCGGTAGTGTCTGTAGATATTTCTTTCTGTTTGTTTGTTAGGTAAGAATCACTTATTAACAGGACATTTTTTGGTACCAACGCACTGATTGGGACTCATTTCATTATTTTTTTTTTCTTGGAATTAAATTTGTATTTTTCGCGTTGAAAACTGTATCCCTGAGATTTCTTCCCGGGTGAAAGCTGGCATCGAAGTTTTTGTACCGACATTGAAATACCAAATGAAATCGCAATCTTTTTTTTTTTTTTTATTAACTCCTGTCTGTTCAGACGCTATGGCCCACAGGGATCAATTCTGGCTAAACCAACGAGAATGTTCAGATCATAACAGACACCCTTTTGTATCCCCTTGTAATGAGTGTAAGCTCATGATGTCTCTGGACAAATATTTGGCTTAATCCAACCATTCTTAACAAATCGTATAATGAAGGTTGTGTTGAATAGCCACGTTTCTAGATCATTTGTCCTCAATGAATCTAAGTCGCTATTTGTTGATAGAATGAGACACTGTATAGCCTTTCACAAGTTTGGTTCTAGAGATTACCGGTGGCACAAGACTAAATCCTCAACCTCTCTTCCCTGCAGTCAATTTGAAGTATTGTTATCTACTGCTGATAACGGAGAATGTTTTGCTCGGAAATTCTCTTCAAACTCCACTCTTCAGAAATATCTTTGTCTGATTTCCCCCTAGAACAGAATCTCATCTGAGGGATATGCACTCCATTCATGGTTTCCAATCTAGATTCCCAAACTAGATTCCCACAAGGCTTACAAATTTAACGGTATCTCCACAATTGTCATAAGGCAATGTGCTGTTGAACTGGCTTCTGTTCTCTACAAATTCTTCATCAAATGCGTTGCTGGTTCTTGCTTTCCAGCTTAATGGAAATCCTCGTCTGTAGTTTCTAGTTTTAAGAACCTTGGTGACCATTCTAATCCTTCTAATTATCGTTTTATTAGTCTATTATCTCTTTTCGGTAAAGTACTAGATGCTCTAATCAACTTCAAATTGGTTACGCATCTTTCTTCACACTGCTCTTTTTGAGGTGAACTATATGGCTTTCATTTCTCTAGGTCAATCGTTGATGTGTAAACAGTTATTACTGAATTTGTCTATCAGGCCTTAGATAAGAACGGCGAGATTCGAGCTGTGGCTTTAGATAACTCGAATACGTTTGGCATGTTGGCCTTCTTCACAAGCACTCTGGCCAAATATTTGACTTAATCCAACCATTCTTAAAAAATCGTACAATGAAGGTTGTGTTGAATGGCCACGCTTCTAGATCATTTTACATTAATTCTCTCCACTCCTGGGCTCTATCTCGGAACCTACGTTGTTTCTTATTGTCGTCAACGACCTTCCTGACGTCATCAGTTCCCAACTAGGTATTTATGATGATGCTATGTCCAATAGGTACAATAAAATACAGCTGGCAACTTCTCTTGAAAATAACTTCCCATCAGTTGTTAAATGGGGCAAGAGATGGCTTGTAAATTTTAACGCCTCTAAAACGAAACTGCTATACTTAATCATCATATAGATCCATTTTGCCTTCTATCAGTATGGCCATTTCTAACCTTCAGGAGACTAATACTTTGCGCTTTTTTGATCTCACGTTTTCTACTGACATGAAGTGGAGCGATTATATAGAATCCAGGTCTTTTATAACTGTAAGGAAAGATTGTTCATTGTGTCGGGCCAAACAATTTTTCTCGTCCGAATCCATTTATAAATCTACCATTCCTCCGTGCATTGAATATTATTGTAATATCTGGTCTAGTGATCCTGGTACATATCTCGAGAACTTCGACAAAATCCAAAGAGTTATCTGTAATGTTATCGGTCCTGGCCTGGCATCTCTACTTCAGTTATTTTCCAGGCGCCATGACGTGCCTACCCTCTGTTTTTTCTATAAATATTTGCATGGTAATTGTTCTTCCCTTCCTTGGTACCTCGATTGTATGAATTTAAGTGTACTACTAGGTTGGCAACTAGCTCACATTTTTTACCGTTGAAATAGCTAGATATATCCATAAGTTCTATTCTAATAGTTTCTTTTCTCGCCTGTGGAATTCTCCTCCGGTTTCTTGCTTCCTTGCCAACTACGTTCTTCAAAAATTGAAATGCAACGTAAATCGCAGCCTTATGTCTTCCTGAAAGCTGTTCTTTTATTGTCCTTTCTCCCCACTAAGGTTTTCCCATTCTCTTTCACGACCAATAACACTTTGCACCCTAGTGACATTATCAACTTGCTTGGGGTGAAATGATTAATAATAATAATAAAGAATAAGATAATTCAAGAAAAAAGAAGCCATTTGTGTGTACACAGATATCTGAAGCAAGCAAAAAAAATATTTATGGGCTTTGTTGTTAGAAATAGTGTGTGTGTGTGCCGCGTGGTTGATTAAAATTAAGAAAACGGCCTGCCGAGAGAAGTAATCTTCCCAGGTGGAGAGAAGTTTTGTTGTTTTCATTACTACATTACTACATCTCGGAGCAAAAAGAGGAAGGGGGGTTTATTGTCCCGCCCTTTTAAAGTGCCGAAACACGCCACCTCGTGCGTGCCTTGGTAGACAAGATCGAGATTGTTGCGGAATTTATGCTAAGATGTGTCAGAAGGTGAAATTGTGTGAAGGCCTAAAATGTGCGTGTACATTATGCATTTATCCACAAAAATAAATTAAACGAACATATGAAGACAATACAACTTGAAGAAATCAAATTAAAAAACGTAGTTATAGATTTCAACAGTAACATGAATTTATATATATATATATATATATATATATATATATATATATATATATATATGACATACACAAAGTGATAATAGATTTCTTGTTAAACGTGGCAAGTGAGATAAGATTGCAAAGAGTGTGCATGCAGAGATTTGGTGAATGAATGTTGATGGTTTAAGTTTGTTTGTGAAATTAAAAGTTTGATTTCTGCAAGGTAAAATGTCAATTGTGTAAGTTCAAATAATAGTGTGTATGTGTGTGATAATTGTAAGTGTTGATTCAAGTTATGAAGAGTTGTGTGCCTTTGACTGATATGCTAACGTTGATTAAATGTACAATTACTATTTCGTAGTGATAATGTTACTTTTTTAGTAAATTATAAGTTAAGTTTCTTCACGCGGCAATAGTAGTGCAAGTTGTGTTGAGTTGATAAGAGGCTGGTAGTGTTATTGAATCAGAGTGTTGGCACGCGAGGAGTCTGCTGGCATCTCTCGAAACTCAGTGTCTGACTCACTTGAATTAAGTCGAGCGATTCTTTTTTTTTTTTTTATAGATTTTTGGGTTTTCAAATAGGCTCCAGACAGCTGCGCGGGAAAAAAGGATTTGTCTCAATTTGCTACATTTTTGTGCCCTTTTAACCAATGGGAAGTTGAGTTTGGAAAAGTGAAGTGATGATTGGTTAAAGGTTAATTTGGGGAAGAGTGCATCTTTCCATACTCTCAAATCGTTCGTTATTGTTTCAGGTCGTAGTCAGTCAACTTGAAAATGCTAGCTCACCTACACCAAGCTGCTCCCTTTCCTTCAAAGTGATAAACGAAGTGATAAAGATCAAAACACTCGCCGACAGCTGAAAAAATTATCTAAATAAATACGTTTTTAATTGCTTTTCTCCTGTAAACTGTGAATATTGAAATTTATTAAAATCTATTAACTTGTTTTTATATCAGGCATCTAATTAGTTAGAAATACAGTTATTTTTTTTAAATATTCGTGCAATTGTACGAATATTTAAAAATGACTTTATTTTATGAAAATATACATCTACAAAATTAGCTTACACACACACACCTATCCATAACAAAAAATTGTAATAAATAACAGTTATAGTAAATAAAGTTCCTATAATTGTTGTAAATAAAAACGTTATTTATATCAATGAGTGTGGCAAATTAATTTTTAAGGCTATAAGATCCAAACTTAATTTGGTCCAAAGATAGACGTACAAATAAAGATACTAGCTATAAAAAAAAAAAAAAAAAAAAAAAAAAGGATATTAAGTTATTAACTTCTTGTCTGACTTTTTTTTTTAAATCATCGTATTATAATTCTGCTTGTTTCGTAGTTGTTTAGCACATGTCCACACCCTGCCATTACTTCAGATAAACAATGAGTGTAGGGAGGGGTGGGGAGAAAGAAAAAACAGAAAAGTAAGACAGGGGACGCGATAACACTGTTTAAATATTTGCTTTACTGAAATGGAAAATCTTGTTAATTTCACATCTTTTCATTTGTACCTGACCACATCCTTAAACAATGATCTGCATTCATATTTTTTATGTTTGTTCTTGTAAGATTTTTTTTGTTAAAGTTGTTAAGCTCAAATATTTAACGATGCAATAGAGAAATTTCTATTGGTATTTTATACTGGTTAAATTCGCAAGGAGCTTCTTCTTATTCAATCATTAAATTAAGAATTAAAATTCATCTGAAAATTTAAATAGGAAAACTATGAAATTTTCACGGGTATTTAATGTTTTCTCTTGCAAAAAGTTAGTTTGTTTGAACTAATTTCCTATTTAATATTTTGATTAAAACAAAGCAGGAAGGAGATGGAAATCAGCCCGAATATTTTTATGAAGAAAGGTGAGTTATAGAATTAGTTTTCATTTCACTTACCTGCCTGTTGAGTATATTTAAAAGATGGCATATCGGCGAAAGTCTCGATAATAATGACAAATAAACAAGTAGCGAAAAAGACAAACGCCCGCATAACATGACGCGCCATCTTGTTTATTTCTTTTACTCTTAGTTTTATTTTGAAAAAAATTTCTTACAGATTGATTTCGCCGACACACCTTTGACTTCTTTTTGCATTTGCTGCCAAGTCATAGCTTTTTCATAACTTAATTGGTTCAGGTGGTGTCGGACATAGACAGAGAGAGAGAGTGAGTGAGAGAGAGAGATAGAGAGAGAGAGAGAGAGGGTAGGAGGGAGGTGAAGTCTCCCTTCTTTATTTCATCTTTTATTGTTAACATATCCAAGGAAACGCGAACACAAAGAAAGTCAATGCGATTCCCGAAACAATACAAGCACGCACATCTACCCATCCATTCATTATCAACACACGCTGACGCTGACGTGTACATACATGAAGCGCGCTCGCGCACGCACACGCACGCACACACACACACATACACAAATACGTATGCGGAAACGTACACAAGTTCGTGTCAAATATCTGTTGCGAATTCGATCTTCGATGATTGCTCCAATACAGTGGCCTTATGCTAGACTAAGTTATTTTTTAGTAAATATATGCACATTAACACCCATATACATATGGACATACACATGAAAAGTCCTCGTCCAAAAACGTGACCAAACGTCAGAGGTTTTTGAAAGAGTTTCTTGGTGAAGCCGAGAACTTTTCAGCAGTCACACATATATATTTTGCGTAAAAACATACACATGTTCAAGCATATACGTTCGTACAAACGCAATACATATGCCAACACAAACACATTAGTCAAGTGAATACAATACATATATTTGAAATATACGCCTCATTTTTATTTTAAACAGTGGGTAATACGTCTATCATCCTCGGTATTCGAGAAATCTTAATAAAGAAAAGGTGCTCTTCAGCACGGATCGAACCTACGTCCTCCTTTATAAGAGAAATCACTGCTTGATCCGGCGGCACATTTCAATTACGCTCTATTTTCTTTTAAAGTAAAGCACACTTCATATATATATATATATATATATACAGGTTCGAATCCTGTCGGAGGACGAATATTATAAACAGAGCATTTGCTTAAATATTTGTATCTATAAAAAGAATGTATAAGCATAAAAAATGTCTTTATATCGGAATCGGAAAGCCGATTTCGAATTCCACTCGAATCCATTACATTCACTTACGTGCTAATACCCTTAGGAAAGTTATTAATCCTCTTCTTCTTCCTCCAGTTACGGGGGACAGACTTGGTTCTATAGCCTTGGATGGCAACTGGCCTAGGAGAAGGACAACTCTGAATTCAAAACCTGCGTTTGGGGACCTTGTGGTACGTAGTACGCCAGGTCTCTGTATTCGGGCCTTCAAAAAGTGTGGTTGGTTCTGCACAAAGCCTTCACCACTACAATCAAATCATATGTGCTGGTGTCTAGGCTGTCGGTTCCTATTAACTGAGTTGCTTGACCCTCATACGTCGAATACGACGCGAGAGTCCATCATATATATATATATATATATATATATATATATAGAGAGAGAGAGAGAGAGAGAATGGCGAAATCCCTTTCGCTAACTAAATTTTCAAGATGCATTGACCCACTAATCACTAGATGAATGTTATGATCCTTGTTTTTAAAACTATAAACTGTATTAGGTTTTCCTTAAATATGTAAGTACTTTCGACGGTTCCTCTGGTCATCAACAGGCATGGAAACTATTTTGTTTTGGTAATATTCAAGTAGCATCCGAAACGAAAAATATAATGCAAATGGATTTTTTTTCCGATTTGCAAAAAAACTGAAAACTGTCACTTACACATACGCGCATTCTTCCTCGGACAGAAGGGAGGTTGAAAATAATATTAGCTCCAGGGTGCTATCCCCCCAAGCAGTACCTTTCCTTCGGAAGGGGATTTGGCATCCCCAAAAGAGGAACTTCTGAAGTGGTTTAAGCAATTTTTTTACGTCTTGCCGATAGCCGAGATTAAAACGTTCTGTGTTTTATTCTGTTGCGACGTGGGCGCCCGGATAAATACCTACGCCCATGCAATCATTCGCAAAATGGATGACACACACTCACGAAGACAATGAAAAATATGTAGCGACAAAATCACATATTCATATGCATACAGGCATCACGTATATGTTGACGCACACACACACACACACACAAAGAAAATGAGTAGTGACACTTGCATGTATTCATATACCATGCATATAGACATTATTACGTATATGCCAACACACAAAGGCGCACACACAAAAACAATGAAAATACGTAGCGACACACACACACATGCACACACGAGAACAATGAATAATACGTAGCAACAAACACACACATTCATATACATACAGACATACATTACGTATATGCATACACACACACACACACAATGAAAATATCTTGTAAGCATGTTCAAAGTACAGAAAATGAAGGAAAAGACAACGAAAACAACGTGTAAATATAGAGACCATATTTTAGTGCCACTGACATCAAAATGACTCAGTGAACGCAGAAAGTGTCTATCTCTGTGTCTGACAAAATTAGGGAGAAAGCAAGTCGCCGAATTTAAGTCCTGCTTTAACATTTAAATCATGTCTGCTACTGTGCTTATTCGCAAGGAAGAGGTTCTTTACTCGCTTTCCCACAGTGGCAAGATGTAACACAAGGTCTTCTTGACGTGGGTCTGCGTTTGGATAATCAAAAAAAAAAAAAAAAAAAGTCCCCGCGACCACTGTCATGTTGATGTGAATATTGCACCGAACCCACCTCTCTTAATGCAATGAAGAAAGTGCTGTCGGGGGTTTGGAATGCCCATAACCAGGCACTATCTCTCATGTAAAGTGAGAACAGAAAAGACGTTGATGAACGTAAGAGAATCTTCCGTACGTCTTCGCTGTCGGCGTGTCTGAACACTGGTCTCCTCTCTTTCATTGGCGGAAAAAGGGGTTCAGCGTAGAGAGTCACACATATAAGTGAAAATTTGTGACGCCTGAGAGCTTCCCAGTTTTTTTCTCTTTTATGTAATTGATAGATCTAAGCTTACGGCACCTGATATTCTCAAGAGTTCACACATCTAGGTACAGACCAGGCTCGACGTTTGCTTAACTTCGGTGATCGTACGGGAACCGGTATTTCAACGTGATTAAGTCTCTTTTTATATGTTTCAGTTAGATCAAGTGAAAGCTTTTTCAAATACTTAAAACTAATAACGATTAATCGGGAAATATTATCTACAGTGTAACCCGGATATAAGAGAGTTGCCGGGACAGGAGAATAAGTCTCTTATACCCGGGTTTCTCTTATATCCGAGTTTCTCTTATATCAGGGTTTGGTCTATTTTGTTTAGGTAAATATGGGAATAATTTGGGACCAGATAAAATCTCTTATATCCGAGTTTCTCTTATATCAGGGTCTTATATCCGGGTTACACTGTATAATGATATGTTACATTCACTACTATGTTCGCACTAGATTTATCTTCTTTGTGCCGTGTCCCTTCAGGACATTGGCGATCACTGCTCTCCACAGCCTCTTATCACATGCAGCTCTAAGTAATGTTTGTCTTTCCGTTCTGCTATCCATTCGTATAAACACGTCAGGTCTGCTGCTTCTTCATGTTCCTTTTGCTTTCGATATGTCCTATGAATGTCAAATTTTCCAAGCCGTTCTTCCTCATTATATGTCTCATAAATTTATGATCCACTTTTTTTTTATTTTATTTTTTTTTCAAACTCCTGTTTAAGTGTTAACGGACTTTCTCTAATGGCTGTTTCTAACTTCCAGGAGAGTGACTCATTCGTGCCTTCTTAAGCTAACGCTCTCGGCTGGCACGAAGTGGAAAGACTATACTGAACCTATTACTAGGTCAGTTACTAAGAAAGTTAGTTCACTGTGTCGCGCTAGACAATTTTCTCTCCATAATTTATCTAAACATATCTATAAGTCTACCATCCGTCTATGCTTAGAACATTGTTGCCATATATGGTCTGGTGTTTCTGTTATATATATCTATAGATCCTTGATCCAAAGAAGAATCACTAATATTATTGATCCTGATCCGGCGTCTTCGTTTCATTCACTTGCCCACCACGGTAAAGTGAATCTTTATGCTTTTCCTATAAATACATTCATGGCGACTGTTCAGATGAGCGCTTCATTATGGTACTTAGACTTTATGAATTTAAGCGCAATAGTAGACCAGCGACGATCTCACCAATTTACCTTTGGGTTGGCTAGATGTAACTGTAAATTCTATGCTAACAGTTTCTTTTCTGGCACTTCTCGCTTGTGGAACTCTCTTTCAGTCACTTGCTTTCCATTTAACTTTGATATTCAAAAATTTAAATGCAGTTTCAATCGCCATCAGCTGTCTCGTTGAATCCTGTTCTACTTGTCCTCCTGATTACTGTTCTTTTGCTCTCGCTCCATAGTAATTTTTCTGTTTTCTAATTCATTACACCCAGTAACCCCTTGTGTCTTAGTGGCTTTATTACCTTGATTGAAAAAATTAAAAAAAATATATAATAGCACTATAATAATTTATTTTTCTTCTATATATCGTGTCCCTTCAGAACGTAGGCTATCATAGCTCTCCACAATTCCCTAACCTTTGTAATTCTTAATAAATTTTATCTTTTTGTTATCTTTCCTAAATTTTGCCCCGCCAACTATTTACTCGAGTTCGTTAGGTAGGTTATGCGTCGTTTTCTTCTGTTCCTTTTGCCTTCAATCTGTTCTGTGAGTATCAAATTTTCCAAACCCTCTTTCCTCATTCTGTGCGCTAAAAAATTCAACTGTCTCATTCTGACGTTAAGTATAAGGGTCTATTTTGTTTCCATTTTCTCTAAAATTTCATCGCTGCTTGCATGTTCGGTCCATAGTATTCTCAGCATCCTCCTGTAGAACTACATTTCTGTTGCTTCAAGTCTCTTCTCCAGCTGTGAGGGTGTTGTACAGCATTCACTGGCATATAGAAGGACTGATATTATGTAACAGTTTAGTACTCATTTCTTTGTTTCTAATGACATTTTCATATTTTTTTAACGTTGCTTAGCTTTTGAAAGACATCTTTCGGTACGTATTTCAATGCGCCTTTGGATTTCAGTGTCATACTTTCTGTCCTCTGTTAAACCACTTCTCAGATAATTAAATTGTTTGATATCTCCAATTTGTAATTTGCATGTTGGGCTGTTTCTTTTGCTAACAACCATGTATTCCGTCTTCTTGTAATTGATGCTTAGTCCTTTCTTCTTGCTTTCCTTCACTACCTTCTGTAGGAGTTCTTGTAGTTATAACTACTACCACAACAAATGGCCAAAACACAAGTTTATCCATAAGTTTTAAACCAACAGGAATTTAACAAAGTAAAATTTTATTGAATAAAAAAGACACACGTAAATCATGCTACTTTGTGCAAACACCATAACTCTTAAGCAGCAGGTTATAGAAACAAGAATCACTTACTCAGATCGTTTCTACACACAGACAGCAAACACCCAAGCAGTCTCTAAATGATAGTGGACTAAGAGGCGATAACATTCCATCTAAACAGGCAGCCAAACGTCAGAGACAGACGGTCGATAGCAGCCGGTCAGGAGTCGAACACACGCTGTTCAATGAAAGAACCTTTGATTTAAACAGTAATTCACCTATAAACTCGATACGAAGCAAATACTCATATTCTACACTACACACAAAAAAGGACTTTTTTCCTTTCTTACTAAATTGTTTTATACAATGTTGTACTATTTACAAAATATATGTTTATTATTATAACTTTATACTTCTAATATCTTCGCTTAAACGCTGAACTTTTATTTACTATTTATTTATTTTTCTTTCAATAGGAGTAGATAGGTTCGCCTGTCGTCTCCGATCTTTTAAACAAGAGTAGAGGTTTATTCCTGTTTAGGATTGTGTTCTCGGTTTCTTGTAATGTCCTGTCATTCACCTTCACTCGCGTCTTCGTGGCATTATCACTTTGCTTGGGGTGAATTTATAAAAAAAACATTTTCGCTCTCACTACCCTATGTGGACCATCTTCTTCTATGTGCTGTGTCCGCTCAGGACATGGGCGATAATGCCTCTCCACAATTTCCTGTCTTTTGAAACTCTTAGTAAAAGTTTGTTATTTTTGCTTTGTTTGCAAGATTCTATTCTGCCAACCATTTACACAAAAAATGTAGGATCGGGAGCTTATGCGTTGCTTTCCTCTGGCTCTCTTGCCATCAATATGTTCTCTGAGTATCAAATTTTCCAAGCCCTCTTTTCACCTTATATTCCCTAGAAATACCTCTTTCTGATAATAAGTATAACTTATATGATTGGAAAGAGTCAATTGAAAGGACACAAGTGTCCTTTTTATTTCTATTTTCTCCCAAACTTTGTGTTGCTCACATATCCAGTCCATGGTATTCTCAGCATCCTTCTGTAGAATCACATTTCTGTTGCCTCAAGTTTCTTTTTCATCTGTGATGAGATCGTTTAGATCCGCCTTCCCTTATGACAGTGAATGGCAGTGAATATAAAGCATAGATGTAGCTTCCCTGTGCCTTTTCTATTAATGGTAATTATTCTGATGAGCTTTCCTCTTTGATACCTAGACTTTGTGAATTTAAACGCAGTACTAGATTGGCAATAAAGTCTCATCATTTTATAGTTGATATGGATAGATGTAACCCTAAGTTGTATGGTAATAGTTTCTTCTATCGCACTTCTTGCTTGCAGAACACTTTTCCAACTTCTTGCTTCAACTTTGATCATTAAAATTTAAATGCAATGCCAATCGTTATTGGTTCGATGAAAACGTTGCCTTCACAGGCGTTAGCCGAGAAGAAGAAGAACAATAACAACGAGAACAAGAAGAAAAAGAAGAAGAAAAGTAGCGAGCCTACGCGAAATTCTTTTTGTTATAAAATGAAGAGAAAACTTAAATTAATCAGAAAAGAGTTTCTGAAGTTTCAGTTCATCGCAACCAACGTTGAAGTTCTCTCCAGTGTAAAATTACATGCTAATTATATTATCAGCCTCTAACCAACACTCGATACTTCAAAGAATTTTATCTCAACAATCCAAGAAAGCTAAGTATTTTAAACTATCTTTCTTCGTCTAATTTTGAACGTATGCAAACCCTATATCCCTTCAGTGAGCAACGAACTCTCTTACTTTTGTCTTAAACATTTTTTTTAATATTATTTTGTGTCAGATCATTTGATCTATTGTATAAACATTTCTTCTTCATATCAATGCGTTAGAACTACGGACTCTAAGAATTTTGATTTATTTTCCTGAAACGAGCTACTGACACTACTTCAAGAGTGTAAATCCGTGAATAAATTCCTTATCTTCTTTTGTTAAAATTACTCGTGTTTTTCTTCGTCATTATCATCCTTCATTAATCTTCTTGGCGTGGGTAAATTAACTGTTCATTTTAAACCCCTAAGCCCAACGCCTCTATATAAGCTACTGTCTTCTTAATTCTTATTCTTTTATTGTTCTCTGTTTTTAATAGTGTTTTTTTCCTCATATTCTCTAACACTTTGTAATCCCCTTGTAACTTAATGACTTTATTCCCTTACTTGGCGAAATGGCGAGAAATATATAAATATTACAGTACATTTAAAAAATTGTCTTTAATTTGAATTTTTAATAAATTTGAAATGCGAAAATAAAACATTTTTAACAAGTTTAAAGGGTACTAATTGGACAATTTATTTTTCAGCTCATCAATGGCTACAAATATTACATACTAATTATTTATTATGTATCTACTTATATATCTACTGAAGCAGAAATAGTGTTTAATTAAAATGAAATTATTTCAGAATAGTTGTCAGTCATCTAGTTATCTCCCTTACATTGTAAACTTATCTCCCTTGTCACACATTACTCGTGCAGCTAAATTTAAGTCTCAAATCTTCCCATATGGCAATTTTCTAAGTGTAGCTTGCATGTGGCACAAGACCGAAAGTATGGGGTACCCAGTGAGGAACGAACTCATTATTCAGTCGTAAATGATCTAGCGAGACAGGCTTGCTAACTATTGCTAACTATTATACTAAGTTGAAGAGCCCAAATCTTCCTGACTGTTAGAAAATTTCATCACGGAATAAAAGTAGACTTGAGGAAACAGAGGTGCAATTCAAAAGAAGGATGCTGAGAATACTATCGTCGGAGCATATGAGCAATGAAGAAGTTTAAAAGAAAATAGAAACAAAATAAAGTATACTTACAACTAGAAAGAGACAGTTAAAGTCATAAGACCCATAATGAGGAAAAATGGACTGGAGAATTTGACACTCAGAGACGATCTGAAAACACGGGAAACAGAAGGAAACAGTGAATAATTTACCTAATTAGCTTATGTAGATGAATGGCAGAACAGAGACAGGGAGGTATAGTAAAATTACAAATATTACTTAGAGGTACGAAGAATAGGAAGTGGCAGAGAGCCAGTACCGAAGATTCGCTGCAATAAAAAATAATAAGGTAGCAACTGTATGTATGAGAAAGTCTCCTTATATGACTAGTGTTAAATTCTAAGATGATCTTAACCTAATGTCCTACAGAATTAAACTGTTACCCTCTGTGTGCAGTAGTCTATTACTTAGTTTCTACTGTCTCCTTCTGCTACGAAGAGGGTGGAAATTAAATAAATTTTTCATGGTCATATTCCTGAAAGATTTAGATAGCATTTCGTATATCTTAAAAATTTTCAAGTTATTAAAAGAATTGGCTAAATAATCGTTCCAAACATTTTATACTTCTAAAAAGATCTTTTAAGTTAATTTCCAAAGACAAATATAAAATGATTTTATTGATTGCATATTCATTTGTCAAAAATCACAGATCACATTACCTTTACGCGGTCGGTCAGGAAATGGTTCAGAAATGCAATATTAACGAAATATAGCCTCTCTAGGGAAATGGCGTTTTCTTCCATTTCAATACATTCCCCATTGGGACGCCACTTACTTATCTTCATATACATTGCACTTTAAATATTGCAAAGAATCCTGTCAACTGCATCGTCTCATTCCCCTTAATCTCATCCACAGTATTTAATAAACGATTTTAGCTTTGGATTGTAGTAGAGTTCACAATTATTTATATCTGGCTTCAAATGTATTATCTTCCACCAACAAAAATATAGCTTTGTCAAAGTTGAGTTAAAGCACAAAGCTGAAATTAAGTTGTTATGTTATCGTTGTGAAGACTTATTCGAACAGGAGACCAAATCTTTCACCTTCGGGCTTCGTCAATACGTTGAGTGTGTTGGGGATGTGCAGAATTAATTAATTGAGTGAATCAGAAGGAATTTGTGTAGGTTGCGTGACTTTCTGCATCCACAAACAAATAAATAAACGAATTTTAAATACAATCAAAAGCAAGACACATTCAATTTAAAAACCAACAAAACATTTATATACAATTCAAAGTAATATATATACAGAATATTTTGGTATATGTTACTATGGCAAAGTGCGTGTGATATTTGAGGTTTCAGTATGTCTCTTTTTATATTTGTATGTTCAGTTACAGTCTTTCTGGAATTGTGTTAATTAATATTAAAAATGTCGATGTTAAGTGTTTTTAGGAATGAGTTCTTATAGAGTGGTCTACCTTTGTCTGTAATATTTCTGAATCGTTCGAATGTTGATTTTTACTTAATAATGTAGTGAGTATAGTTCCCTTTGGATAAGCAAAGTTGTTTTATGTTTGCGATCTGATGTCCACAGAGTTGGTCGGGTTTATTGCAAGTGAGTCAGCGTTGATGTACTTTTGTGTGGTAAAGTCGTGATTTCGAGTGACGTGGAGTATGTTGGCAATTTCTGGAGAGGGGTACTTATATATCTCCTTGACATTCGGTTGTTCCATATGTGCACATCCTAAGCACAGGTTGGTCGACCACCAGTTTACATGTCGGGAGCAGCCACATGCTGCGAGGTACAAATCAGCCTGATGATTATGGCGTTACATTCCAGATCAACTCTCTGAAGAATCTGGCTACTCTGATGACATTGAATGCAAAATCTATTTTAGTATCTCTTGTACCTAGTACATATTGGGGTCATCACTGATCAACTTCAACCGAAGTTAAGCAACGTCGAATCTAGTCAGTACCGAGATAGGTGACCGCTTGGATGTGCGAGTAGTGTAACTGATAATGACTCGGAATTGTTAATCGGAGATCCGAGTTCCTGTACGATCACCAAAGTTAAGCAACGTCGTGCGTGGCCAATATCTAGATGGATGAACGCTTGGAAATACCAGGTGCTGTAATCTTGGATATGGTAGTGGTGTAATGGATAATGACTCGGAATTGTTAAGTGGAGGGTCGAGTTCCAATTCTAGACGAGTTCATTATATTCCCTTATACGTAAATATATGACCTCCCTACTAAACTAGAATGTGAATTTTCTTCTATGTGACGCCTCCCATCAGAACTTAATGATCATGGCTCTCCACAATTTTATATCTCGTCTGACTCATAGCAGTTTTGCCCCTTTTCTAAGGCCTCCGCTCCTATTACGCCATACCTCTACACAAGTGGCTCACTGCCTTCCCCTATCTCTCTTATTCACAATATGCCCCATGAAGGTAAAGTTTTTCAAGCTCTCCTTTCTCATTATGTGTCTAAGGGATTTCAGCTATCTTTTCCTGATTTAGAGTATAAGTGTTCTTTCTTTTCTTTAAGACTTCTTTGTTCCTTACTCAATCCATCCATGGAATTTTCAGTATCCTTTTTTCGAACCACATTTCTGCTGCCTCTATACAGTAGTTTATTCTTCATCGTTGGGGAAATTGTCCAACATTGATTGCCATATAAGTGAACGTAATCCAGCACCCTTTTCTTTGTTTCTATCGAATTTTTTTTTCTGTTTCTCAACACCTTGCTTCACTTTTTTTATGCGTGTTCGGTTCTCAGTGCCACATTTTCCATTTCCTGTTAAAACGTTTCTCTGGTATTTAAACTCTCACGCCTGCTTGATGTTTATATCTCCAATTCATAATTCGTAATTCGGGATTTTTCATTTGATGGTCATACTTTCTGTTTTCTTGCATTTGGTTCTTTTTTTATCACTAGGTGTGCTTGTACTTTCCTTTTCGAGTTGTCCATCGTATCTTATATTGTTAAGATTACGCCCACCTATAATAAATCTTAGTAGGGTCTCCAGTTCTTTTAATATGGCGTTGCTGTAAAAGTTGAATAAATCTGTGGAGAAGACGCATCCTTGTCTCACGCCCCTTTCTATTTTTGTATAGCTCCTCAATTTATTTTCTACAAGATCTTTTTATATGGGAGTCCATAAGGGTAAAATCGCCAAATCCCAGTTACCACTGACACGCTGGGGTCGATATTACACCGTCCGCATCTCTCAATGCAAAGAGAAAGGTGTTGTTGCAGGGATGGAATCCCCAGGGACCATGCGCTTACGGCCACATCATGTTGAAACACTGATTCCCGTACGACCCCCGAAGTTAAATAACATCTAGTCTGGTCAATACAGGGATGGGTGATCGCTTGGGAATACCGGGTGCAGTAAGCTTTTATGTGCGGGTGGTGCAATGAATAATATTCGGAATTATTAATCGGAGAGCCGAGTTCAAATTTCATTTGGGTTCGTTATATTCACTTACGCGTAAATACCTTTATGAAAGGTAATATCCACCTCTTCTCCTCCAACTATGGGTTAATTAGTAAGACTTCTATAATTAAACCATTAATATCTAGAAAAATTCGTACAAAATATCTAGATTTCGGCATTAAATAATATTTAGAGGTTGATATGCCACTAAACAAAAACAACCATCCAATCAACTAAACAACCAACCAACGGGGACCAGGGATCTTCTCCCATCTAAAATGAAGAGAACTGATACTACTCCTTCGATTATGGTGCGAAGGCCGTAAATCAAAGTTTGCCAAAAGAAAAAAAAACTCTACAGGAAACCCGAAGAATCTACTCGCTCGGTCATTACAACGCACACACCATACACAGTTCATTTAATGACGTCATACTGCTGATTGAGTAACCTAACGCATGCGCAGTAAGATTCCTTCTAATTGGTTGCTTTAGTTTTTACATTAATGTTGCGCCACCAGTACTCAGGATAATCAGGAAGCCTGGATACTTTTCAGACAAACCGTTTTTGTGCTTTTAAAAAAGGGGTAGATTTGATTTTCTCAAAAATCCCCACCATGAGATCAAAGATGTATAATTTTTTCTCGTCTCAATTTGACTCATTTGATACCCAGGTTATGACTCAACGTTTTTCAACGTTTTTAACACACCTTTTGATTGCTATCGTAACAACATAATAATCGGGCGTTATCTGGTATATAATAAATAACTTAATATCGGTGTACCCACATTTTTAAAATACCTACATATGCGTAACGACTATTTTATTTTTGATTCTTCGAAGTAAAGTACCATGAGTCATTTTAATGTCATTTTATAAACACGTGAGGCTGAAACAGCAATTTCCAATAGCTAATAACAACTGACGCAACTCTTCTAATGTTTTACAATACTTCCGGAACAGCGCGATTTCTAGAAAAGAAAAAGGAAAAAAAAAACAAAAAAAAAAACACGCTGTTTAACAATGTTTAACAATATTTCGACTGTATGTCTGTCTTCTCCAGGTTATATTAGGTTGGTGCAAAAATAATTTCGTTTTCTCACATAGTAACATATGTTAGAAAACGAAATTATTTTTGCACCAACCTATAACTGAGTCTTTATTTTCTTTACAGAAAATCGTTTTTTTTTTTTTTTCTGGAAATGTAAATTGTGCTTGTCCATCCCTTAGTTCTTTAGTTAGCAGATACGCTACACCCTGCCAATACCTCATAAATAATTAAATAGACTATTCCATCTTGATCGCATGGAAAAACGGAAAAAAAACTCTGCACGGTTTCAGTGAGAAAATGAAAGAAAAAAAGAAGGAAAAAATAAAGAAGGGAAGATAGAACAAGCGATTTACACTCTTATGTGTTTAACGTCTGTTTCAGTGAAATGGAAAAAGTTGTCAATTTCAGACGAAACTTCAGATTCACATCATGTAATCAGGAAAGTGGATTAGCAACCTCGAACTGTGCAGCGATGATCAGCAACGACCAGGAGAATCATTTCAGCACCTTCGGACTATTTTTTTTTACAATGATGTTTTCCCTGTACAAATCCATAGTGCAAATCGAGGTAGAGGGTTACAGAATAAGAGGCACAAAATATTTGCGTATATATATAGGCAAGATAATGGTTAATCCTAGACTTGAACAGGTTAAGATTATAATAATCGTGGAAGTATTCTGTCTGGAGTTGGTTGATGTATGACATGTGACTCGAGGTAATATAAACAAACAAAACTATGACACTACATTACAACGTGCATGAATGACTCTGCCTTGATTTAACAGGTATTAAATACAGCCACTCAACGCCGCGCACTTTAGTCGAGTTATAAATAATTTACTTTTGTTTATGAACTTCATTTTTTAAAAAATAAGGTTGGTGCAAAAATAATGACGTAATAATGTCGTTTTGTGACGTATTTTTTAAGGTCAAAAAACGACATTATTACGTAATTATTTTTGCACCAACCTAATACAATTTATTCAATTCTGTATTAACCATTAATCACAATGTCTCGTTGCCACTTATCAGGTAGTTCTCCAGTACTTCATGAGTTTAATTCCATAGGGTATCAATCTGGTTTTCATTAATTAGAGAAAGTTTTGCAGCGATCGAAAAAGTTGGTTGTTCCAACTAAGCGCAAGGCTGACTTGAGCGCGACCATTGTAAAGATGCTTATACTTACTTACCCTAACTACTGGGCCAAGAAAAAGAAAACGGACATCTCATAACTAAGTACAAACCTTCCAAACCAAATTGTTCCACCTCTGTACAAGGCTGACTTGCTCTCGACCATTAATACGATGTTTTACTTACTTACCCTGACTCCTGGACCAAAAGTAAAACGGACATACCCAAGAGACATTAAGAACTTTATTTCAAGACATTTTATATATAAGAAGAGAATAAACGGTCTGTTGTAGAAACCCAAGTTTTTGTATGCTTCTTCTTTGTTTATCATATGCGAAAGCGCACCACACCTAAAATACACACAAAGACGGAGCCTTTAAATTTTCATTTCTATAGTAAACTAATTTCCAATACATTTCTATAGTAAACTACTTATTAATACATATATATATAGTTAACCAATTCCCAATACATTTCTATAATAAAATAATTTCAAACGCATTTCTATCCTCTCTTACTGTGTTACTATATATATATATATATATATATATATATATGTATGTATATATTATGAAGATCTATGACAAAGTGGAAAAAGTTTTCTCATGACGCGTTTCGACCTTTCGATGAAGTCCTAAAGGACGAAACGCGTCACATGAATACTTTTTCCATTTTGTCATAGATTTTCATAAAATTGTTCTTGATATATAAAAATTTATATATCATTTTCCAACACTATATATATATATATATATATATATATATATATATATATATATATATATATATATATATTCATTAAAATGAATGAAAGTTTTAATGTGTTTATTTAATCAAAATTAACCAGAATGGTGCAGTTTTCATGAAGAGTTAGTTTTTAATGAAATAACCCATTAGCTTTATTTGTAAAAGTGCAAAATAATGAAAAAAAAAAAAAAAAAAGAAAAAAAATGACCAAATTTCGCTAAGAACACGCAGACACAGAGAATCAGAAAGTACTAATCATATATTAAAGCAAGTTTATCTTTTTACCTTCTTTACAGTTCAATAGAACACTCGATATCGTGGATCAATCATTGAAATTTTCGCAATGTTATCATTTATATACCCGGGGCTTTCGTTGCAATAAAAGACTGGGTTCCACGTGTGAAAGAGAAGGTTTCTCTCACTCGGAGACAATCTCTTCCGTGAGGTAAACTCCATTTCGTCTGTGAATAGCGAACCAGAAGACGTATCTTCATCTTCTACGAAACCGCTCGGCCTGGGTCCCATGAACTCATCAAAACTACTCTCAAAATCCCGAGACCAACGGCTTGAGTCTGGATCCCAAATTGAAAATGGATTATCAGCCTCCTGACCTTCTAATCTTGACTTTCTTAACTGTTCAGCGAATGATCTTGATGCTCGTGCTGGTGACTGTGAACGCCAGCGTCCGTTTGAAAACCGTCTATTAGAGCGACGCGAAAGTGATTCCGTTGTATATCGATTGCTGATATTTGTACCCACATCTTGTCTTTGGTGACGCGTAAGCGATGACCTTGATTTCCTGTAGGAATCCGTTGAGGTGTCGGCAAAGTTTACCCTATGGAATCTAGAATCACTGTCAGCGTTTCTGACAGGTATTCTGTAATTACCACTGGAACGAGAACGCAGCGGAGGAGGTGAAGTGAATCTACGCCCACTAGGCCGAGGAGCCGAGGGTGGTGGAGTTATTTTGACATTTATGTGGCGTGGTGAAAAGTACTCTGATCTGGAAGGGGAAAAATCGTTTGCATTGCTGAATTTGCCACTGAAACGGGATGCATTTGAAAGGATACGTCTTCTTCGAGGTGAGAGAGATGATTCTCTTGTTGAAGTTTCACGGTATGAAAACCTTGAAGGTTTCCATGAAGACGATCTCCAAGATGATTTTCCTGTGGTACTTTTTGGAGTACCACCTGCCGGGATAATTCTTTTCGGGCGTCTCAGATCACTCGAAAATTGAATATGGCTGTCAGTTTTCATTATTTTCTTTACAGTTATATTGTAATTTATAATGCCGGCGCCCTTTTCATAGCGGTCCAGATCGGCATTAACACGGTGTATTGTTTTTGACGAAGGTTTGTTTTTACTAAATCTGCCGCCCTCAACAATGATCGACCATTTTTTCGCAAATTCTTCTTTCTTCCCTTCATAATCCGAAAGGTCCATAATGTCTTCGCTCTCATTCTCAGACCTATCAGACAGACTTTCCGAAAAATCATCGCAATTTCGAGCGTTTTGTCGAGGTGATAAACCAGATGGGGAATTCGACCTGGCCTTCATACCCCGATCGTATGACCATCGGTAATCATCAGGTATGTCCGCTGTTAAACGTGGTGGTGCTCTTTGCTCATCATCCAAAGAAAAGTTGTTCGAATCGTAGTCTTTGTCTGGGTTGATCCTTTTGTATCTTTTCTTGCTCATTATTGTAGCAGGAGAAGAAGCTTGATTTGTAATTTCATCTATATCTGCCTCATTTTCTTCACAAGGAGAAAACGAACGGGACCAGCGAGAGTTTATTAATGTTGTTCGGCGATTGCATTTTCTTTCTATGTCAGATGAACGTAAATGTAGAGGAGTATCTAACTGTTGATCCCCCATCAATACGCTCATTGCCTGTAGTTTGAAGGAATTAAAATCATAACAGACGTCAGAATGAGTAAAAAATATATGTCGTCATCAACGTTATGACTTATCATTCCGATATTCTTGGAATGAGAATAAAGAAGGTTAACGAATTTTTTTTTTAATTTTCGTTTGATTTGTTTTGTTTTACGGCATATCAACCACAATGGGTTATTTAATGTCGACAAAATTTCCTTTTTTTTTTTTTCAAAAATGTATAGCTGGTAATATTTTTTTTTTCAAAAATGTATAACTGGTAATATTTTTTTTTCAAAAATGTATATTTTGTTTTCTTTTTTGTGCCATATTAACCTCAATGGGTTATTTAATGTTGACAAGATTTTTATTGCTGGTAATATTTTCTTTTCTCAAAAATTTATTGCTGATACTAATTATTTATTTTTTTTTTTTTTTACAAAGTATTTCTGGTATTAAAATCTATTTTTACACTTTCATAGTGTTTTGAGTCAGCTTGTGGGGTCAACTAGTTGCCCATAGCTGGGACCCTAACAGGTGCTACCACTCCTGGTTAGGGTGGATCTGGAAACACCAGCAACTAACAGGTTGTTCCACGCTCCTCAAAACTTCCTGATCAGATGCCTTGCTGTTGGGCGTAGTTTATCGTCTTACCCAGGACGCGGATGCAGTTTATCGTCATACCCAGGACGGGTTTCTTTAATAAGGTTTTTCATTTGCTTCTAGGCCTTTTGGTTAGGATCAAAGTGTAGTATCTGTTTTCATTTTAGATGGAAGAAGACACGCTGTTCCGGGTATTTAAACCCTGCGTCAGCAACTCCCTAATTGCACTATAAAATGGAGTGTCGGGTGGAAAATCGAAGCCAGCATGAAGATAATTTTTGGATTGGCCGAAGGCGGAAGCCGCACATAAAAAACAAAAAAAAATCATGTCACATCCTGCCTTAGTAGCGATGTCGGGTAAATAATATGTCTTATTCAAACTATACAGCGAGACAATTCTGAGAGAACTACATGTCCTACCAGGATTCATTATTGGCTGCCAAAATCTTAGCAGCTAATATATGTAGATGTCACAGTGTTGATAGTAGATACAGAAAGAAAACTACAAAAATTCCTACAGAGGGTAGTGAAGGAAAGCGATAAGAAAGGATTAAACATCCACTGCAAGAAGACAGAATGCATGGTTGCTAGCAAAAGGATGAGTCTAAAGTGCGAATTGCAAATTGGAGGTACCTAAATCAAACAATTCCGGAAATTTAAATATCTTGGAAGTTTTTTAACAGAAGACGGAAAATGTGACACTGAAATCCGAAGACGCATTGGGATAGCCAAATATGCCTTCTAAAAGTTAAGCAGACTATTAAGAAATAGAAAAACCTCACAAGAAACAGGAAAAGAGTAGTAAACTGTTACATGATATCTGTCCTCCTGTAAGGCAGTGAGCGATGAACAATCACCTCAAAGATGAAGAAGAGACTTGAAGCAATGGAAATGTCGTTCTACAGAAGGATGCTGAGGATACTATGAAACGAACATGTAACGACGAAAAATGGAAACAAAAAGGAAACTTATACTTCACATCAGGAAGAGACAGTTGAGGTTTCTTGGGTACATAATTCCACTTTTCGCACCGATAACATTTACGCTGTTCGAACACCGCGAAAATGGCACAGCGTAGCATAACGTTTGCAAGTGCAAATACAACTGAAATACATTAACATAATGAATAAAGATATTTCCGTTGTGGTGTTTACTTGTGGTGATAGAAAAAATAAAAAGAAGACTCAAATTTCACCAGCCCTAAAAAATAGACGGCTAACAAAAATCGCCATGCAAACAAAGCCATAGTACAATCAATCAATCAAAATACTTTCACAACTAGGATGTAAGAAAAGAAATAAACTAATAACAAGGAGACTAATATTTCCCATTTCTAAAAAATAGATAGTTCGACCAACCAATTAGAAAGCTTTCACAACCAGGATATATAAGGCTGGGAACCAACAAGAAGCGAGCAGTCTTTTCAAGGTGGCTATATAAACAGATGGAAAACCAACCAAAACCAGAGTTGATGAATTAATTTTGTTCATTCTCCGATGCTGCACCCATCGTAACATACCCAGAAAAGAAAATACATTTGCACGGCTATACTGTCCTGCTACATTTGAAAACAAACATACCTCCCTTCGCTACGTGGTCAAGTGACAGCTCTTACATACATACATACATACATACATATGCTTCTTCCAGAACGCTTTCTCTGTCTCTCTATATCTCGTATGCGCTAGGACTTTTATATGTGAACTCTTGAAATTTCAACTTTCACTTTATCCTTCTGTCTTATATCGTAATATATAATTTATATATCGATTATATTATTTATATAATATAAAAATTATTTTTTATATTTATCGATATTCTGCATCTTCTTTTATCACTACATAAGACCAAGTAATTATATATTATGGGAACAGATGCTGTCAGTAGATAACCTAATAACTCTCATACACTTGTAGTGAATCCAGATAAAAATAAAATATAAAAACAAAAATAAAAAGAATTCAAATTAAAACAAGGCATTTGCATTTTTCTTTAAAAACCCTTATATCTTTCTTTCTCTTTCTCTCTAAACTTCTCTTTTTATACTTCTGTCAATCTACGAAAAGGCAACCTTCAAATAAAAAGAAGAGGAAGAAAAAGAAAAGACTGGATCCGGCCCCAAACACCGGAGGTTTGCAAGAGATGAGCCTGCTTATTTATGGCTGAAAAATACAAAAAATCAAGAAGGCCCCATGCATAACTTACGTTATAAAAAAAAATGGAAAAGAAAGGAACACTGGAAAATAAAATAATTTGGCCAATCAAAAAAATAAATAAATAAAAAAATTACACAGAGATTTTGATGTTAGCCAAAACCAATGTTCGCGCCAAATTTTCGAGTCTAGCCAAAAGCATATAAACCTGACACCGCTGAGCTAAAAGCAGATGGGATGAGGAGAGGACGGAACAAAAGAACGCTACCGCGGAGAAACCAGACATGCGTAACGTGTGAAGTAGTAGTTAAGAGGTCAACTGCTAATGATATTTCTGCCCTGTTCAGAGTCGAGAAAAATACAGCAGATTGACACTGACCTATTTCTCATATTACTGCTACACCTATCATGCTCTGACTTTAAACTACTGCAAACGAAAATTTCTCCAGACTGCTATCAGTATCCGCCTCATTAAGGAACTTGTTGATATGCCTAATACCAAAGGACTCACTCACCACGCTAAAGAAAATAAATAGAAATATATTATTTATTTTAAACCCTTGAGTCAGTTCGTTTTATTCTAATGTTTCCAATGAAATAATTATTCACTTCACACTGATGACCTTCTGGTGTGATACACTTACCACACACTAAATGATCCTATTTATCAAAGGAGGCAAATTCAGGCCAGTTAAATGCTTTATACAATATATTTTCTTATTTACTTGCAAGCAATTATCATATAAATTCTAAAATTTCGGTCTGACTTGTCATCGAGCTCAATAACCTCCGATGGCAACTTTTAAGCGAATTTGAAAAATGCCTGAAATACAGCTATTTCTATGAGTTTAATTAACTTCAAGTGTGTGAATTAAATTTCAGCGATGTATTGATTCAGTTTATATTTACTACAGAATAAATGATAAGGTTTCATATTTGGTGAAAACAAATTGTAGAAGAAAAAAAAAAAAAAACAATATTGGAGAAATTATATCTTCAGTCGCCATTTTTGTAGCTTCTACAATAAATCTTTTTTTTTTTTTTCTTTTTCTTCTTAATATGTGCAGCGAATGATTCTCCAAAATATCTTCGAAACCCGCCAGGCGAACAACAGTTTTGTGACTTCTAAGTATAAAATGTTACTATTACACAAAAACTTCGTTTGCTTTCTGGGAACATTTTCAGAGGTTACAAAATGTCAAAGCCGAATTAATTACTATTAACCTAAAGAGAGAAACAAAATGAAGAAATTTGAAAAAAAAAAAGTTTGAAGAAAATAAAGAAAGAGGAGATGAAAGAAGAGAAGAAAAGATGAATAAATATGACGAATAAAAGAAACGTAAAGAAAAGAAAAATAAAGGCAGGACAAAGATTTTAGGACAAAATTGAAAAGATAAAGGGAAAGAATTGTAAGAAGAAAAAATGCGAGAAAGTCCTTGGGAAATAGATGAATAAGATATCAGAAAATAGAAAGTAGAAAAAAGAAAGGAAGGAAAAAAGAGGTAGAAAAAGAAAGGAAAGAAAAAAGAGGCAGAAAAAGAAAGGAAGGAAAAAAGAGGTAGAAAAAGAAAGGAAAAAGAAAGAGGACAAAGAGAAAACGAAAAATAAGAACTTTAGTGTAAGAATTAAAATATTGGTGGGAGAAGGACGCAGTTGTCAAGTTAAATCCGTGCAATACATAAAAGGTTTTGGGATAAATCAGTAACTGGAAGAAGAGGATGTTCTCAGTTTCTTCTTCCTGTCCATCCCAAACTGGATAATTTCTGCTTGCGGAAAACGCTGAAATAGTAGCCATATTGATTTTTGCTCCTTCTGATTAGTTCCTTTGGCGAGACATTTCTGAATGATAGCCTAAATTTAGGAACGCAAAGATAACATCGTAGCAGGAATGTCATGTGTGGTGATGGAAATTCCTGGCATTAAAAGGAGTCAGACAAATACGAAAAGGTTCATTATGAAATAGTTACAATTAATAAAGAATATTAAATAAGTATTTAACAGTTTGGGATAAATTATAATTTAAAGATGTCTAAATGCATGTATGAAAAGAATTCATAAGGCTGCTTCTTGGTTTCATTAAGTATTCTCCCCCATGTTAGTGGTCGGGATTTTTGAATAGGTTGTTACGGCGTTAACATTGTAAATTGTGAATATTAGTGATAGTATTGTCGGCATATAGGAAGTTTTCTCGAAGAGGTATTGGAATTAAATTACAAGAAATATTGTATATTTCTTTAGCAAACTAAATAGGAAGAATATAAAAATGGGTAAATGAAGATGTGTGTAATGTACTTAATTCGTACGTACGTGTGTGTAAAGTCCTATTGAAGATGGTGTCTTTTTTGTTGGTTTCATAGTTAGCAGCTTAGGGTATTTGTATGTTATGTACTTTCTCTGCTGTGTTTAATGCGACACGTGGTTCGCTGGTGACTAAGAAGTCCCCTGGAGAGAATAAGATACACGTTTTTTCTCTATGGCATTCTGTGGGCAAAGAAATAGATTTTGCGCCCTTTTCTTTTATTCTGTTTTGGCAACGTCATCTAAAAGTTTACTAGCAGAAGTTCTATAGTGATGTGGGGCTTGGAGGGTTAAAATGAACAGTTGATTTACCCATGCCAAGAAGATTAATCAAAGATAATAATGACAAGGAAACATACGGGTACTTTTAACAAAACAAAATAAGCAATTTATTTACGAACTTACACGTTTGAAATTGTGTCAGTAGATCGTTTCAGGAAAATAAATAAAAAATTTTAAAGTCCTTAGTTTTAACGTATTGTTATGAACAAGAAATGTTCACACAACAGATTAAATGAAATACAAAATAATATTAAAAATATTTAAAACAAAAGTAAGAGAGTTCGTTGTTCAGTGAAAGGATATATAGTTTGCTTACGTTCAAAAGTAGACGAAGAGAGATAGTTTGGAATACTTAGCTTTCTTGGATTGTTGAGACAAAATTCTCTGGTTTGAGACCGATAATATAATTGGCGAGTACTTTAACGCTGGTCGCGAGAAACTGAAACGAAATCTTTCACATGACTTCAGACACTCTTTTTAATTTAATTTTTATTCTCGTTTTATATATATAAAAAAAAGGATTTTTTGTATGCTCGCTATTTTCTTTCCTTCTCCTTGGCTCACCGGCTAATTTATGTGAAGGCAAGTTTTTCATTAGTAAAAAAAAAAAAATTGACATAAGTTTGTGAATTTATTCCCTGCTTCTTCCTCAGTCCTCCGAATCTGAAGGGAGTAGGTGAATAGAGTTATTATTATTTCGTGCTCATTACAGTTCTCTGGCAGACTTGTATGATAGTCCCACGAGGTAAAAAGGATTCCGGGTGCAGTATGTTAAGATATGCAGACTCACCACATTTCTTTGGAGACCGGGACGGCGAAGTTTCCTCGCATCCTATTTGTCTATTTTCAAGAATTAGCTAAATTTAGTATGTATAGTTGTGAATACGCATGGAGGATAACAAAATAACGACTGTACCTCATAAATAAACTGCCTCGCTATCTGCGGTTTCGGCAACCCACAACCAATCTCATTACTTAATGATGACTCGTGATGGGTGGTATAGATTATCTTATGACAACGTCCGTTCCCACCATAGCTCTATATGGCTTTGCGTATTGATTGAAAGAAAATGCACAGACATTGCTTCATGAGAACTTGTTGTGCGGGACACCGCTTACGTAGACTAAGCAGGTCATGTGATGTAGGAGTGAGAGCAGATTGAAATAAAACGGACTACTGTGACGATGTTCAGGTCTTGTGTTGCTTAATGTCGGTGGCCATAGACAGAATGAGCCATAGACAGAATGAGCATGGAACACGATGGCAGCGGCGCACGTGTTCGATGACTATAGAACCACTAAAGGAGAAAACAGATGTTATTTTTTGTCTTCCTGTTTGATATTGTTGTAGCGGTTTAATAAACATAGTAGAAGCAGCAAATCTGGAATATTAAAACAAGTAAACCCTTAAGTAGCTCTCTCTTCCAGGTTTTCCTCTTTGAGATATACATTGGAATTTTGAACCGAAACCTTTATTTAGTCCACCGTAGTACTAAATAAAGTGTTTAGTTCAAAATTGGAACGTATATCACTTGAAGAAGGCCGGAGCGTACAATTCTAGTTCCACGTGCCATGCCTTTCTGGATATCTCAGTTTCAGTTATGTCCCTTTAATAACTCAATTCTCCAAGTTTTGTTCACCTCTGCTGTGGTCAGGTATTGAACTCACAACCCTTTGGGTCAAGTCACTGTACTACTCCAACCAACGCTTATATCCACTGAGTCATGTGTTCAACGTATATCACCTGAAGAAGACCGGAGAGTACAAAGGCCGAAACATTATGAATATGACAATGAAGATGAGGACAACAGTCCAAACAATGTAAATAGTGTAGTTACAATACCTCATCTCAGAAATATAGACAAAAGACAATCTGCTGTTAGATGTTTTCGGTTATCCTCAAAAAGCTTTGCCAACAATTCATTAGGTGGTGCTGTCAAGCACCTATAATAGTGTGACACTTCTTGTCTTCATCTTCTCTCTCTTTCCCGTAGCGATGATATCCATGGGATCTTGTTCTTGAGCATGGAGATATTTTTCCTCTCAGTGACTGACTGAATTTTATTCATCCCCACACACATGCGTGTACCACCCCCATAATTTCTAACTTGAAATGACTTCCTTCTTTTGTATGCATACTCGGGAAGATGATAAGACAAAGTGGAAAATCTATAATATGATCCCCACTTATACTCAGAGATCCTAACGCATTTTTCTTCACAGTTTTGACTTTCTTACATTCTAATCTGAGGAAGCCAGAGAGAGCAGATGCTCCCAGTGAAATGTGTCGCTTATAGATTTTCTAGTGTCTCATTCTCCTCACTTTTGTTTCGGATACCATTATACATACTACAAACACACAGGCATACTCGTCCAATTCCCCTCTTTTTTTCCCAGTTATATAAAAAACAATATATAAAATATCACCTTTGTTGAAATTCACTCCATTTTTTTTATACCTGCACATTTATAAGTGCAAAATATTGTTACCACTGCTTTTACACAAACTAGAAGTAGTGGCATGCAACATATGGTGTTCGTCGATGCAATTTCAACATACACTTACTGCAACAATGTGATTATTTATTGCTGTAGCATACCTACGGACGATAATGGGTGTGTCTCCATTTATATAAATACAGTAGTAAATACTGTATGTTGGTCTGCAGTTGGATGTTCATTGTGGAATTTACTTGATTTCTAGTAGTTGACTACTTCTGGCGAATCTTATATGTTGTTCTTGTCCTAAGTATTATCGTTCATTACCAACCTTCGTGTGATTATTTTATTTAGTAACCTTCCCCAGGTTACAATATTTATTAACGAAGTATGTTGTCTGTATGACCTCAGAAATGTTCAATCTTATGAACCACTTCATTAGTGGACTCGTAGTTGGTCGAAAGAAAAATATCAACCAAAATTATGAGTAACAACAAATAAATTTATTGTTCCTACTTATGAATATTTTATAGATGATATTAACAATCTGTCTTTTTGCTGGTTTCTTATAACAACAATTCTATAGTCATTCGTCAGATGATTCGAACGTAAGTGAGGATGTAGGCCATGATGACACATATTGAGTTGACCAAACCGTATGGAACACCATAGTCAGCTTGCCACTGCAAAAACTGATTAAAAAATACAAGATTTCCTGGAGTGAAGGATGCTCTGGCTTCAATTTTATCTTTCACAATTTTGAAAATAAATATAAAATGAATATCTTGGTACTTTCGCTTACTTTACAATGATTTTTGTGGGTTGCTTAATCGCATATATATCCCTTGAATTCAGTTTTTTATTTTTATTTTTTGTCAGATAACAAAGAGTAAAATAGTTTTGTAGTTATATATTAAAGTGTTATCGATATATTAGAAATTTATTTATTCTTTAACAAAAATATATTGGAAAGAACCAGTTTCTAGGAATTCTAAGAAAAGACATGCTAATACCCTGCTAAGAGGTGATCCCACTACTTAGTGGGGCATTAGTATTAGTATGTTATTTCCATTACTGCCTTGAACAAAGGAGATGGAACTGTTATCATAAATAAGAACACCAACAATGAAATAACTACCAAATAGGTGGAAGAGGTTACAGGCATTACAGACCATAAATGTTGGGATGATAGAATGCCCCCCTGACTATTCAGCTTAGTCTAAAAACACTCCATCATTTCTCACACCTTGGTACTAACAGCTTGATGAGACTATGGAAAAATTGACTTGTTGATAAGTTGACATCTGACATCTCATTTTAACAGATATAAAAGATGCGATGGGTAAATTGTCATCTAAATTATGCAGAAGATGAAAATAACACTGACATCTCATTTTAACAGATATACAGGGTGCCATGTATAAAGTGTCATCTAAATTACACAGACGATGAAAATAACACTGACATCACATTTTAACAGATATAAAAGATGCGATGGGTAAATTGTCATCTAAATTACACAGAAGATGAAAATAACACTGACATCTCATTTTAACAGATATAAAAGATGCGTTGGGTAAATTGTCATCTAAATTACGCAAAAGATGAAAATAACACTGACATCTCATTTTAACAGATATACAGGGTGCAATGTATAAAGTGCCATCTAAATTACGCAGATGATGAAAATAACACTGACATCTCATTTTAACAGATATAAAAGATGCGATGGATAAATTGTCATCTAAATTATGTAGAAAATGAAAATAACACTGATATCTCATTTTAACAGATATACAGGGTGCAATGTATAAAGTGTCATCTAAATTACACAGAAGATGAAAATAACACTGACATCTCGTTTTAAGGATGCGATTGATAAATTGTCATCTAAATTACACAGAAGATGAAATTAACACTGACATCTCATTTTAAAAGATATAAAGGGTGCGATGGATAAATTGTCATCTAAATTATGTAGAAAATGAAAATAACACTGATATTTCATTTTAACAGATATATTTATCAAAATTACACAAAAATATTTTGAAATACTAAAGAGTAAATTTATTTAATAAAATCGCCATTGGCTTCAACCACAGCCTCCAGACGACTTTGTAATCTCTTGCAACTCTTATTGCCATCAGTTGATGAGTGCTGCCATAATCCTTGCCTTCAGTTCATCTTTGGTCTTACAAAGAGTTTTGTTGGTCTCTCACTCAGCTGCACCCTACACGTAATAATCAAGAGGGTTGCAGTCTGGGAAATTATGTGGCCAGATGTAAGGAGTGATGCAGTCGCAGAAATTGTCTGACAGCCATGACTGGGTTCTTCTGCTTATGTGGCATGGTGCAAAATCCTGTCACCAGCAGGTGGTTGGAATATAGAACTGAACCCTTTATTTTGCTCATTGGGATAGACTGTTCTAGTTCCATGTGCCATGTTTAATGGGTGTCAGTTATCAGTTATCTCCTGTTAATTCCCTTCTCCAAGTTCTCCACTGCTTTAACTGGGTATTGAACTCACACTCTTTGGGTCTTGTCCACCTGAATAAGGCCGAAGCGTACAACGGCTGAAACGCTGTAATAAATATCGCGAAAAAGATGAGGACAATATTCCGAATAATGTAAATAGTGTACATAATACCTCATCTTAGAAATATAGAGAGATGCTTCTCAAGTCACTGGATGTACAGGGTGTGATGGGTGAATTATCACCATTTTATATATTTAATTTTAATTTTGCACATGTGTGTTGTTTGTTTTTGATTTTGTCATTTGCACAGTATAGTAGGATGAGTTGAGCACTATCTGTGACAAAAGGAGCTCCATGACATAATTCACTCTTCCAGAAATTTGGAAAGAGCATGCCATACTGCTTGGCATTCACACTAGAAGGTCTGATACAAATATTTTAGGGTGTTTGGGTGTCAATCTTAGGACAGTGCAGAGGATTTGGAAAGAGTTGGATGAGTCTAATGGTGATTACGAAGGTGTTTGAGGTGATCACTAATGACGGTGATGTTCTTCCTCCATTCATCTTCCCACAGGACTTCAGATTCAACATGGAGGCCTACATATATATAAAAAAATATTTTGAAAAATTAACATTTTAGTTTTGTTTATAAATACTTGTTGCAAAATAAAATTCTTAGATTTGCCTTGATAAAGTCCATAAAAGGATGAGATGTGTTAGTTGAGATAAGTTTTCCTTCTGTCTTTATTCATTTTGTCCTTTTACAGATATGTTTTTAGTTATAATGACTGACATTGCATTTAAATTTGTAATGATCAAAGTTGACTGGAAAGTAAGAAACTGGAAGAGAGTTCAACAAACAAGAAGTGCAATAGAAGAAACTGTTTGAATAGAACTTATGGTTACATCTAGCCATTTCAAGCATAAAATGATGAGACCTTTCTGCCAATCTAGTACTGCACTTAAATTCATAAAGTCTAGGTACCATAGAGGAAAGTAATATATATTTTGAAAAATACAAAATTTCAGCTCAAGGCCAAAAGTGGGGGTAGGAGAAGGCTGGTCTTCAACCTGTCTTACCTTAAACTTAACTAGATTGGCAACTAGGTCTCATTATTTTAGTGTATCTAGATGTAACTGTTTCTATTCTAATAGTGTCTTTTCTCACACTTCTCACCTGTAGAACTCTCTTCTGGTTTCTGGTTTCTCTGTCATCTACGATGGTTAAAAATTTAATTGCAACATCAATCACCATTTTCTGTCTTCCTAAATCCTGTTTCTTTATTGTCCTTTTTTTTTCTCCTCACTAAAGTTTTCTCATCATCTTTGACTCCTTGTAATCCCCTGCATCCTAGTGACTTTATTGCCTTGAGAAAAAATGATTAAAAAAAAGAAAAAAGTAGGTAGATTTCACTGTATCAAAATATAGATAATTAATCAGCTAACAAGATAACTACAACATTTAAAGAACAATTGAAATAGTTAAGAAAATAAATGGCTTATATGCACTTCATGATGCCTATCGTCCTGGGTATGATGATAAACTACATCCAGCAGCAAGGCCTCTGATTAGAAAGTTTTGAAGAGTATGGAACCATTTCTTAAATGCTGTTGTTCCCAGGTTCATCCTGACTTAGAGTGGTAGCACCTGTTTGGGTCCCAGCTATGGTAAATAGTTAACTCCCAAACTGGTGTCAAAACACTATGAAAGTGTAAAATAGATTTTTATAGTAAAAAGACCAGCAATACATTTTTGAAAAAAATTATTACCAGCGATACATTTGACTCTCAACAAAAAACTTCTTTACAAAAATATGTCAATGAAACCTGATCTACAAATTTATTTCTTACAAAGAAATTCTGTTCATATGAACCTATCCTAAAAATCTTGTTGGCATTAAATAACCCATTGAGGTGTTTATATGCTATAAAACTAAATAAACCAAACCAATCATGATGCCTGTTAGTCATTGTAATAGTCCTAGTAACCTTAAGTTTGCCACTGTTTCACCAACCACTTTACTTGCTGCTTCACTGTATTGACTTTTGTCAGCCAGCACAGTTTTGCAACTGTAAAAGAAAAATTATCTGAATTTATGATTAAAAAACATTTTTAAAAGAATATTGATTCTTAATTATTCATTTTATTGTAAAAATCCATTGGCAAATTAATTAACTCAAAGAATCAATTAGTTTTGTCTATGGCTTCAATGGCAGGAGAAATTGAGGAAAAAGAAGAAAAATAATGCTAACAAGAAATCCCCACTGTTAAGAGTAAGTAAATAATGGAAAAAAACAAACAATGAGATCTTATCCTTTTTATCCTTTTACTGGGACATTGTTCAAATCTGCCTGCCCCTGGACTACCTAGGGAAATGTCAAGGTCGACTGATAAATTTCCAAGTGCTATGAATTCAATTTTAAATTTGCTTTCTACCTTAAAGTAAAAAATTTTATTTTAAATGATTTGTCACCCATCTAATACAGTCATAGGCAGACTGTGACCCATAAACCACATGTGGCCCAATTGGTTTTCTGAACGTCACATATAACTTCATAAGGAAAATAATGTTTTATAAAATTTTGGGGGTTTCATTTTCTTCTCACTTGTTCATTCACACACTCTCTCATACATAATCATATAGATAAACAATGTTTCTTGAATTTTATAGCCTTTTGTTGATGATAACTTTTTCATCATTTTAAACCATTGGCAATTTTCACTAAGGAAGATCATACATGTAAATTTCATTTGCTGTAGAAACAGGAAATGTTCATGTTTATTTCTCTGGAGAAGAAATATACTTTTGTTAAAAAAAATGTTTGTATACTCAAATTAATAAATTGGAAACAAACACACACAGCAGCACACTTATCATCAGAGATAACATACCAAAATTTCACTGTTTTTTAATATAGAAATAATCTTTTTCTCCAAAGAAAAAAATCAACTTTCTCCATTTCTTAGGTAGATGATTTACAGGTATGATCCTCGATATTGGAAATTGGTTCAGAACCATCAATTAAAAAACATAGCTTGCATTTTTTAGTAATGATGTTCATGCTATGATAAACTATATTTCATATAGCTCAGGTCTTGAAAAAGATTGCCTATACAGGATTTAGTCCTATTATTGAAAACCTGGGCGTCAAAATCACTGTATGTTAATTTCTCAGGCCTTACTGAAACATGATAGGAAGATTAAATACAACATATTGGTCTTGCTTTGTAAATAATTAATTACTTGTTTATTGTTTGAATAGACCCAGCTGAATAGTTCAGTCTCAATTTTTCTTGTGTAGAAAATTATCTTATCATTTGTTTTTTGCAAGTAATGGTAAAATTACCTATTTGTATATAGGAAGCATTCAATGACTGAATTACTGTTGGTTGAAATTTATAAACTATTTTTTTTGTAAAACAACTTTTCAGTTAATGAGGGTTAATAATATAATATCACATCAAGTAGGTCACCAGATAATGGATAAACTACAGAAGAAATGAATATTCTTCCTGTTTGCATTTTCCCCATTATGGGCATTATTATATCCACGATATAATAACACCTTATTTCATGGATGGAACAGAATAGCTGGAAGAAAAGGAATAACAAACATGCTTTGTTCTCAGAGAGAGTTTTGTACTGCAAAGTCATACACAAAAATATATACACTTTGTAACATGCAGAGAAAATATAACACATGTATACAACAAGAAGCAGTGTGAATAGGAGATAAAAAGGGAGGGTCTTACTTGTAATAAAGCCCAACAGGAATTTGAACTGCCAGAGGGTTCTTCTGTGTTTCTAAAGAAACCATATTTAAGATTCCCAGGAGATATTTGAGCCAGCTGGATTTCTCTTCTATGTCATTAATGAGGACATATTCCTCTCAAACAGGAATGTTTTTTCTCAACATGAGGACTGTAAACGGGAGATAGATTGTATATCTGGTGAAGATATATTCCTAAAGTAAAATAATTTGTAAGTTGCCCACATGGCAGCTGACTGGTCCAAGCAGAGAGGCCTCAGCCGAGGCCCAGGTAAGACCTTGCTAAAAAAGCAACTGCTTGGTTTGATTCCTGGAGGCTGACTGATGGACTAACCACTTTTGAAGTGATATCACTAAGTGGCTGTGACTCTATCTCACCCAAAGAGAGATAATCACGTTTTGTATCCCTATGCAGGAAATTAGACTTCTCAAGTCCTCTAAATATTATAGCACTTTCTAATATAGACAGGAGTTTAATTCCAAACCTCTTGTTTTCACTAGTTTGGAAAGTAAACAGCTTTTTTATATTGTTATTCTCTGTTCTAGTTATATGTGCTACACATTTTTGCTGATGTTGAAAGTGTTCAATTGTGTGTTTTTTGTTATTTTATAAAGCTGTTTGCAATTTTGTAGATCAGAGTTTTTCAATCTGGGAAATTTTGGTGGGTGCTACCCAAAAAGAATATTTAAAGGTGGTATGCAAAGAAATTGTATAAAAGAAAACAAAACAAGAGGCTAAATGGGAATTACTTGGTTACATTCCTAGATAAGATATAAATATCAGTACAAACAACAAAGATTTTGATCTTTCTATAGTTTTAAGAAGGGTCATTAAGATTCATATAGTTCGTCAGATGAAATTAACATTTTTTTCAGATATAAATCAAATAAGGAAAAACCATGAACAACAAAAAAATATTTGCTGAATTTTTATTAGTTGCTAGTAGTGTATATTCTATTTTTATAATTATGAACAAAAATTGTTCAATTTTTTGTCAACACTAACCTTAACCATAAAGATTAACCATAGCCATAAAACTAAATGATATATATAGTTTGCAATGGTCAAGTTTGCTTTTGTTTGCTCATTAATAAAGTAGTAACAGCATAAGTTAGTATTATTTGTTACCTCCCTTTGGTATTTTTTACTACATCATAAAGTCAGTTTATGAACCATTAACAAACTTTTACCAAGCAATTTTGGTATGCTTTTAAATATTTTCTATACAGGTGGGTGGTGGAAAATTTTTCTATGTAAAAGTGGGCAATGATCCAAAAAAGGTTGGAAACCCCTAGTGTACATCTTATTTTTGTAGACTAAAGATTATCCCAAGAATTTATTTTATCTTGGTGCAAAATATAGTAAGATATAAGAGAGACAAATTAATGTTTTTCCTTACATTCAATAAGATTAATATTTTCCAAACGTCTCTTAACTATGATAATGGTAATATTAGGTGTTTCCTTACAAAGAAACATTTGGTTTCATTGACCAAGAAGCTGGTAAAACTTTTTAAGCAATTTTTCTCTTAAAACAATTTTTCAGGAAAATAGGTTTTTCAAGTTCAATAAATGTTGACCTCAGTGTCCATTTTTATATTTTATATTTGCATACATGGTATCCCTGATATTGAGCACTTTTTCCCATAAATATAGCATACCTTAAAACAAACTTTTTATCATATATATCAGGGACAGTGTATATAAAAATATAAATGTGGACATTGAGGTCAACACTCAGTCTATTATGTCAGATCATGAGTCATTCTAATGTTCATATCTTTGCTTTAATTTCGGGTCAAAATAAAGACAAAAATTGTCCAACATTTGTATACTTTTTATTAAGTTGGCCCTTGATCTTTGATAAAATGTCTGTATAACCACTCTGAAGATGGCTCATATGAACCAAAAGACACACACACACACATATATATATATATATATATAATAATAGTTATTTTTTTAAAATATGATTCCTTCGCTACATAAGAGTTCTGATGTTTCAAAAACAAAAGCCAAAAACCTCAATATAATTATTAAAATTAAATTGAATTAAAGTATCTATAAAGAATTAAAGTATATATATATATATATATATATATATAATATTAGTGGTCAATATATATATATATATATATATATATATATATATATATATATATATTTCCAAGAGGATAAAATCCAGGTAGAGCTCTATATACAAGACAGAGCAAGAATATAATATAAAAGGCTAAAACCCTAATATTCCATGGTTATAATTTATTACATTGGAATTGTAACCATGAGGCCTCATGAATTGGATTGTGATTATGATTCCAATATAATAAATTATAACCATGGAATATTAGGGTTTGAGCCTTTTATATGATATATATATATATATATATATGTGTGTGTGTGTGTGTGTGTGTGTGTGTGTGTGCGGACATGTAAAGACCTATATATATTAGGGAAAGTCAAAAGTTATTTGTGCACTTGCCTACAAATATATTATGGCAAGAGTGAAGATAATTTTTGACTTACCCTTGTAGATATAGATAGAGAATGAGGAGGAAAAAGAGAGAGAGAGATGCCGATTTCTTTTGAAATGAAAATAATATGAACATTTTTGCCATGCAACAATCAGCATTTAATATTTTTTCCCAATTTAAGACATTTCTCAAGGTCAAAGGAAATATGTAGAACTATTAGGCAGGTTCATCTGAAATTTTCAAAAAATTCCTTTCATCTAAATGTTGTAAGCTTCAGCTCACTTCACGCACAGATTATAAAATTCACCCCACAACCCACCATTTTCTAAAACTTGAACCCAAGTCTTTGACAGACTGGAAAAGATTTCAACCACCTGCCTTTTGGATCTATTATTTTACGAAACCAAAAATAATGCTTTCTTAAAATGGAAGATTAAAAAAATAACAAGGTTTTCTAATCTATGAATGGAATTTTCCACTAAGGTTATCTGTTTATTTGTTCATTTTAACTTTTTAAAATTTGATTTTGGATTTTACGTACAAAGAAAATCGACCAGTATAATTTTGTGGACAAATCAATGAAACTTTTTTCTACATTTTTCTTTTTTTTTATTAATTGATTTTATCAACAAGAACAAAAATATAATTTTATTCAACAATTTTACATTCTTTTTTCTGTTTTCTTTTTTCAGTGAATGTGATCAGGAATTGTATAGTTAAGCATATCAAATAATCCAAGGCCATTAATTTAATCCTTTAGGGCTAATTTTTTTCTAAAATCTCAGAAATCTATCCTCATCTTTTAAAAAGTATAGAGAAAGAAAATAATTGGCCCAAGAAGGTTAATAACATTATTTACAGTTGGACATGTTAAGTTAATGAACTTCCCAAAATTGTGTTTGAAGTAATGTCTCCTAGGTGGAGCTAGTGGGTTGTAATTAGCCAATCATATTTTACCAAATGTTTATATAAGCTTACTTCTGAGGGGGTTTCTAGTAGGAAGAAGACATATTTTGAAAAAAAGTATTTGTTGCATATACTTTCACAAATCATTATAATTTCAATCTAGAGGTTATTTTTTCCAAAAGATTGTAAATATATATCATTAACTTTTATCCCACCACCCCACGGGGATTAGTTAGAATTTTCATAGAGAGTGTGTGCTGTTTTGTTAATTGTGAGAGTGTTTGTATAAATTTGATGTTATGGTTGTGATAATAAAATAAGCACATCTGATCTCACCTCTAGCTTGTAACCATCCACTATAATAAAATAAATGCTTTCAGCATTAAAGCTGAATTAGTCAAATAAACACAAAAAAAACCCTGCTTTAAACACCTCTTGCAGATCAATCAGTGGGTGTCTCAAGCCAACCAAAGTAGATGACCTCTACTTTCTTAATGGCCTTGCTTTCCCATTACATAATAACGACAGTTCACTCCCAACTCAGGAAATTGACCCTTGTCATCCACTCCATGTCTGTGAACCAATGAGAAAGAGGCTCAAGTCAAAACACAGCTTTTTTTCTCTCAGTCGATCCACTGAACAACATAGCTCCTAGTCTCTGCATCTGTCCCTGTGGTGCAGCCATCTTAACAATGTGGGCTCTCTCTCAGCCCTACAGAATCCCTCCCTCTGTTTCCAGTGATATCTAGTTCTTCTGGTCCTGCCTAAATCACCTCTGAACAGCTATTGGGTGCTGTAGAGCCAACCTTCAGAAATGGGGATATGCCAAAGATGGTGATCCCAGCTGCCATTGCAGGCAATCAAAAACTATCTTCTAGTTTACCCCAATCTTGAAGATCCATGCACACTTAATGACATTGAAACCTTAAAACCCCAGACAAGGCTATGTGTACAACAATGGATGGGTGTGGTGTAGCAACTTGATAAGAAGAAGTCAAATAAAGCTTCTACTTAGAGTTGTTATCATATTACAATGATGAATGAGATTATGGAGATTGACTGGGCCAGTGTATAAGGCTATCTAATTTACAAATTAGGATGGAGATGACCAGCATTTCTCTCTTTCCCCCAATTTTGATCACATTTCTGAATAAATACTGTAAGAAAAGCCATATTTTCTGAAGAAGTGGACAGTTACAGTAGTAGCAGAGTGTAAAGAGACTATTGGCATTCAGAGATTTTTATGGCAACCCACTTCTGCTTTCAACAGCAGAGAGAAAATCTTTGACAAATGGAAGATAGGAAATGAAATGTGGAATGAATTAATACAACAAGTGATGAGTTAGAGGCCATTGTCAAAATGCAAGATAAATAACACAGAATTAATAAAATTTTCAATGAAATGAAAAACAGGTAAAAAGGATGAAACAGCAACAATCGTGCAAGCAAGCACGCAATATAATTAAAGCAAATCAAGCATGTAAGAATACAAAAGATTTCACAAACTATGAGTTGGTGTTTGTACACAAAAAGAAAGTTGGACAAGTGAACACAATAACTCTATCTAGTAGTTAAAGCAGATCTGGAGTGAGTCACATCAAAACACAAGCCATCCCATTTTATTGGTTAAGAAAAATATCCCAGCATGCATTTTTGTGTATTTCTGACTATAAGAGGGGAAGGGGGAAAACTTTTGCAATCCTTCCCAATCCCATTGGGATTTGATTTCTTTTTTTTAGAAGGAGTTTACATTGTTTGGAAGCCCTATTATTATGAGTGTTTTTGTTTTGTCACTGTTGCTTTGGTGCATCCTACTTGTTTTATTGTCTGTATTTTTACACTCTAGATTTTTTAAAAACTATTTTGTGTTTTTGTGCTCTGGTGAGGCTAGGTCCACAATGGCCAAGTCTCCCCACCAAAATGAACCAATGGCCAAGCAGCCATCAACTTCAGCTTGGATAGCAAATAGGCCCAAAAAAGGGCCGGATTACTACAAGGGTCTAAGAGATGAATACAAAGCATTCATCTCAGGCCATAAGCCTTTGCTGATGCATTCTGTCATGGAGGAAGTGGCAGCTAGGACAATCTCCCTGTTGACAGCTGATGTCAAGTTAAGAAAATTTATGGCTGTCAGCAGGGAGGCAATAGAAGAGGGTCTAAAGCCCTTGAATATTGGTGCCAAAGTATTGTCCCGAAGATCTAAGGCTCCAGATGGAGTACATGGGCATTTGATTTACTTTACATGGGGTGCCCATGTATATCACTGAGGACCATTTGGGGGCCTTCTTTTCGGACTACAGACTGGTGGAGGAGGTATCTTCAATCAAAACCATATTGGGCATTGCCACCAATGACTCTGAAGTCCTGATGACATTGATATGACCCAAGTTTAATGAGGTCCCCAATATCATAGCTTGCGGAATATTTTTGTGCTTGTGGAGGGGTGTTGCCTCTCCTGTTGAACTTGTGGTGCAGCCAGACACTTAGCAAATCTGTATTCAACTAGGAATCCAGCACCAACATCCCAACCAACACCAGAGCAGCCCAAAGTGGAAGCAGCAAAGAGGGCCCCCAGTAGTCCTGGTGATTGGACCGAGGTGGTGAGGAGAGGATCAAAGATGACAACTCCACCTCTCCAGCAGGATGTGCCAGCTAAGCAGCAAAGGCAGCAGTGTCCTAAGCAGCAGCAACAACAGCAGCCTAAACTGCAGCATCAACAGTGACAATAACAGTTGCAGCAGTGGCAACAACAACAGCCACAACAGCAGCTGGTAAGGCAGCAACCGGAGCAGCAATCAAAGCAGGAGCTCCCTCAGCATCAGCCAGATCAGGAGTAGGAAGTGTTGCCACTATTGGGCCTCTTCATGGGGGTAGAACATATGCCTCCACTGAGATCCTCCTTGCTGAAAATGGGGAGGGATGATGACAAGAAGGAAGATGTCAAATATATGAAGTGGGAGAGGAAAGCTGGTCAGAGTAGGCTTGGTAGCTACCAGGACACAATCTGCAGCTGCTTTGCCAGAAAGGAGTGACAGCAGCCTACAATCAGGTAAGACAAGAAGCTTCTCTTCCTCCCCTTCTAGGACTACGTCTTCCGCTTCTCCCTCGGCTGGCTCAGACTTTGATTTTTCCTATTCCATCATTTCATTTTTCCTTCCCACTCCCTTAGTGAGTGTGCTGTTTGATTCTGTCAAATGGCAGAATACAGTGGCCTCTCTTATTATTTTGAGGGATGGATGGATCCTACTAACATCTGTTTTGTTTTAGTTTGTTTTTGTTGCATTCTTCAGTTTTGTTTTTGGGTTCATTCCCTTCCCCATCATTTTCATTAGTTTATAAATTTTTATATATTTTTGTAAAAAAACAACAAAAAAGAAACAAAAAGAGACATTATGAACATTTATTACATTTTTATGTCATGGGGTGTTTTGTAGGTCCCCGGTGAATATGGGGTATTTTGGTATATGTAGGATTGACAGGTGATAGGTAAGTTCTTGTGGTGATTGAGTGTATTGTATTGAAAGAATGGATCACTAGGACTAGGATAGTCAGTATTGACCAGCCTTTTCCTCACTTCCCCTTTGGCCTTGTTCCACAATTTTGTACCAAGTACAAAATAAATATATATTCTCACCCACTTGGGAAATCAACAAAGAGAAAAAAAAACAAAATAAGAAATATAATTGCTTTATCACTATTTGAGAATAACTTATTTTAATCATTTCACCCCAAGCAGGACAATAATGATACTAAGACACAAAGAGAGTGAAAGAAAATGAGAAAACTTTAGTGAGAAGAAGGGAAAATAAAAGAACAGGGTTTAGAAAAGCAGAAGATGGCAATTGACATTGCATTTAAATTTTTCAAGATCATAGGTGACAGAGAAATAAGAAACCAGAAGAGAGTTCCACAAATGAGATGTGTGAGAAAAGAAACTAACTTATATTTAGCCATTTCAACACTAACATGATGAGACTGAGTTGTCAATCTAGTAGAATTTATTTCATCATTTCACCCCAATCAAGGTAATAGTACCACTAGGACACAGATGGTTACAGGGGGTGAAAGAGAATGAGAAGCATTTAGTGAGGAATAAAACAATAAAGGAATCGGATTCAGAAAGATAGAAGAAGGAAATTGACATTGCATTTAAATTTTTGAAGATTGTAGGTGGTAGGGAAGCAAGAAATTAGAAATGAGTTCTACAGGTGAGAAATACAAGAAAAGAATAGAACATATGGCTGCATTTAGCTAGTTCAACAGTATAATGGCGAGACCTAGTTGCCAATCTAGTACTGTGCTTACATTCATGTAGTTGAAGCAATAAGGAAAAAAGCTCATCAGAACAACTGCCATGAAAATATTTGTAGTATATATATATATATATATATATATATATATATATATATATATATATATATACAATTTCTCTACTACCATTCTGAAAAATTCCAAATTTCAAATAAGAAAATTTCCTCACAGTTGAAGCAAGAGAGATGTGGTTCTACAGAAGGATGCTGAGACCTCTATTGATGGAGGATGTGAACAACAAAGAAAATGGAAACAAAAAGTATTTAGAATCAGAATGAGAATAGAACTTTTGGGACACATAATAAGGTTTGGAGAATTTGACACTCACAGGACACATTGAAGATAAGAGGAACAGAGGAAAGCAGTGAGCAATCTACTTAACAAAAAAAGCAAACACTGCTAAAAGTTACAAAGGATAGGAAGTTGTGAAGCTCCATGATCGCCAACATGCTGAAGGGGCACAGCATATAAAGGAATAAGCAACAAGGGTTTTAGGTAAGAGACTGTATACATATGTAATAGCTAGAAGAATATATGAAATGGCTAGTGTACAAACACTAGAGTTGAGAGATAGGTCAGCTATTGCAAATACCGAACACTGTATTGTAATGCAGTATTGATGCAGATGTCTTGGTAATTCTTAGAAAATACCTAAACAGAAAATAATATGTTCGTCTATTGTTAATATAAATATCTATTCAAACTATTAAAACAGATTACATAACGGACAATAGCTGAATAGGGGTTAATCAACAATAAGTATATATGTATATATTTAGCAGTTAGAGAAAAATATTTATAAGAACACATGACCTCTATCTCCCTTACACACATTTCTTATGACTTTAAATGTTATATTTTAGTAGAGACATGTGTTTGAGTAAACACCATGTTTTATTTTTAAAGTGTGATTTACATCTACCAGCCTGTAAATTCAAAGCTCTTAATAAAGTATGGTCCTGGGTATGACAATAGACTACATCCGGCAGCAAGGCCTAAAAAGGTTATAAATTTATCTGTATTATTTTTAAATATGTAAGTTTTCTTGAAGTCTTTAAAATGGGTTTGAAGATGATGGAATGGAAAATACATGAAACAATTTTGAAAAATATTAACTTATATTTTGTTGGAACTGTTATAGATAATCGTATGGTTGCAAGAAAGAAATACGACAACAGCAGAAATAGATTTACGTGGTTTATTTCAACAGGAACGTGAGGGTTAGGGACAGCTCCCTTGTGGTAAAGTTCATAAGCCGGCTTCGGATCTAGGTCGATCTCTCATAGTAGTTTACACCTGTTGACGCTGGCACTCCCTGCTGATAGCTGGTGTCGCTCGACTGACCGTGACAGGTCTCTACACTGGCCACCTGTTGACTGCCTGTTGAACTTCCGTGTGACCCCTTTTATAGCGTTTTTTATGGCTTAACAGGCTCGAAAAACGAAGCGAGTATAATTAGGAGGGAAGCATTTTTATTGGACGAAAAATAGAGCACTTTAAATATTATCTTATTTTTCGACCGGAACTCGAGTGTCAGGAACATTTGTAAACGAAAATAATGGTCATTTTGTGACGGGGTTTTGTTCCGTTCACATCCGGTTCTCGCTCTTGAGTATTTGCCTGTAAATCAGCCGAGATATGTCCTATTTTATTTTATAACAACGATTTTGCTTAATTAAAAAAAAAATAACTTTGACGTTTACCTTTTAAATATAAATGATGCATTGATATAATTTTTTTTTTTTTTTTTTTTTTGCAGGTCTAGATTATTAGTAATATCTCAGTTGATTGGTTAATTGTTGACCAATAAGAATCAAGTTCTAAATTTAGGATTGGCGCTCTTAAGATCCTTTCGGGCCGTCTGCTTTTTGAATTTTGATTAAAGAACACATTCGTTAAGTTTTTTTGTTATAGAATTGAGTAGTTGAAATCTCTATCCAAGTCTCATCACATTTTTTCTTTACCTTATATTGTTATTTTATGAACAATAGAATGTTGCAAAGGAAAAAACTTGTAATGTAAACGATCAAGCAAGACCAGTCACTTGCTGAAGTGTTGCAATTGCAAGGTAAGTAGAATTTAGCAGCTAAATTTTAGCTTGCAAACTATTTCAATTTCATTGACGTAAAAAACTAAGAAAAAATAAAAAACAAAAACGGTCTTATTGATGGATAATATCAACAATAGTTCTTCCCCAAAATAAGTATAATAATTGGTAAAAATATTATTCGTAAGAGTGAACTATGGAGAACGACTTGTTGATATCTCGAAAACCAGTATCTTCAATAATTCACCGTACTAAAAACAGTCACGCATGATGAAAAAAAGGCCCCCAAAGAAGTTTTATCGTCAGAATGTTTATGTTGATAGGAAAAGACAAACGTATTTCTTAATAAATTTTTCATCCTTTCTAGTACGTTCGAAATGTTGAAAAATCTTTTTTTTTACGTAGCGGTCGAGGTAATTATTTTTTTTACCATTAGTTTTTTAGCGGCTTTTTCGGGTGATAAACATTAATTTAGAAATTCTTGCAAAAATCAAATAATTTAAATGAAATTTCCAAAATTTATTCACAAATGAATGAAATTAATTTTTTAAACATGTCTTTTTTTTTTAAGAAAATCATGGCTTAGTAAAAATTATTATTTTTTTTTACATCTGTTACGCACCCACCCTATGCAAAGCAAAACTCGAGAAATTCGGCGGTGTACCCTTTTTCGTAATTAAAACTAAAAGCAGAAGACATTGAAGAATATATAAGTCATCGATTTTTTTTTTTTTTTTTTTGTAAAATCGAAATACACAGCTACCCAATATTCATTTGACTCTACTCAACTGAGCTGATGAAAAAGGAAGAAAATGAAAAAAGATACAACCTCCGGTTTTTCATTACCAAATGAGTTTTTTTTTTATCGAATTTCATTGAAATTTTCACCATTTGAATTCAATGAACTTTTTATGTGGAATCTTTTTTTATTTATTTATTTTTTTAAATATTTTTAAAACCGAAACCCCTCTTTCATTTTGATATCAAAAGATCTTATAACCACATCATTGCTAATCCGTACTAGCGAATTTGGTACTTTTGGACGTTCCTAATTTTTACATTTTTTTAAATTTCCGAAGGTTGTCATTAAAGAAAAAAAAAAAGGTTAATTTGCAGATTAGGACCCGCGATCAGTTTGTATTAAAAATTTCCGGAATACTTACATTTAGGTGTAAAAATGTATATGCTTCCTTCGAAAATGACTTCATAAATTTGATAAAATCTACCGTTTTCGAGTTAAACGTTCGTGTTCATTCGCATTGTTGGCGGCAGCCATTACTGACGTTGTTTGCATACATTCGCTGCGGAAAGCTAAGTGCGGAAGAAGGTGGTTAACAGCTTCTTTTTACTTATTTTACTCGTCTCAATTACTGCGCAAGAGAACTGTATTGCGTGCGTAATAATCAAGACAAGTGTATATTCCACTCATAGTTAGCCCGCATCAAATGAATGCAAACAACGCCAGTAATGACTGCTGCGACGCAAATGAATTTGAACTTTTACTGTCGATAACTCCAAAACGGTAGATTTTATCAAATTTATTAAGTCATTTAGAATGAAGCTTTGTACATGTATTCCTAAATGTAAGTATTCGGGAATTTTTTTTATTGCAAACTGAGCGCGGCTACTAATCTGCACATTAACCAAAAATATCGGGTGTGAACACATCAAGAATATTAAAGAAATTTAAGGAAAATTCAAAAATTATTTTTTGTGGAGAGTTCTTGCTAACTCAAATAAATCTCAAACTGTATTTGATTTTTCACTGGAAAGTTATCTCTCTGATGTCAATTTTTTTGTGAAAAATTGACTTGTTACACTCAAAATTTTACATTACAGTATGATTTTAAAATAAAACTTTCCGATCTTGGTCATTGCTGATAAATCTCTATCTATAAAAGGCAGGATGTGTGTGTGTGTGTGTGTGTAACGAATGCACGGCCGCAATTTTTGACGGAATTGTACCGAAATTTACATGCACATGCTCCAAGTTAGTGAGAAGGCCAAGACCGACTTTGCATTTCCCAACTCCCATCGATAGTGAAAATAATCAATTTTTTCATGCTTCCACGGCAATTTTCATGTAGTTTGTGGCCATTTTCTATTGGCCAGAGTGAGAGCCAATAGCTGGCTGCCACGAATAGTCAGGAAGATTCTATTGGCCAGCGTGAGAGCCAACAGCTGACTGACACGAATGTTAACTAGCATGCTAGCATGCAAAAAAAATCGATAGCTGCATTCGTCACAAGTGGGAAAAATTTAAATCTGCATGGCACTTTACTCCAATTAGCTCATTCGCTTGCTTAAACTCAACGTTGATTTTGATTCCGCAGAACTGGGTTGGGTGTGAAAAAGTATTTTTTTTTTACATTCTTTTTTCATTCAGTTTTTCCAGTTACGAGTCCTTTTTTTAAAGCTTATCGTTTTGTGTTCATTTTGTTTAGTTCTTTTTTCGTAACAGATTTAATGCTTAGAAAAATTTGCAGTGTGAGATAGGCAAGAAGTAAGGCATGTAGCAACATCAGCACAGCAAAGGGCACTCCTTTAAAGGCAAGGAAGGGCAAAAATATTTTAAGTCAAGTGATAGCGATTTCTGTATGAGTCGTACGATTTTTGAATCAAGCACGGGCAATGTCAGGCCATGCTGCTAGTTTAATATAAAATAAAGATGTATTTGAATTTGAAGAATCGAAAGTTAAATGCCATTTTGTGTGTGAACATTTTTTGAAAATAATTTTTTTTATATTTTGTAAATGTTTGATTTTTTTTTTGTTCTATGGAAGCCTCCAAAATGAAAATCTAACGTAAAATTCTGATTGATTCATAGGATAGTCGAACCATGTGTTAAGGATGAAATATCTTTTTGATTTTGAGTAACTAAAAAGACAAGAGAACCCCATTGCTAAAAAGGCTTCTGTTTCAAAAGGTGATATCTTCTTATCATCAAAGCAACAGACTGTGTTCAAAAATACTTGAGGTAGTGATGGAATAATCCATACTAACCTTTCACCTCTCCAGCATAATCCACTTCACACCAAAATGTCTATCAACCAATCAAAACTCTAGTTTCAGCAAACGATGTTTCCTATTGGTCAAAAGCCTTAGAACTGTAGCAAATTCACGTGAAAATGCTTTTTCGTGCGCAAGCCACTGGCACTTATATTTTTTGTCCAGAAATCTATAAATAGGAAATTCCTGATCACTTCAAACAGTCAGACTTTCATTCCTAGAGAGATGCCAAACTGACCCATGCAAGTCAAAACTCTGACCAACCAGGACTTTGCCGCGCAAAAATATCTCTGACTCTACAATCCACAAGCACACTCTATGTCTCTCAGGAACGCTATCTAAACATCACTTACGATACTTTAAAAAGTGACATTTTTCTTACTACTTAATAAGTATTAGTAAACAAGCAATCAAATTTTCACACAACTAAAGGTACGCAACTTCTACCAATTCTGAACAATAATACGAACAAACTTACGTACACACACTAATAACTGAACTAGCACAAAGGTCCTAGGACAATTTAGTACGTAACTGAACTCTTAGTTTAATTTTGTGAACAAATCTGAATAGCAATTGCAAACACTTTCAAACATTCACAATAATATTTTATGCAGCCAAATACATCTATTATCATTTATCCATCAAAGTTCAACTCATTTGTATTCTTGAATTGTACTATAAACCAATGTTATTGTTGTACATTTAATGTTTGTCTTTGCTTTCAACCTTCTTGCATGATTTGTCTCTAATATTTTTTCTTTGTTTCTTATATTTTTCTTTAATTGTTGTGGACGAATGTTTTTAGAACACCAACACTAAAAATCCTTCTGATCACTCAAAATACATTTGCCAGTCTGCAACAGTAGCATTAAAATCCCTATTAATGCAGTTTTTTTTCAGTTTCTTTCCTCTGTGGAATTTCACTTTTATTGAAACAACACTTTCAACAGAGGCTTCCTTAAATTGATATCACTCATATCTTGAATTGATATTGTGGTGTGCTGCTCAGATTTGTTTTAAAATCATTAATGAGGTTGTTAGTGAGGCTGCATTTTTAGTGAGAGCACATACATTTAAATTTGCAAAGAACACAAAGAAAGAAGAACAAGAGATCAAATTGTATTCAACAATAAAATATATATTGAAAATCAATGAGGTTGTTAGTGAGGCTGCATTTTTAGTGAGAGCACATACATTTAAATTTGCAAAGAACACAAAGAAAGAAGAACAAGAGATCAAATTGTATTCAACAATAAAATATATATTGAAAATCAATGAGTACAACATCTGTGCTTATGTATTAATATTTAGGGAGAGAAAAGTAGCTTCCCTTCTACTAATATCTGATGCAAGTTAGGAATAATGCACTTAAGAACTTGTTGAAATGTTCAGAGTTCAGTGAATAAGATTTGAATTCGAGAATGAAAAGTTTATACAAAAAGGATAATAGAATTTGGTTTGTGACTTGGCTTGTGACAGACTGTTAACAGTGTAGTGTAATGGTAGTTCTGCGTCTGTGTGTGCGTGAGTAGAAGAATGTAGATACATGTGCGTTGTTGAGTTCTGCTGATTTATTGTTCTACTAACTTATTTCTGGAGCATGAACTGCTTAAATATTTTTTGGGTAGGCTCCAGAGAGAAGCAGGAAAAATATTGAAAGGAATATCTAAAATACATGATTGGATAAAAATTGACCAATCACTGATTTTTTTACAAAACCAAGTTAGGCAAAATCATGGCAGAAAATTTTGTGTGGTTACTGCGATAGGTAAATTGTCCTGTAGTAAACAGTACTTATTTTCTATCCAATTATAACTGAGTATTTTGTGGGCATTGTAAATTGGAGTAGTCACTACAATATCACTCAGACCTTATAGCCACAATTCGTAGTACAAACTGAAATTTTTATATGCATCTTCTTTAATTGTTTACATATGAACATGCATATGGATCTAAAGTATACACCAACTCACAACCTTTTAATTCTGTAAGTTTACTGTTTATATAAGTTATATAAGCAGAAGTACTTGAATAATTTTCAATTTTTTTTTGCAAAAGAGGATCCCTAGTTACAAAAGATCTGCTCTAAATTGTAAAATAAAAAACTGCAATAAAACTAAGACATTATTTAATTAGAAATGCATTTAATTGTTTTTATGTATAAAATATAGACACTATTGTCTTACAAAAAAACCTTTTTAAATGAATAATGAATTTTTATAAGAATTGTTTTCCTTTTTAAAAATTTTAATTAAAATAATTTATAAACTTTTAAATCTTTTAAAATTCTGTATTAATTTGTAGTGGTCAAGTGATATTGCTATTAAAACTGTATTTACTAATCATACATGGAAAAGCTTACTATGGTGTAACACTCCCTGCCAGTATTTTAAAAATGATTTAGAATTTTTTGTTTTTTTTGTGCATGTATAAACATGCCAATTTTTTTAAATATGGATGTCCATACATGACATTAGCAGAAGATAAGAGAAGTAACTGTAGTAAATTTAAAATTCTTTTGGAATTTTCTGACATTTCTTCACCAAATGTTTTCATAAGTAAGATTATAAAACAAAATTACCTATAAAATATTAGAAAACTTGAAATATTTAAAATCTTTTAGTATTACTGGGTAGTTAAAAAAAAAAAATTATTAAAAAAAAGGTGTTTACATTGGATTTATGTAATTTTATTACAATTATCTCCCTCTTACATAAATTAACCAAATATCAGCTCATAAACACCTCATGAAAACACCCAACTGAGTTTTAAAAATGCCTTTCTGTGATATTTTAAATTAGAAGGAAGTAATATTTGTTTCACTTCAGATTAATTAAACTTTACATCAGCTAAATTTTCTCAAATAGCGTTTCAGAAAAGTGTATATTATTTTTGGAAGATTAATTAATAAAGAGATTTATGTTATTGACAGATTTGTCAATATGGCTGATTTCATTGATTTTACTGATAAACTGAAAAAAAATAATTCCAATCAATTTAAATTTAGTTTGAAACACAGCAAAGTATTTTGCTTATTGGAAATATTAAATTTAATCTATTAGTTTGGAATTAAAACTAAAGGCTTCAAGAAAGAATTGTCATTTTTAATATGCTACCATACATTAGATATCGCTTCATTTTTTTTTTTTAAGAGGCATTATATATATATATATATATATATATATGTGCATGTGTGTATATATATATATATATATATATATATATATATAAATATATGTTTGTGTGTATATATATATGTGTGTGTGTTTGTGTAAATATGTGTGTATATATATATATATGTGTATATATATATGTGTGTTTATGTGTAAATATGTGTGTATATATATATATGTGTATATATATGTAAGAATTTGGACATCAGATATGAAGCAGGCTGGTTAGCTGCAGAAAGGTTTTAAGCTTCCTTGTGGGAAAGTCGTCAGCAGAGTAAAGAGCAGAAAGGTTTCAGCATTCTTAAAAACAAGCCAACAAAAGACATTCCACAATAACATAAAACTTACCAGAGACTCGTGGGAAAAACAAAAGCAAAAGCCAAATAAACATGTGGGAGCCAAGCAGAAAGAAAACAGAACAACATTGGAAAAATATCGTTTAACCTTCCTGAGACCCTTGTGGGAAAAACATGTTTTTTTGTTTATTTATTAGGTAGGTGCACCTTTTTTCTAAGAGTAATTTCTCCTTTTTTTCCCAGGTTTTCATATTAGCTTCTCCAAATTTTTTTCTTTCATAATTTATGAAAAATTTTATTGTAAATTTTTTTTTGCAGTTAATTATTTTTGTTATTTTGTCATGTTATCTTGCCTTGTTCTTAAAAAGGCACATGATAGGAAATTTTTGTGCAAGCATCTTTTTGTAAAATTTGTACCGTTTTATATTATTTTATATCTGTATAATAAATGTTTGCATATTTGAAATTTTGTAAGGTAGTTATGAGTTTTGTATGTACTGCTTTAATATTTGAGATAATAGAGGTGACATTCTCTCTTCTTCCATTCCATCTCAGGAAAAAAATTCTTTAATATTAGTTATTCACTTATAAAGAAAAATTCAGTATACATTGACTGAGCAGCCAGTACTAACAGACTGACATAGATAAAAAGATTGAAATAGATAAACAGATTTAAATAGATGGATGTAAATTTACATGTCATTATTCAGTTGCATCAAAAATGGCAAAATCCAAATATATAGTCCTAAGAAAAATGTATCCTAATGTTAGTTATTTATTATAATGATTGTTGTCATAGAAATAAACTACACAGCAGATATATTATTCTCAATATGGATTTTTTGAATGAAGCATAAGATAAAGAAAATGGCTGGCTGTTTGATTGCTTGAAATTTGTCTGGCATGAAAAAAATGAAATATGAACAATTCAGATATATTCAGATATTTTATAAACTAATCATGCTTGATTACTTATTATAAAAATTACGCTTATTGATATTATCTATATTCGGACTATTGTTCTCATCTTTGTCATTGTTATCACAATGTTTTGGCCATTGTGCCCTTTGACCTTCACTAAGTGTTTACTGATTCACATAACCTACAGGGAATTCCAAACTGAATCCTTTATTTAATCCATGAGGATAGATCTCATTTCATTATCCATGTCTAAGGATATCTCTAGTTCTTGTTTTTAGTACTGCTCAGCTATTGTCTGCCCTGTTTTCACTGAGTACAAGTACATACTGTCCAGCCCAAGGAATGAACTCACAATTATTAAGTCACCAAATTCACAAGCTGATACTTTAATCCACTGTCCTGTAGGAAAATTTTCTGTCTAGAACTTGGAGCTTTAAACCTAGTCTACCTGCTGATTAGTGTTGCTGCTTGTCATGCTTGACTGCTGCTATTGTTAAAGACAGTCTGTCATTTGTCTTTCTTTATTATTGGCTCCCATATCATATTTATTTCTATGCTAGGCTTACTAAGGAGGTCCCCTGCATATACACTGATTCCTTTCACTTCATTATTCCACAGGGGCTGATGACTACCTTTTTACCTCTATACATGATCAGTGATACCTGATTTTATTGTCTACAGCTAAGTGAAAATACTGGACAAGGAAGGACACTGGAGACTTAAATGTCTGAAAAAAATCAGTGTATATGCAAGGTTATGAGGACTTTCAGAGGGATGAATTCCTGCACTAACACAATTCTGGTTTTTATACCAAATATGTTATACTTATATTTCTGATGTGCCATCAGGAATTTAATTTTATTGTCTAAAAAGAAAATACAAATTATTTGTTCTGTGAAGTTCAGTAAAAATTAACATGTATGTTTTTTTTATGGCCCAAAATTGACATTATGTAAGCTACCGTGGAATGAATGAGAATCACTCACCGGAATGTATAAAAAGTAGCAGCAATCCTTTTCTTCCTCTTTTTTTCTCTCTCTGAGCTTTGGTTACAAGGCTTGGTCTTTTTTTCATCAGTTTGTCCCTGTAGAAAGATTTTGTGTTAACATCTCCAAAAATGCAACCTTCACAACCAAGACATATTTCATAGACCTGGAAAAAGACCCATACAATTGTACATTTCAGGTACAGACATTTTATATATCATCCACATTTCTTTCTAATTTGTTATGAGTTGTTTTTTGTCTAGCTCACACTAAATGGTTCAATCTTATTTATTGGTTGTATCCAGTTTCGCATGATTTGACTTTCTCTCCAAATCTGCTTTTTACAAGTACAAGGATTAATTGGAATGGTAGACAGTAACATCACTTATTACTTTCAGGCAGCATGGCCATGTGTTTGTGTTTGAATGTAGTTTAGGGAATTACCTTTTAAAAACTTTAGCTAAGAAAAGGATAATCTCTGCAACAGTTCAATATATCTAATAATAGTGGGTTGATTTCTTTTCAAAGCAGTGCACTTTTTTTGACTTTGCCTTGTTATTTATTATTGTAAAATATTATCGGTCATCTAGCATAAGCAAAAACCTTTTTTCAGCTCAGTAAAAGTATATTTTTATACTGAACAATCATAGTATTACACTTCTCATCTGTGTTTTGTTTTTTTCTCACTACTATAGTCTGAGGTCCCTGTAGTGAAAGAGATAATCATTTACCCCGGAAAAAGTTTGTGTTCTGTGTGCGATCTGCTGAAGAAAAATTACAAAAAGTAGTTAGCAAAAATTTACTTCAATGACTAGAATCTATGCTAATGTTCTCCCCTTCCCTGAATGGCGTGACCAATCAGAAAGATCTCTCGATGAACCAAAGCCATTGTTTTTCGCTTATAAAGGCAGAAGATTTTCTGAGCTGGTGAGCTAAACATGTATTTTTGCTCATGAGAAGTGAAGGTTGGACGTGTGACCCCATTTTATTGTTTCTACTTTGCTTGTTGGACTGTTACGACGGACTATCGTTTGAACTGCGATTTGGCTACAAGTGTTGTGGTCAAGAAACAGAAGAAATCTATTGTAGTTTCTACTATAAGTTGATAGTCTTTTCTTTTCTTTTCTTTACTACAATAGTCTGAGGTCCAAAATTGCAATGAAAAGTAACTTCTACAATACCCTATCTTTACAAGAACCAGATCAGACAAAAAATGGAGATTATGCTGAAATATCTGGGATAGAGCTGCCCAGTCCTCACTTTTCATAGAGTTTGAAGCATTTCAATGGCCTGGTAGGTGATGAATTATTTTCCACCATACAGCCCCTTTCCCAGAATAAAATGTTGCAAGACTCTTGCTACTCTATTGCTATTTGCATAGCAAGTGTTCTGACAAGCTACATTTTTTGGTTCCACCAGTCCTGTCCCTTGCAGCAGGAACCCATCTTGCCACATACCTTCTCTTCATATTCCATTACTTAGAAAGAAGTTTCACTTGGAAAGCTTCTTTTCAAGAACTGCTGCTTTGTGGAACAGACTCCTGACAAGTTGTTTTCCTAATCACTACAATCTTAACCTCTTCAAGTGTAGGATTAATGGTTGTCTTTCCCATATAACCTCATGAACTGCATTTCTTGACTTCTCTGAGGCTCATACATCATGCAGTACCTCACTACCATGAGTGGTGCTTTGGCCTTGTATTAAGTGAACATTAGTAAAAAAAAAAAAAATAAATAAATAAATAAAAAAAACTTAAAAATTAAGAGGGAAAGCAAATTACTGATGATTAAAAATTAGATTACTTGCTGTTTATCCATTCCTCTCCTGCCTTCAGTATGTCCTGTGAGTTTTAAACTTTCCAAACCTTCTTTTCTCATGTGGCACAGAAATTTCAATTCACTTTCTGATTTTAAGTATGTGTCATTTTAGTTACCATTTTGATTAAAACTTCCTTGTTACTCACATCTTTAGTCCATAGTATTATTAGCATCTGTCTATAGAACCATATTTCCATTACTTAACCTCATCTTTATCTGTAAGAAAAGTTCTCCTCCAAAATTGACATTTTCTGTATGAAGCCAGAAGAGAGAGAGAGAGACAAATGTTGAAATACTGATTGATGTTCTTTTTCATGAATTCACATGGAATCCATTTTCTTAACTTGTGAATTTTTTCCTACAGTTTGTAGATGTCATAAGAGAGTTGGGAAAGTTCTCAGTCCAACTAACAACTTTGAGAATGAATCATATATACTGTACTACATATTCACCTTGCAGTTTAACACTTGGCACATTGTTTTATTTTAGCTATCTTCTCTTTAATCATTTCACTCCAAGTAAGGCAATAAAGCCACTAAGATTCGGGGGGGGGGCTACTAACTGTGAAAGAATCTGAGAAAAAAGATATTAAGCAGAAAGGATAATAAAGAACAGGAAATAAGGAGACAGAAGATGAGTTTTGACATTGCTTTAAAATTTTTTAAGATAGAAGTTGACTGGAAAGCAAGAAACCAGAAGAGTTCCACAGGTGAGAAGTTTTAAGAGAAGAAACTTTTAGAATAGAACTTATGGTTACATCTAGTTATTTCAACTGTAAAATGATGAGACCTAACTACCAATCTAGTATTGTGCTTGAATTCATAAAGTTAGATGTTTGAACATTGAAATACTCATTTTGAGAAGAGAACATTTCAGTACCTTCTCATAAAGTTGATTGATTGCATAAGCAACTAAAAGCTGAGCAAACATTAAAGAAATGTAATAATTCCACAAGAAGCGTGTAAATACTTGAAATTTAATTTTAGTGAACATTAAGTTTTTTTTGTTATTCTTGATAGATGTTTCTGTAATACTATCTAAAAATACCAAGGTCATAAAATGTTTTTTTTGATCAACCAGGAAAAGGTCCACATAGTTATCACAGCAGTTGTTTTTGTGATACTTACTATAAAGTCAATGTTGACTTCACTCATGGAGGTAGCTCTGAATTGCCTGTCATTAGTGGTGGACCCTATAGCAGGCAGCTTAACCAAGCGCTGCAGACTACACGACTGCTTAGGCCATCAGCAGTGACACCAAGTTGCTTTCATCAACAGCAATGTCTTCAACCAGGGACAAAACCAGCAGCAGAGATTAACTCTCGACTACTACACTGTGATAATTCATGGAATGTTTCTCCCATGAGTTTATCTCACTTGACTATCTATGTGTGTTGATTTTCTCCAGATGTTTTGTTTCGACCACTAACTTGAATTATACATTGAATAAACTCTCAGTCTCCCACGACTGATATACAATACCCCAGAACAAGCAGATAATTGTACTTTGTAAGTTAGGGAGAATAAAAACTCTTTTATTTATCTCAACATCTTATCTCCATTTGTTGTTTTATTATTTCTACTTTCTCTTGTTAATGGTCACTTAGTTATGTACCATGCGTGATACATGCTTAAGCGATCATGTATCTTTTGATACATGACTAACAAGGCAGATTATTTTCTGCAGTAGGTTGCCATTTCTTTCTGCGGTAGACCAGTTGCCATCCAAGGCTATAGAACCCAGTCTGTCCTGCTATTTACCCATAGCTTCTGGGAGGTGGAATAAGAGGATTCATACTTTTCCCAAGTGTATATTAGCACGTAAGTGAATTTCAGTCAATTATGTGCCATGCATGATGCACGCATAGCCGATCATGTATCTTTTAATACATGACTGACAAGGCAGATTGTTTTCTGCAGTAGGTTGCCATTTCTTTCTGCGGTAGACTAGTTGCCATCCAAGGCTATAGAACCTGGTCTGTTATTTACCCATAGTTGAAGGGGAGAAGAAGAGGATTCATACCTTTCCCAAGGGTATTAGCATATAAGTGAATATAATGGATTCAGCTGGAATTCAAGTTTGGTTTTTTGATACCTCAATCTGAGCCACTATCCATTATTCCACTATGCCTCCTTGTTAATAGTAAGGCCGCTATCACACTTTTCTACACACGATTTTTAAGAGTTTGCCAGCACAAGTGATAAAGAGCCAAGTTCTAGGACTATCCTAATATTGGATAAAAGATTGGCATTGGTAAATTTAACATCAACCTAAAAGATTGACATATAAGAAACATGAGCATAAATATTTTATGGATTTTTTAAAAAATGTTTTCTTTCTTATTATGAATATTTTAACCTTTTTTCCTTATATGAATAGTTTAATTTTTTCTTCACTATAATTATGAATATTTTAATATTTCCTTCACAATATATTTTAATATTCTTTTCATTATAAATATATTTTAATGTCTTCTAAAGTCTTTTCCATTATAAATAGGAACATTTCAATATCTTTTTATCTATAAATAGCAATGTTTGTCTTTTCCACTATAAATAGGAACATTTTAATGTCTTTTCTACTATAAATAGGAACATTTTAATGTCTTTTCCACTATAAATAGGAACATTTTAATGTCTTTTCCACTATAAATAGGAACATTTTAATGTCTTTTCTACTATAAATAGGAACATTTTAATGTCTTTTCCACTATAAATAGGAACATTTTTAGTGTTTTTCTGCCATAAATAGGAACATTTTAATAGAAAAATTATAAATATAAACATTTTAATTGCTTCATCATTATATGTATATTTTAATGTCTTCATTCTATGTACATTTTAATATCTTCTTCATATGGATATTATATCTTCTTCACTATATAAACATTTTATTTTATTCTCCATAAAAAAACACAAACTGCAATTAATATTTATGTTGTAAATAAGGTAATGTTAACAAACATGGAACAAATAGATCTATAATTTGAGGTAATAATAATAATAATAATAGATATTATTCATGTAAGTATTAAAACAATGTACATGCTCAGTATCATTTAACATCAGAATTTGTGCAAACAGAATGCATATATTTACTATCTTGTCTTACCCTACAGGTAAGGGATTGCATTGAACAGAAAGCAGAAGGTGGAGGACTCTATGCATCAAATAACCCCACCAAACTCTAATGGTAGCCCCAAGTTCAAAGAATGGACTTGACTCCATAAGTAAACAAAGCAAGATTTTTATAAAAACAACAAAAAAAAATGAATAATAATAATAATTGCAAGACACAGAATTAAATTCAAATAACTAATTTTATTCACAAAATGTATATAAAGCATTATGTTAAATGGTTTCTTTCTTGTTAGATACTCATGTGTAACAAAAAATAACTTTTACCACATTATTCTCATGTAATTTCCACAAGCACACAAATTTGTTCTAATAAAAAATTTGAATTTTCCTACTTGAAATCTCTTACCTGTCAGCAATCTTTTTAATTTTCAAATTATTCTGTTTAGTAAAAGAAATATTCACATACTGTATTTTACTGCCATATGCACCAGATGTTTCTTGTTTCAAAAATCACCTGTGTAATAGAACATAATGTTTTGGGGTAGGTCAACAAATTTGAGGCAATGTTACCCTTATACCTCTGTTCATCAGAATGTTCACCCTCAGTATGAAATATATCATGTACATTATACAGAAAAAACACAGCAAGAAAAAATTACTATAAAGGATGTCTCACAATAAAACAAACTTTTGGAGCATGCAACAACATATCCGTGTCCTATCAATACATTTTATTTGATTTCCAACCAGAAACTTTTTGAATTCCAGCAAGTGAAAATTTTTCAAAATATTTATTCTTTAATTTCTTCAGCATTTGCCAACTACCTGTGTCGTATGCTGGTGTTTGAGCAAATCCAAGATAATATTTTCAACATGTTCCTTCAGAATGGCTTCACAGCAGGAGGAAAACAAAATCAATTTCTTGATCACCTATCCAATGTATCTTATTAAAAAACAAAAACAATGAGACTATATGTATTATTGTCAACATGACATTTCATCAAGAATAGTAGAAATAGCTAGTTTTATTATAAAACACCTTTTATTATACTTACAAATTCATTCTAATTTAAATTTGTGGTGAATGACAATGGATTTTCAAATGCTGATTGTGTAATGTGTCACTATTCTCTTTAATTCATTATGATATTATGATTATGAATATTTGAATGTACAATATAACATGCACCAAGACAAGTTTTAGCAAAATAATTTCTATTTTCATGGGTTTTGATGATTTTTATTCAATATGTTTATATATGATACTGTCAAAAAGAGCCACTATATCACCACAATGAAAAATACACCATTTTAAATGCAGGCAATGATGTGTCAGGTATTTAAAAATATGGTGGCACCAAATGTATCCTATGTTTTGTGTCCATTCAGGACATTGGTGATCATGGCTCTCCACAATTTTCTGACTTTTGTAGCTCTTAATAAATACTGTCTTTTTGTTATCTCTCCTAAATCCTGTTCTGCCATTGATTTACTCAAGCTCACTAGGCAGGTTATGCTTGGTTTTCCTTTGTCTCTCTTGTCTTCAATTTGTCTTGTGAGTATCAAATTTTCCATGCCATCTTTCCTCATTATGTACTCTAGAAATTTCAACTCTTTCTTCTGGATATTAAGTATAAGTGTCCTTTTTGTTTACATTTTCTCTAAGACTTCATTGTTGCATACATGTTCAGTCCATGGTATTCTCAGCATCTTTCTTTAGAACATTTCTGTTGCTTAAAGTCTCTTCTTTATCTGTGAGGAGATTATCCACATTTACTGTCATATAGTAGGAATGATATTATACAATAGTTCAGTCGTCTTTTCTTTGTTTCTAATGATATTTTCTATTTCTTAATACTTTGCTTAGCTTTTAGAAGGCATTTTTCACTATCCTAACGTGCTTTCAGATTTAAGTGTTTCACTTTCTATCCCCTGTTAAAACGTTTTCAAGATATTTAAATTGTTGTATTTGTTTGATTTTGTTATCTCCAATTTGTAATTTGTATGTTAGGCTGTACCTTTTGCTAATAACCATGCATTCTATTTTCTTGCAATTGATGTTTAGTCCTTTCTTCTTGCTTTCCTTCACTACCTTCTGTAGGAGTTTTTATTCTGTGTTTACTATCAACACTGTGTCATTTGCATTTCTTACATTGTTAAGATTGTGGCTGCCAATAATGTATTTTTTTTATTCTTTTTATCAATTCACTCCAAGCAAGGCTTTGAAAATGTTGATAATATTGTGTATATATATATATATATATATATATATATATATATATATATATAAGTAAATATAGTTTTAAGGTATGTTATATTTATGGGATAAAGTGCTCAATATCAGAGATAGAGCATGTGTAAATATAAAAGTGAACATTGAAGTCAACACTTAGAAGCAACAGACAGTTTCATGTTAAATGCAATCATCAGGCCACATGTTGCCTCTGAGTATTGACTTCAGTGTTTACTTATATAAGTTGATTATATTTGGTGTAGCAATTTTTCATTTATATCAATTTGATTAAAGACTAATGAAAAACCTAAAAACATTGGATGACACCTCAGCTGACAAATGATGACTCACTACTTTAAAAAAACTGACAAATGTGTTAAGATGCAATATTTGAAAAAAAAAAATGAAACTGGCATGGTAAAAGAAACAAAAACTTTGATAGTAACTTATAAAAGCCAAAAGTACACAAACATTGGACAATTTATATTTAAATTTCTACCAGAAACCAAGAAAATAGTTCAAAACAATGCGGAGGGGGGGACTTTTGATAATGAACATTCATTGGTCTTTAACCAAATGTATGTATGTATGTATACAGAAATATATACGCAAATTCATGTTACTCACGTATATATATATATATATAAGTATTATGTCACGTAGTTAAAGCACATCATTGTTAACATAAATATTAGGTTGGTGCAAAAATAATGACGTAATAATGTCGTTTTTTGACGTTAAAAAATACGTTAAAAAACGACATTATTACATCATTATTTTTGCACCAACCTAATATATCGCAAAGTTTTCATCACAGATTACAAAGAAAAGCAAAATGATAAAATGATACAAAAATTTAGTTTTTCTTCATTCAATCAGATTTCCTGATTGGCAACATCAGAATTTACTAAGCTAAGCATAGTGTTAAAAGATAATGTTAAATGAAACTGTAATGATGGAGAGACTCTTATTATAATCTCTGATAAGTGGGAGGCTAAATTGACACTGACAAGAAAAAGGAATGTTATTTATTTAGGCAGGACAGCCCATTAAGCCGGAGAAGAAGGAGAGAAACAGAGGTATGTCCACCAGGGACTAAGCTTTTAATTCCTGCATATTTTAACCATTTGTTCCATTATTGTTCTGTGTTTTAAAAATAAAAGGTCTCTCTCTCTCTCTCTCTCTCTCTATCAATGCAATGAATAAGAGATATTTTTCTATACAATATGGGTTAAATAGCAGAGTAGGCTAGGCTTTCTAGCTTTGAGTGGTAGTTGGTCTAGGAGAAGGGTAACTCTGAATTCAAAAGTGGAGAAAGCAATGGGAAATCAGTATACTATCTTCCCCCAGATTTCATGGTAATTCACAGATAATAAAGAAAATCAATCTGGGGAGCTGTGATTACTGATGTTCTGAAGGAACATAGCATTTAAAAAAAGATATCTGCTCTGATGAGCTATTTTCTCTGGTTCCCAAACTGCATGAGTTTAAGCGTGTTACAAGGTTGACATCTCAGTCCCACCCTTTCACTGTCAAAACGGTTAAATGTAGTCGTCTCTTCTACTCCAATAGCTTCATGTCTCGCACTTCCCATCTGTGGAACTCCCTTCCTCTTACTTGTTTCCCTGACAGTTATAGTCTTCAAACATTCAAATGTAATGTCAATGATCTAATTCCCCACCCTTCTCTTTATCCTTTCCTCAATCATGACTCTTACTCTTGCTCCAACTCTCTGAAATCCTTTGTATGCTAGTGGCACTCCTCTCTTGCTTGAGTTGAAATGCTTAAAAAAAAAATCCATGGCCATATTTCTCAGCTGTACTTGTACCTCTAGAAGTTGGCTTCTGAATGTACAGGGTGAGGCAAAAGTCAGGCACTATAGGGATAATTTATTAAAAATTATTAAATTTATTTACTAATTATTTGTTATATGTGCTATTCAAAATGTCCTCCTCCTTTTTCAAAAGACATTTCAATTCTGTGCCTGCATGATTCATTAACATGTCGGAGAGTTTCCTCTGTCATTTTACTGCATTCATATTTAATTCTTTCTTTAAGTCTCTCAATATTTCTTGGGTGCATCTGATAAACAACTGATTTCAAATGGCCCCACAGAAAAAAAATTCAAGAGTGTAAAGTCTGGTGGCCTTGGTGCCCACTCAACAGGATCTCTTCGACCTATCCATTAATGCCTATGATGCACAACTTTTGCCTTACCCTGTACTACACTGTTTAATTCAGCTAAGTCAATAATGAGATAAGGCAAAACTTCATCTGGCACAACTTCACAAGTGCAGAACACATTGTAAGGATACACCAGTTAGGCAAAGCTACTTTTTTAACTAGTAACATAAAATAGGCAGTGCTAGAGGTAGTTTTGCCTAACGCTGCAAATTGCTACAAAACTAAAACATTGACCTAAAATTTCAAATTATATTCTTAAATAGCCTTGTGAGATTGAGACATTCATGTGGATGTCACACATGGTGCCAAATTTGTTCAGAAATATCTAAACTGTCAGCTGTATACAACCGTTTTATAAGATCAATAGTTAAAAATGCCTTTGACTAAGTAAAGCATGAGGGTTTTGATAAAGACAATCCTTCTTTGAACATTTGAACTGGCACTACAGAATTTCAAAGAACTGTATCAAACAGAAACCATATCACTTGAAAACTTTCAACAGCAGAAAAAACTAAATTGAATAGAAGTAATTGGGATACAAAATAACGACAATCAAATTATTGTACAGTACAAAAACTAACTACAAATTTTGACATGACTATGTCAAAAAAAAATTAACTTAATTTCACTACAAAATAATAATACACAAATATAAAATTCTAAACCTACTTGTCTTGTTTCACTAGGAGTTGAGATGCCATTAAACAAAACAAACATTCTACACTACTTCAAATAAAAGGTCAGGAAAGAAACCCTTGTCAATACTGGAAAGAGCAATAACAGCTACTGAACTTGACAAATCTATTTTCCTGAAAAATGGTCTTAAAAGATTTGATAAATTTCAACCAAAAACAACACTGGTTGCTTTGTCAACAAGTGGTGAATGTTTCCTTATAAGGAAACAGCTAATATTACCATTACTTCACAGCAATGAACTCTTTGTTTATTACCTAAGCTTAGCTGAATATAGTACAGAGGCATGAGAATAATCCAGGAAAGTTCAAGCTCACAAGTTTAATGGTATGCTTGGATGATTTGTTATCAATTACTCCACAGCAAATTATTTTTACATGATGGCAAAGCACTCTTGGAAATATCTTTAATAACATTTATTCAAATTTTTGAGGAGTACCTTGGACTTGTGACAGATCCAGTGACAAGATCTGTCAACAGTATTCCAATATTTTCTGGCTAAGAGGAATGGAAGGAGGCAAGGAGGAAATAAGTTATACCATGATACTACTTTCCTCCCTAATCTCTCTCTCTATACCCTTATATATTTTCAATGGGATTTTTTTCAGTAGTGAAAAACATCTGCTTGGATTATTTTTCAATAAACTGATGAAAGGAATTTTTTTTTCTTTTTATAAGAAATATGATATTAGGTTGGTGCAAAAATAATGTCGTTTTCTCACATATGTTACTATGTGAGAAAACGACATTATTTTTGCACCAACCTAATATCTGACCCGATACATATCTATATATGTTTGTTTTTAAATATATATATATATATTTTTTTTTTTTTTTTTTTTTAATAAAAACAGACCACGTTAAGGTTCCATGTAATAAATTATTTCACCATAACCCCTTTAACAGGGCTCTGGATCATCAGACTTTACTTCCAAAAATTGAAATGAAAAATGAAAAATGAAAAGAAATTCACACATTTTTGACGGACCTCATCAAGTATACGTAAAATTAACGAAGTGAGGAAGTGAGGTGGGAAAGAGGATATGAATTTGTCATATGTAGCATTTCAAATTCTTATTTTTAATTTTTAACTCCAATGTGTCGGCTAGATGTTGTTCGA
>OZ010611.1:43976289-44071289 GCA_963932145.1 Acanthosepion lycidas
ACCTGGATAAATGGAAAACTTCTCTGTCATACACATTTAACAAGTCATTGATATATATATATATATATATATATATATATATATATATATTAGTTGGATTGATGTGAGTTTGTGATCCTAGGTTTCACACTATTTGTGATTGTTAGTTTGTCTGATGATTGCAAATAGTGTGAAACCCAGGGCCACAAACTCATATCAATCCAACTAAATATGTTAGTTTTCTATCACTGATATTGAGTTCTTTCCAATAAGTACCGTGCATATATAATATATAAATAATATATATAAAAATTACATATATACATACACATCTTGCGTATATATATATATATATATATATATATATATATATATATATATATATATATATATATATATATATAAATTGTGTATATTTTGGCAGCATGTTTTCATTAAGACATATTTCATTCAATAATTTAGATAAGTTTTGTCTACTTATTTTTAATAGGATCCTCTGGTAATAAGTTTCTTAGTATCCTTATTAAAGGAAGAAAGAAAATTGACATGGATGCATATTCAATGTATTTCAATTGTCTTAGAAAAAACAAGACCCTCATGACAGCATTGTGCTAATGTCAAAAGTATTTTAAATAAAATGAATATGCATCAGCATGGTAATTTTCTTTCTTCCTTTAATAAGGATACTAAGAAACTTGTCTGTAATTATGAGAGAATCCTATTAAAAATAAGTAGACAAAACTTGTCTAAATTATTTAATGAGACATGTCTTATATATATGTAAATTAATAATAACTAAGTATTTTTATGTTTAACAAAACTCATCAACCAATAAATTACTGAAATGTATTTAAGGCAAGCAGATTTTGCCAAATTACCCACTGTTAAAAAAATATTAATAGTAAATAGATAAGTAATATTTTCAATGATTTATCACCTGAATCTATTTCACAGACACAGATCTGCAAATCAGGGCTAAGATTAATCCGTTTTAGAATAATCGATATATATGTATATATTAAAAATATATGCGAAGACTAAAGAATCCATTTAGGGAAGGGATGTAATAAAGGCCAGGGAGTGAAGAAAAGTGTAGCATGGGTCAATGAATACCAAATATTCCCTTCTAAGGAAATGGATAATATTACCATTTGTTGGGTACTTAAATCATTCTTTTGTGTGCTCACATGTATGTGTAGAAGTAATGCTTGGAATAACAATATGAGAGGAAGTGGGTGGGTATTAAGGAACTCCTTTCTCAGGGAGACAAGTTTAGTAATCACCAAAGTTCTTCCTTTTAACCTTTTTGTATAGAATAAAATTGTTACTCTTTTTCTTTTTTTGTCCACATGTGTTTTACCTCTGTCATGTTTCATTTAATATACATAGAAAACACAACAATATGGTTTCCAGGTTTTAATATAATCTGTTTGTGAATCACAATGTAGATTCTCTGGCATATTTTTTTTTCCAATAATTTTAGTCATTGTGCACAAAATTATATTTTTGTCCTCAATTGAGCTCTGAAGAGCAAGGAATTATAACCAATTAGCTTCTTCTTTTGTTGTTTTTTGTTTTTGTTTTTTATTGTAATTTTTCACATTCATCATCATTATTAACCCTCAACCTCCCTGTCATTGGTCGGAACTCATTTAACAATCCATTTCCACACTGCTTGGTCCTGCATTGCTGTCCCCAGGTCCCCAATGTCCAACCTTGAGTCCCGAGCCATGGTATCTGGGAAAATCAACTTTCATAAGAAGACACCTCCAGAAGGATGCCATAGAAGTAAGGATGAGATGACCACATTACCACTTTTTTCTATTGCTCTTCCACTCCTAGTTTATATATATATATATATATATATATATATATATATATATATATATATATATTAAAAGAGAAAGCAATTTACTAAGACAAAAGTATATAGAAAGTGCTTTAATCACTAGATTATCCACAGTAAATTTCTGTACAGGTTCTTAAACATTTTACCTTTCTTAAAGGGCTTCTATTATCACAATATGGGATACTTAACAACAATATTGATAAAAATCTAAATAAAATGAAACTAAATTAAATTTGCTAGACTATGTACCCAAACACATATTAAAAACAAAAACAAAAAATTTTAATTTAAAAATTCAAGATTTCAGCATCTGCTCTCTTTTGTACATGTGTTGATACATCAACATCAACATAAACATCAATATTTATTCCAATAAAGTTGTAAAGGACGAAACATCATGTGCAAATTATTTTCCACTTTGTCATTCATTTTCCTAACATTGTACTGGTACGTAAAAAATTTATATATTAGGTTGGTGCAAAAATAAGGTCGTTTTCTCACATGTGAGAAAACGACATCATTTTTGCACCAACCTAATATTATTTCTTCCATGTATACATACATACATACATACACCCACCCATATATATATATATATATATATATATATATATATATATATATATGTTACTTTATACTTTTTAAAATATCCGTTTTTAAAGCAAAAATGTGAAATAAACTTGACTTTGTTTATTTTTTTTTTCATGTTGGCACAGCTTAATAATAATTAAATTTTAGCAATTGATTTTTTTTTTTCTACTGGGCTCTTAAAAGCTTTATCTCATCCATTTTTTTACAAAATTAATTCGGCTGTTTTGAAAAATAACAAATGGAAAAAATTCATCCCCATAAAATTACAAGGACAGTTTTTTCAGTATATTTTAATCTTTTGTTAAAATAATAGCAAAGGTGATTCTCCATTTTATGTTCTTTCAAATTTATAAACATTGAGGTTTTGGTTGTATAGTTTTAAAAATAGTAAAACTGATCTAAGCTTTATTTAGATGCAATTACATTGAAAATAGCATTTAAAGGAATGATTTAGTAGGTAAAATTATATCATGCTAAACACAACAAACCTGATGGCATTTTGAGTTGTTTTACTCTCATTTGGAATGGTTCTAATAGAAGCAAGAGGTAGCAGTAACCTACCACGTTTGTGTGACTAGATGACAGAAAAGGGACAGAGAGCAAAGGATTAAAAGAGCAACAAAAGACTGGAAGCTGTGGAGAGCCATGACCTGAAAGGACATGGCACATAAAGATTATCATTTCATGTTATTTACAGAAAAAAGAAAGACATGGAAAAAGACACAGCCAAAAACAATACCACATTTTCTCTGCAGCAAATAGCGTAATAAAATGAAAAATAATTTCCAGATATAGTATACATCAATGAATGAAGTTCCGGAAGTTTCTTTGGACTTCTCCACACAAATTCAGTACCATTAACCATTATGTTTTGAGTCATAATCTCTAGCCTATGTTGCTGATTGACTTGTAACTCTTACAAACACAACTGGCATAAGGCCATTATATTTTGGTAAGTATGCAATGAGAAATGAATAGATAATAATTAAGCCAAAATGCTGGCAACTGCACTATGGCAGTAGTGTTAATTTAAGTTCATTTATATGACTTTTTGTCTATTTTGGTGTCCACAAAAGAAAAGACAGTCTTTTTTTTTTCTTTTTTTTTTTACTTATATACAAAACTGACACCCCATTTCATGTTGAATATAAAAGTATATTGTTGGCTCATGTATGTATTATTTTCTTGTGAAATCTGTGTGCAGTATGGTAAAGGATCAGTTTTGTCATCTATTTGAAAGGGTTAACTTCATTCTCCCCCACAATATATACATATATAATATAATATAAAAGGTTCAAACACTAATATTCCATGGTTATAGTTTTTCTTTTTGAATTTGTAGGTCTGATGAATTGGATTGCGATTATGATTCCAATGTAATAAATTATAACCATGGAATATTAGTGTTTGAGCCTTTAAATTATATTCTTGCTCTGTCCTGGACATTGAGCTCTACCTGGATTCTATCCTCCTTGGAAATTTATATATATATATATATATATTGACCACTAATATTATCAATATATATATATATATATATATATATATATATATATATATATATATATATATATATATACTGACCACTAATATTATCAATATATATATATATATATATATATATATAAAGACAAGTTTTTCTTTTGTTGTTATATAGTCTTTTTAGATATATTTTATTTATATATAAGTTTTTTACACACCCACATATATTCTGTTCATACATTATTTTTATGGATACACTTATTTGAGCAAATGCTCTGTTCTTTAATTAAACAGTATTAATTACATTTTGCTGGCCTGAATGTTTGAGAAATTTAATAAAAAATATGTGTTCTCCAACAGAAATTGAATCTGCATCCTATATGAAACCACCATTAAGCCTGGTATGCTATGACCATTCAGCCACAGAGAAATCCTGTATAGGACCCAGGTCTGATTCCTGCCAGAGAATGCATATTTTGTATGAAATTTCTCAAACATTCAGGTTGCTAAAATGTAATTAATAACGTTTAATTAAAGAACAGAGAATTTACTCAAATAAGTATAAACAGAAAATATATTATATATTTATTGGATTTAATCCATTTTCTATAATGTATATATCTCTTTTGCTTTCATTTTTTATTCTTTTTATATTCATCTAAATATGCATTCAGACATACATATATTTTTATATACGTATGTTTTGAGTGCTTACAGGTGTGTGTGAGAGCATGTTTAGATTGGTGCTTGTTGATGTGCTTATGAGTGTGATACAAATTATATTATTTAAAATTTGCTATATTCATGGGAGAAAACTTGTTTAGTATCAGAGATATAGACATGGGAACACAGAAATCAACACTGCATGGTGACTGACAGTTTCATGACTCAGGCAATCTTCAGACCATGCAGTGTTGATTTCTAAGTTCACACTGTATATTAGGTTGGTGCAAAAATAATGACGTAATAATGTCGTTTTTGACGTTAAAAAATATGTCAAAAAACGACATTATTACGTCATTATTTTTGCACCAACCTAATATTTTGTGTGTGTGACACCATTTATATTGTCTGAAGATCACCTGGGGTGTGAAAATGACAGTTACAATGTACTGTTGATTCCTGTGTCCACATTGCATGTGTTTGTCTCTCTTTCTTTGTATATATAATATATAGAAGTGAATGTGTTTTTTGTGTAAGAAAGAGAGTAAAATCGTATATGAACATATGTGTATGTGTGCTCATGTGTATATAAGTACAAATATACAATTTCTTATCTAAAATACTGAAAAGTAGAAAAAAGGTTGAAAATAACATTTTTTTTTCACTATACAGAATCTTAAACAAAAGTGATCTTGCAATAAAAATAAATATAATCTGATGCTGCCCATGTCACACAGGTGTATCCACTGTTTGGCTCCCAGTACTTTATACTGGTACCTCTACAGGGTCAAAATTGAAGGTCAACATTTAAAAAATTGACTTATAACCAAAAATATAAAGAAAGATATTAATACTATTTCATAATAAAAAAAATTACATTTTGGATTAATAATTGTGTGTGCTTGTCTTTTTATATAAATATATATATATATATATATATATATATATAGTTTATGCAAAACTTTTTTCAGCTTTTGGAAGTATATATATATATATATATATATATATATATATATATAGATGAGATATAGTTTATGCAAAACTTTTTTCAGCTTTTGGAAGTATATATATATATATATATGAGAGAGAGATTAATAGTTATGGATACACACACACATATATAGGGTATATAAAAATACTTTTACAAACTTTAGGGGTGGATTTCTCACACCAAAACAAAAGTCCATATACACATGTCCTCAAATCCTTCATTTTCAGCTAAGTTTAAAGAAAGTTTACAGTAGATGGCACTCTGTTGCCATGTAGACTAGGTTACATTTATCATTTGTGTACATTTGTGGTTAGTCTGTCTTCAACATCTAGCATGTGTAGTAGTGAGTTAACCGAGAAGTGTTCCATTTAACAATGGCAGGATATTCATATCGTGATCAAGCAGATATGATTTTTATATATGGACATGAGGCTGCACGGCTGTATCAAATTACGTTTTCAGACTGAAGGCAGTGAAGTCATCCAACCATAGCTGTTGTTTATTGTTGTGTTGCTGAAACAGGATTTGTGGCACCACAAACTATGGATCGAGGAATACTGAAATCTGTTCAGACACTTAACCATGAAGAACACATTTTACAGGCTGTCAGAAATGATTCAGGTATCCACACACATCAAGTGGCCCTAGCATGTTGTACATCTCATAGTACTGGGTACTTCAAGAACAGCTCCTGTATCTGTATCATTTGCAATGTGGACAGGGTCTTTCACCCTTTGATCACTCACCACAGGAGAACATTTGCTGATGGTTTATTGCACAAACTGCCAATCCATTGTTTGTTTCTTCGGTTTTATTTACGGTTGAGGCAACATTTGGAATAACAAATTTACACAACAAACATTTGAATACGGATCAGAATCCTCATGGCACAATACAGGCTAGACACCAGCATCAGTTTACAATTAATGTGTGGGATGGAATTGTAGATAACTGTTTGGTATGTCCATATGGTCTCAGCACGTCATACAGAAGATGTCTACAGAGACTTTATTTTGAACACCCAGACCTGCTAGGGGATATACCCCTGCTAATATGAAGACACATGTAGTTCATGAATGATGGGGGATCTAGCACATTTTAGTTACATTGTTTGTGATGCACTGGCTGACATCTATCATGAAAGATGGTTAATTAGGGAAGGACCAGTTCCATGGCCTACACATTCCTCAAACCTCAATCCTTTGTATTTTTATCTGTGGGGCCACCTAAAACAATTGGTTTATGCAGCAGACAATAATGCAGAGGCACTTCATCAACATGCCATAGAGGTCTGCAAAACCATTCAACACCATGTGGGAGTATTTGAAAGGGTCTGCCAGTTAATGATCCAATGGGTGCATGTGTGTATAGATGCAAGTGGAGGACATTTTGAACATTTGTTATGAATCATGATGTTGAGGTACAATTATGGCCTTTTGGACATATGCTTATATGGACATTTTACCTTGATTTGGTGTCAGGAACCCACCCCCAAAGTTTGTAAAAGTATTCTTAGATTTTACATTTAACAGTGTTTGCCGTAAACTTTAAACTTAATAACTAAAAAAATGAAGGATTTGCAGTCATATGTTTATATGAACTTTTGTCCTTGTTTTGGAGTGAGGAACCTGCCTCCCAAATTTGTAAAAGTATTTTTGATTCATCCTCTATATATAAGGCTAAGATGGGACCTCAAATCTTGAATGGCAACCTTCCAAGAGATGGTGTATTGATAAAAACACTCAGTGTACTTGGACTATCATGAATGTTTGAGTTGTGTGTCATGAAGAACATCTGGTCTTGTAAATCCTTGTCTCAAATCATCATGACAAATTCTTTGTCACCTTGCTTTGTGCAAAATTAATCCCAGTCCTGCCTCAACAAAAAAACACAGCTATATCTGTATGTATGACATTAAAAATCAATTTTGCTACCATATTTTCAAAGGCTGATCATTTATCTCCCAGTATTAGTTCTTATAACCTTGTATATATAAATGTAATGAAATATATATTGTATATTTGTTTTACAAGACAAACCCACTTAAATTGTATTTTAAGGTCTATTGTACTGAATTTATTAAATATATTCAGTAAGCATATACTTTCTTTTCACTCAAATTTTAATGAAAAAACAGTTGGGAGATATTGTCAATTAACTACCATAATCTACCATACCTCATGAGGGGGTGCTGTGTTTTTGGCAGGCTATTACAGTAGCCTGAATGACTTTTCCCTGCTAACCATCCACTTGTTTCACTGTTCTCAAATGTGATCTTTAAACTGCTTGTTGAGACACACATCTAGTTGTGTTTTTGTTTAACATCATTGAAAAAGGAAGGGAGATTAACTACCACAATCTAGTGTGTGTGTGATGATGATTTTGTATTTCTATGTTGATGAATATGCATTTTATTGTTGTCATGCAATCATAGTACATATTATATAAGTTAAGAGTACTTTTAGTACAATACACTTTTATTATAATAAGGTGAATTAAGTAGTTTCAGTAGAAAATATTTGTGTTGATAAGTTACCAAGGCAGGGGTTAGCTTACTGTCATAAATCTCTCATGCTAACAACTTATAAACCACAGGGTTCAAGGTTCACATTTTATACCTGGAATATAAGATGGACCCTTATTTTTGCGGGTATTTTTTTTTTAAGGATTAATGGTCATCTTGTATACTGACATATACAGTGTGTGTGTGTGTGTAACACTTTCACAGAGTGCACATATACTAAACTCTGAATCTAGAAAGAAGAGTTGGGGAGAAACATTTTCATTCTTGGTGAGTACAGAAACTACACTTTGATCCTAGGAAGAGTGTAAAAATACTACTAGACAGAAATGTTGATCCATATGTAAATAATCTTGTTTTTTACAGATGCTACACTCATGTATATATTTAATACTTGTTTTATTTTATTAAAGGAGTTTTATTTTTTAAATACAAAACAGATCCCTCACCTTATGTCTGTACATGGCTTTGTTAGTAAAATATATGACATCCATGCATTCAGCAAATATTGTTATATTAAACATGTGAACATAATGACGAATGAGATACCAACCAAAATTCTTTCTTTCTCTTTGATGAAGAAGAAATTAACAAAATAATATATTCCTTAAAACTCTTTTTTTCAAGATGTCATACTTACAATATAACTTTAAATTTTCAGAAAACCAATATGAAAAAACACACAGAGCCATTTGTATGAGAAAAGTAAGTAATTTTGATAAAATTTAAACTTCTTGCTTCTTAGTTATTTTCATACAAGATAATATTTAAAAATGGAGGATGGACTTTAACATCACACAACAATACTGTTAATCGTATAGTTCAAAGCCACAATTTCTTGAATATAATACACATTTTATTTTTCATTAAATATAAAACATATATGTGTATTATAAACGTAAGTAAAAGTTTGTTTTAAACATCAATATTGAATTTGAAACCACTCCATTATCTTTCCCAAGAAGTCTTGGCAGTTCACAGATGAAGAAAAGAAATTTGTAGAGCTATGTTCACTTATGTTTTGAAAGGACATGGCATTTAAAAACAAAATTAAGGAAAGAATTTGTGTAATCAAATATCATAATTGATGGTCGCCTGTTATTGACAAGAGTATTTCCATTTTATTATTTCACACTTCATAAGATTTGTAAAATATATAAAAATTTAATTTTTCCACTTATATATATATATATATATATATATAAGTGGATACTGAGGTCATCACTGAGCGCCAGCAGTGTTTCATGCTTTAACATAACCTTCAGACCATTGTATTTTGGCTCAACTATTTATATACTTGTCAATAGTGCATTATGAGTAGCAAGGTCTATGGTATTATCTTAACCATTATTTGGGTGGTAATGGTTATGTGTCAGATTACTTGAGGAATAATTTTGGATCCAAATGTGGTTATTTGTAGCTATTTTATGGTGTTTGTTAATTTTTACTCATTATTATTATTAATTACTTAATTATTTGTTGTTGATTATTATTATTATTACATTTACTTGTGTTCATGTTTGTTTATTATTTACTTAATTTGTTTATTTACTTATTTATATTTTTCATTTTTGGCGAGGTTGGATATCTTGCTTTGTCTAAAGTATGTTACATTATCTGTATTGTATATGGTACATATATTTGCATTTTTTCATATATAGTAGTATATAAATATACCATAAATATAGCATACCTTAAAACATACATATATATATGTGTGTGTGTGTATATATATATATATATATACATCAAATGTTATTTTTAGTGGATTTCTTTGAGTAGATGCTCTGTTTATTTTAAACAGTATTTTATCTACTGGCCTTCATACCCAAGAAGACTTAAGAAAATGTGCTCTCCAGCAGGATTCAATCCAGCATCCCCCTCTGCAGGAGAAACCGCCATCTGATCTGGTGTGCATTGATTGCTCACCTCACCTACAAAGAGCTTCACACAGGTAGATACAGGTTTGAATCCTGCTGGAGGGCACATTTTTTTTATTAAATTTTCTCGAGTACACAAGCTGGTAGGCAAAATAAATACTGTTTAAAATAAACAGAATATCTACGCAAATATGGGTATATACTACAAATAATGTTTGAAGCAATAAAAATATCTCAAGTTAAAAAGTAAAATTCATTAATTCTTTATATATTAATACATAGAAGTAAATTACAGCTGAAGGGGTATACCTAAGATAGAATGCTGGGAAAAAAAGCTCGATGCTACAATTGCAGAGCATTTATATTTATCATAGTAATTTGGTGTAGATCCGGCCAAAGATGAAAGACAGTTTCTTGTGCTCTGTGTATGCCATCTTCAGGTGGTTGGCACTGATCTGTTCAGTGATATGGGTTTATATACTCCCTCGGTTAACTGAAAGTATTATAAAGTGGGTAGTTGATGAATACATATAATGTACTCCCCATCTAAAATAACCAAGGGTGAAATTCCCATATGATCTAGAATTAAATAACCCAAAAATAACTGTTATTTGAGGGGTGGCATTCCAAAAAAGTACTCAATGGCACAAGAACTGGATCCCAGCAAAAAGTGCTCAACAATATCAGGTCCCAAGAATCTCCATATACATTAACACACAGAAGTAATTCCCAAAGGAATATATTTAAAATGGCCCTCTGGTGAAAAAAAGCTCACTGTCGCAATAGCAGAGCATTTATATCTTTTATAAAAATCCAGTGTACATTTGACTGACCATAACTGGCAGTTTCTTATACACTATGCAACAGTCTTCAGGTAGTTGACTCTGGTTTGTTCAGTGATATGGGCATTTATACATATATATCTATATACTGTACTTACCAACATCAAGAAATCAGTTTTTCCCAGAAAAATAAGTCTTGAAAATTTGCCATGCGAAGGTTAGGGTTTTTGTAAGCCTATGCTAACTTCGGAGGAAGGTTATCTATGCCAGAGACTTATTTAAGAAAAAAAATTACATCTCTGATGCCAGCAAATATGGTATATGTATAAATCTTAGTTTCTGTTCTTTTATTGTTCTTGCTATTTAATGATTTTTTTCCTTCTATTCTTTTAGACACAGTAGTCCATTGCGTTTTAGTGGCTTTGTTACCTTACTTGGGGTGAAATAATTAATAAAGAAAATCTTGCATTACATAAAACTATATTTTATAAAAAAACAAAAATAAACAGATAATGGAAAATTCAAAAATTAAAAGAAAGTAAAGTAGTGGTACATATAATTAGAAGAAATTTAGGAAACTTATAACAATATTCTATTTTATTAAGTTGGGGCAAAAATAATGACGTAATAACGTCAAAAAACGACATTATTACGTCATTATTTTTGCACCAACCTAATATTAGAGCAATTTCAAAAATTATTTTTTGTTTTATTAGGAGAATTCACTTCTGTCCCATAATTGTTGTTACATTTACATATGCATTTTGTGCATTAAATGTAGCATCTATAATGGGACAGAGATAATAATTTTTTTATATCAATTACAAGGAAATTAATACTTGTCAAAATTTTGAATTAGTATGTTATAATATCCAATGTAGTAGCTAAACAACTTCTTATTTTTATTTTCAAAATCTATTTTTTTATTTGTTTAGCACAACCATGGGACAATTACTATTTAATGTTAAAAAATTTTTAAACTTGATAATGAGACAAGGTAAATAAAAAAGCTAAAAATAAAAAAAATAATAAAATTGATAATTATGTACCATTGTTTTATTTAAACTCTTTCTTTTTCTTTAGTGAAAGATAAGGAGTGTTCAGCATTTTCATTAAGGTTTTTAAGAAATTAAAACTCAAGAAAAATTATTCCTCTCTGAACTACTTTAATAGACTGGTCCACTCATAAAAAATAGAGAAAAAAATATTTGAAAATAAATGCCAAAACATTGTGATAAATATGGCAATAAAGATGAAGACAATAGTCTGAACAATGTCAGTTTGCATTCAAAATTTCCAGAATACTTACATTTATATGTAATTTTACACATGTCATTCAAATCTGGCTTGAAAAATTTGATAAAATCTACTGTTTTGAAGTTATCAACAGTAAAAGTTCAGATTCATTCGCATCGCAGGAGCCATTACATTTGCTGTGGGATAGCTATGAATAGAATATTCATTTGTCTTGATTATTGTGCAAGCAATATAGTTCTCTTGCACGGTAATTGAGACAAGTAAGATCAGTAAACAAGGCCATTAACTATGTTCTCTTCTGCACTTAGCTTTCCGCAGAGAAGGTATGCAAACAGCGCCAGTAATGGCTGCTGCCAACAACACGAATGAATCTGAACTTTTACTGTCAATAACTCCAAAACAGTAGATTTTATCAAATTTATCAAACCAGATTCAAATGAAGCATGTAGAATTACACACAAATGTAAGTATTCTGGAAATTTTGAATGCAAACTGAGCACGGGTGCTAAACTGCAAATTAACCATAATTTTTGTAGATTAGCATGTTTTAAATGTTTCTTAAGCCACAAGACTTAGCAGAATTGAAAAATATTGATTAGTTATTGATTTAGAATGGGAGTCCTGTTCATAATATCAATATAGTATAAAATCGATCACTGAAAAAATAATTTCTCAAAAAATTTTTATCTACTTTTTTTTTTATGAGTGGACCAGTTTACTTAAGCTGTGACTATTCCTCTTTTTACCAAAAGAAAAAATAAATTAGAAAATATTAAATTTCTTTTTATTTTTTCTTGAAATATTTTCTTGCAGGAAATAATAAAAAAAAAAAATTTTTTTTTTTATATTACAAACAGCACATTAGTAGTTGAAGAGAGAAAAATTGACCATACAAAAAAATAAAAAAAAACATTTAAAAAAAAATTTTTTTAAATTTAAAAATTTAAAAATAAAATTAAAGAATAGAAATCATTAAAAACCAAAGCCTACTAAATCTTAACCCTCCATCAAAGTTATACTTTTAATGAATTTGATCTCCATTTGTCCTATTCTGACTCGCTCTCTTTCCTACACACATTTTCACTCTTTCATTGCATGAAGACAAATTCTGTTGAGGTAGGAGACCAGTAGAAGATCATTATTATTAGCTGGTTCCAATTTATTCAAGGCGGCGACACACTCCAACTGTTTTGTTACAACTAGGGCAACGATGAATAACATCCTGCATGTCTTCAATACAAAATGGAAGCAAGTAGCATCCCATCCAACAACTGAAAAATAAAAAAAACAAAAATAAATAAATAAATGCAAAACAAAAGAACCCCAAACACATTAATATAGAGCAGACTACCTATTTTAATTGTATCAATCAAACGCCATGACAAGGTTTGGTCAGTGTATTTGTTGTGGATTTGAATCAACCCACAACAAAGAAAAACACAAGGTTTTTAAATATAAAATATTTGTATTTTTACAACTAAATTTTTCTTATGAGTTTTTACAATTCTTATTTATTAAGATGAGAAGAAATATGATTTCTTCATGTGTATGTGTGAGAAAAAGAGGGAAGGGAGAAAGTGAGCAGGAAGAGTGTAAGTGTCACAAAGCTTGGTGAGGAAGATGGGTGAATGAGTAAAGGAATTTAATTTGTGGTGTCTTGTGAATCTGTTGCAGTATGTTGCTACTCCTATTCCTTACTGGTTTGTCTGGTCTAGGAACTTTGCCCTTCAAAGGAATTACAGGTAAATTTGCAGTTTAGCACCTGCTCTCAGTTCACATTAAAAATTTCCAGAATACTTACATTTAGGTGTAAATGTACATGTTTCATTCGAAAATGATTTGATAAATTTGATAAAAATCTACCGTTTTGGAGTTATCAACATATTTTACAGACCTTTCTGTAATTGATAAAGAAAATAGGCCTCTTAAGAAAAAAAAATCCAAATACTGATCAGCAATAAAGAGGAAATCTAGCCAATATTCTTATTGTTGTAGCATACCTACGAACGAGGCAGAGAGGATCCCCAGACAAGACTATGTCTCAGAAAACAGCTACCCGACCCCATTTTATACGGGGTTTACAGGGAATTTTTGGCCAAGCCTATGGGCTTGGATACCCCACATTAAATTTGGCCTTATGCCACATCTGACCATGTGGGGCAGTTGGTAGATATTTTGCAGTTGGAGATTCATTGTGGAATTCACTTGACTCACTTCTAACAGTTGACTACTTCTTCTATACACCACTGGCAAATCTTATATGTGTTGTTCTTGTCTTAAGTATTATCATTCATTACCAACGTTTGATTATTCTATTTAGTAAGCTTCCCTAAGTTACAACACTTATTGAGATCAGTTCTGAAAATCAAGTGTTTAATGATAATCATCATTTAAAAAAGCTTTTAGTTTCTTCTGTATAGAGCAAGATAATCTCACAGAGCATTACTACCAGAGTGATTTCAATCCACATTGAGCATACCACACTTGTGGTTTTGTATTATGCTAAACTAAACTTTTGGTGGGTTGACAATATCCATTCTCACAATATATCTACATGACTTTGTGTAAAGACTGACCGAAAATGTACAGAGTTAATATATACAAGATAAATTTTTATATAACACAATATATGTACACAAGGATAGTGCAAGTTCAAGAATTCAAATGTAAAAGTCCTAATCCATACAAGAGAGAGAGAGAAAGAGAGAGAGAGAGTCTGGGAAAATGAACATACATATGTATCTGTCTATATTTCTGAGATGAGGTATTGTAATTATTTACACTATTTACACTGTTCGGACTGTTGTTCTCATCTTCATTGACATATTCACAATGTTTTGGCTGTTGTATGCTCTGACCATCTTCAGGTGATTGGAATTTCAAACTGAACCAGGAAGAGGTCCAGCTATTACTGGACCATGTGAACTCAACAAGATCATTGATAATGTTCACAATGGAGAGAGAAAACAACAAACTAGCATTCCTGGATGTACTGATATCTCAAACAAAGCATGGGTTCAAGACAACCGTATACCGCAAGCCAACATTCACCTCAACTTTGACTCCCACCACCCAAACAGTGTAAAGAAAGGGATCATTCGCTGCTTACAACATCGAGCAAAAGGCATAAATGGCAACCCAGGGATATATGAACAAGAAATGGTCAGTATAAGCAGTACCCTATAATGTAAAAACTATTCTGGGTACATGACAGCAGCTCTGACAAACTGGGATAAAAGGGCTCACAAGGATAACAACACTCAAAAAAAAAAGTCTTAGTCTGCCTACCCTATGTGAAGGGATTATTGGAAAAATACAAAAGATCTGTGATTTATATAACATCAAGACCACCTTCAAAAATGGTTAAACACTTTGCAGACACCATTTCCAAATAAGACCTCCCATAGAGGAAAACATGATTAAGGACTGTGTATATGTCATCCCATATAGCTGTGGTAAGAAACAAAGGGTCCTCCAATAACTTGGACTGATTTTTAAATGTGAATTAAGTTTACGCATCTAATGATTTTTTCTTTTTCTTTCAGATTTGGCAGACATTTGGGCGATATTATTTTTCACAGATAATTGCCACAACTAAAAAAAAACATGATCCAATAGAAAAATAAATAAATTTTCACCAATAACATTGATTTATTTACTGCTGACTTTGATCTATCTTAATGAAACACCTTCATATATAATCTGTCTTCATGAAACACCCTTGATAAAGGAGAAATCAGCCACCCTCTTAAAATAAGACTGCAGGAACACCATAAAGCTATAATCTGAGGGGAAATAGAAAAATCAGGTGTAGTTGACCACGTATAGAGGGAAAATGATCACCACTCCCTGTGGGATGAGATTGAAATAATAGACATCACCAGAAAATATGAAAACTTAAGGAATCAGTGCATATGCTAGGCCACAAAAATGTGCTAGAGAAAAACAATAATAACAATGAAATTGTAATATGAACTCTGGTAAAAAATGTTTACTGAGACATTAGGTTTATAAGTTTCAAAAATTCATACACTGATGTCCTCATGGATAAAAGTATTGGTTGAATCCAGACTTGACCCAAAGAGTTGTGAGTTCAATACCTAACTACAGCAGAGGTGAACAAACATCTTGTTGAGTTGTGTTAAATGGAGATAACTGATATTGAGACATCTAGAAGAGGCATGACATGTGGAACTAGAACAATCTGCCCCAGTGGACGAAATAAAAGGGTCAGTTTGAAATTCCAATCACATGAAGAAGTTTGAAACGTACAATGGCTAAAATGTGAATATGAGAATAAAGATGTGTACAGTTCAAACAATGTAAATATGTATGTATTCAAATGTAACAGTCACCTTGCTTAAAATATGGGAAAAGGATGTATGTATGTTTTAGTTTTAATGCAGGACTGTGTGGATGTTTAAGATTGCCAGTGGGTGGTAGGAGGAGGTAGGTATTGTATAAGATCTCTGTAAGATTGTATGGATCACTTATGTGTCATATTTTGTCTCTGGGTATGTTACGATGACTGCAGCATTGGAAAATTGATAAAATTAATTCTGATTTAAGTTTACTTTCCATCTCTTTATATACATGCAATCAAAAGACCCCACTCACCTGCTCCAAGAAGGTCAAATTTGTTTCAAGTGATGCCCCCCAACTTTTTTATGAAAAAAAGGATAGTGTTTATTGAATATCTTCAAAAGGGTCACGCCATCAATGTAAAGTACTATTCCAATTTAATGAGGCAGTTATGAAAGACTATCAAGACCAAATGCCCAGGAAAACTGACAAAAGGGGCCTTGTTTCATCAGGACAAGGATCCAGCACACAAATTCTTAATTTCAATTACCTACTGTGCATGACTGTTGATCACCTTTCCCATTCTCCTGACTTAGCTTCATCTGACTATCATCTGTTCCCCAACATGAAAAAACACTTAGCTGGGAACCAGTATTACATTAATGATGATCTCATATCTACTGTTGCTGATATTTTTTACCAAAATGATGAAAGCTTCATCACCAATGGAATTCAAACACTGCAACACCAACAAAAGAATTGTGTGAACCGCAAAGAGGACTATGTTGAAAAATAAATCTCATTTTCTCACAATGAGTATCTTGGTCAGCCTTATGAACCTTTCAGCCAGCCCTTGTATGCCAACTGGTATCTAATACTACTTTGAAACTGCTGTTGTGTTTCTGATTGACTTATGATAAGTGACTTTATATCCTGGATGGGAAGCAATCTTGTTTCTGGTTCTCTTGCTACAGCATGATGTTTGTATCCTGGTTGAGATGGCTTCTAATTAGTTGGTTGAAATATGACTTCATGGCCTACATCTATTTTTTTAGAGATGGCGAAACTTTGGATTCCTTATTATTTATTTTTATTTGTTTATTTTACTATCACTGAAAAATTATAAAAGTGCTTTACTGTGGAGCAACGTTTACCGATTTCTTAAACCACTACTACTTTTGTGTATAATTATACTAACTGGGAGCCTTGTGCCAGACTAAGATAAATTAAATAAATAGCATTTTTATACATGGTCAAATGAAAGTAAAGCACATAACAAAGAAGATTTCATTTGGGTCCTGCTATTGTTACTTGCTTGACTGAAAATAAACTTTATCCCTTCTTCAACTACTTATTCTCTCTCTGACCAAAATTTTAAATAAAGGTGAGAATTTAAACTAAAGTTAAAGATATTTGTCTATATTTCTGAGATGAGGTATTGTAAATATTTACACTATTTATATCATTCAGACTGTTGTCCTCATCTTTATTGCCATATTCACAAACTAGTTACATTGTATTCATGAACATGACAATAAAGATGAGGACAACAGTCTGAATGATGTAAATAAATCATCTTAGAAGTATAAACAGATATTGAAGGGTCAGTACAGACCTCCATGAATATGACAATAAAGATGAGGACAACAGTCCAAATAATGGTTCATCTCAGAAATATTAACAGATATTGAATGATCAGTACAAGCCACATGAATATGCCAATAAAAATGACAACAGTCTGAATGATATAAATAGTGTAAAAAGCTAAAGATGTCTAAGTTGAAAAACAAAACAATTAATTACATCTAGTATAGTCAAAGCAAAATTATTAATATACTAATTTAAAACAGTCAATTTGTTCCTGGTACCAGGTAGAATCAGAAAGCCTGATGATAGCTGGTACCTGAAGAGAAAAGTGAAGAAGAAAGGCAAGTACTTCTGGAAACTGCACTTATGACACAGTTGGCTATAGGGATAAAAGTAAAATTTATGATCTTCATACAATAATAAAACTATTATCAAATGGTAATAATAATATTAGTCATTACTTTTCTAAGAAACATTCAGAATTCATTGTCCAAGAAGCCAGTTCTGCTTTTGGTTGGAATTTATAAAATATTTCTCTTAAAACAATTTTTCAGGAGAATAGGTTTCTCAAGTCTAGTAACTGATATTGCTCTTTCCACTACTGATGTGGCTTTGTTGTTAACCTTTTGTTTGAAGTAGTGTCGAATGTCAACATCTTCATTATTACATTATTTTCTCTTTGCGTTATAATTACTATCCAAAAAAATAGTCCTCACCTAAATCTATATCTTCATTCACACAGTCATTTAACCATTGATCTTAGAAAGTGGTTATATACATCTGACAGTTTAGATATTTTTGAATGAGTTTGGTGTCATGCATATCATTCAATAGCCTTATCAGATTGAAACATCTGATAAGGCTATTTAAGATGGCTTGAGTTTTTAGGATAATAATTTGGATTTGTTGCAACTTGTGATATGGGGTAAAACTACCCTTATCTCTTATACTATATTTTTTGTAACTGATTCAAATACAAAGGTATTTGATGTGTTTACCATTTGCTATTTCCATATCCTGAATTTTTAGGATAGATTCATAGTAGGTGCCATCACGGCTTTCATTAAAAAAAAGTTTTATTCTTTGACACCTGTTAGATACCTTCAACCAAAAAGGACAAGAAAAACAGTAATGGAATAGATGACCTGAAAAAAAGTGGGAATATTTTGTTTCTTTGTTATGTTATATAAGTTAGGCAAATATAGCAGTCTCAAGAAAAAGGATTTAGTATTTTCTAAGACATGTTATAGAATCCTAAAAGAATCCAGTACTAAGAAAACATCTGGTTGTACAAGATGGCACTGCACAAACAATCTGTAAAACAAAATCAGTATTAAAAAAAACAGAAAACATATGTATCTTTTAAAATAAAATTTCTAATTGAATAAACTGTCCTGGATATGACAGTAAACTACATCTGCATCCTGGGTAAGACGATAAACTACATCCAACAGCAAGGCCTCTGATCAAGAGGTTTTGAGGATCATGGAACCAGCTCTTAATTGCTGGTGTTCCCAGGTCCACCCTGGTAGCACCTGTTAGGGTCCTAACTATGGGCAAAATTTTAACCCCCAAACTGGGCTCAAAACACTATGAAAATGTAAGAAACGGTTTAATACTAGAAATACTTAAATTATTATCAGCAATAAATTTTTGAAGAAAAATCATTACCAGCAATACATTTTTGAAAAAAAAATATTACCAGCTATACATTTTTGAAGGAAAAAAATATTACCAGGAATAAAAATTGTCAGTGTTAAATAACCCATTGTGGTTGATATGCCATAAAACAAACCAAACCAAAAAATAATTGAATAAAAGACCTTGGTGTATGGATCCGGTATATCTACTGTCTTCCTGATTACTCTTTTGTTCTTGCTCATTAGTAATGTTTCTGTTTTCTGATTCTTCCACACCCAGTAGCCTCTTGTGTCTTAGTGGATTTACTGCCTTGCTTGGGGTGAAGTCGATTTAAAAACAAAAAATTAGCAGGTCAGAAATGGATTATTGAATTTATCATGATGCAACATCTGTTGGTCTAGCAAAATGGATAAAGTGATGCAGCTTTTGTAAATATCAGTGTACTGTCTGTAATAAAATGTTTTTATTGGTCTTCACAATGTAATTTTATGACAAATGCATCCCAGTTCTGTGAGATGCAGCTGGAGTTAATTATTAACTGATAAAGTGGTACAAAACCTTAGTAGTTAGTCAAGTTTGACAAAAAATATTCATTAAAATATTCTCTAGCTTTGTTTTTTTTTTTAAGCCCCTAAATAAAAGGTATTTTTATTTTTAACATATCGAACCCTAGCTATGAAAAGGAAAAAAGAATAAAAATTGATTGGAAAACAGATAAGCTGTTTGGCCAACGGAAACTAAAACCTTTTTCATATTGATAACTGATGAGAACAAAGGAAACAAGCCAAGCAAATTAGAAACAGAATTTTTGTGTCAACAAACATACAAACATCAATCTGGTGCTAACAAGGTCAAATTAAAATAGGTGCTATTTACTCAATGTCTTAGTTTCATGTAATTTTAACCACAGTACGTAGCAGCATTTATTTATTATGATAAGAAGACAAAGTGGAAAAGCTAGAAAAGACACATTTTGCCAAAGAACATTTGCTGCATTTGGCTTCTTTAGGTTAGAATGAAAAACAAAACTATTAGGTTGGTGCAAAAATAATTTCGTTTTCTCACATAGTAACATATGTTAGAAAACGAAATTATTTTTGCACCAACCTAATATATGTAAATATTATAATGTCACTATTCTATAACTATTGTTATAATACACTCTGACTTTATATAACGTACTTTGTATAAGATTTCTCTATACACAGTGTTTCGGCTACTTGCTATGATGTCTTCATAGTTAGTCTAAAGACTGACTCCAACTGGCCTTACCTCTGACCTGGAGCTCTTTATAGTAATGGACTAGTTCATATAAGTCACTGGAGGTGTACTATTTACTCCACAACAGTAAGAAAAATGCAATGTGATCCCTGAGGATAACAATATATCCAAATACGATATCACATCCAATGACCAGAAAGTATCTGTTTTCCTGTTTATTTGTTATATATTAAAGTCATTGTAGGCTGAAGATACCTCCAACTTTTGAGAAGTTACTAGTTTGGGACAAAACTCATCTACTGCAGATATCTCTAGACTTGATATACCAGGTGGAATTGATTAGACAGAAATGTTTGGAAGCTGTTGATGGTTGCACTAGCACAAAGCCACAAGCCATCATGACTGAGGGTTTAAATGTACTGATCTTGTTTAAACTGTTGATCATGCCAGATTATGCATAATTGCAGTATAAACTACACGTGGGCTCTGTAGGTGTTGAACAAACACAAATGTGCCTGGTGCTTACAACATAGATTGACTGTCCCCAACACCCCCACCCCAAAGGTGTCTTCAGAAACAAGTTTTTCCTTATTTTGTATATTGGTATTGGACCCCAAACTACCACCAGTCATAATAAATGGATGTTCCCTTGTGGAGGCTCAATGCTTTGAGAGACTATTAGGCCTTAAACTTGCCCCTGAACTCGTACATATGATCCATCACTAAAGATACAGGAAAAATAGTCAGTTTCCTTTACCACTCCAGGAATCACCTGATTCCTTGTGCTATCCTCTACCTTTACAAGAGCCTAATCAGGCCTAAAATGGAGTACTCTTGTCATATTTGGTCAGGAGCTGCCTAGTCTTCATTTTTCAGTCTTGATGGAGTCAAAAAGCATTTCTGAGTCCTTGTAGTTGCCAAATTATTTTCCACCTTCCAATCTCTTTCACTGCTCTATCACTACTTTCACAAAAAGTGCTCAGATGAACTGCATTCCTTGGTTCCACCAGTTCTAATCTTCACAGCTAGGTTCAATCATGCCACTCAGATGGTAGCACACCCTCCTCATTCCCTCCATATTTCATTGGTGAAAAGTAAGTTCCACTCAAATAACTTCTTCCCACAAACCATTGCTCTGTGGAACTGATTCCCAAGATGATGTTTCCCGATCACTACAATCTTAACCTGTTCAAATCTAGGATTAACTGCTATCTTCCTTTCTTATCCACATAAACTGCCTCTTACTCTGTAACCCTCTACCTTGAGTGGCCCCTGGGCCTTGTACAGGTTGAACCTCACTGTAAAAAAACAAAAAAACAATCATTAGACTGAATACCAAATTGTACATGTTATTACTTATCTATTGTCACACAAGAAAAATCTTGTTTATATTCCTAAACTCATTACTTGTATCATATTTGTGTGTGTGTTTTTGGGGTTTTTTTTTGCTTTTTTTTTGCCTGTGACATAAAAATCAGATAATGTTAATCGGGGTAATGATGATAAAAAAAGGGTTCAGGTATAATCCCCTCTTATAGTCTCTTTCTGTTGTGAAAAATATGGGTTAAGTTCTGATATGTTTTTTTTTTTTTAATTTTCAATCAGTTTCACCCCATGCAAGGCATAAAAGCCCCAAGGGGTTACTGGGTATGGAAGAATTAGGAACAGAAACATTAATAATGAATGGGAAGAGAAAAAGTAATCAGGAAGACAGTAGATAGTGATTGACATTGCATTTAAATTTTTGCAGATTAAAGTTGGCTGGAAAGAATGGACCTGGAAGGGAGTTCCACGAGCAAGAAATGCAAGAAAAGAAATTGTTAGCATAGAATTTATGGTTATATCTAGTCAGCTCAAAATGTAAATTGATGGGATCTTGTTGCCAGTCTAGTACTTTGCTTAAATTCAAAAAGTCTAGGTACCATAGCAAAGAGGTCATCTAAACAATTACCATAAAAGTATTTGTAGAAAAGGCACAGAGGCAACCTTACAATGGTTGGAAAGTGACTGAAGCTGAGCTGCCAGATCAGGACTGATAATATTGCTGATTCTTTAGATTTTATTTTTAAATAGCAGGGGCACTGGACCATATGTGACAGCAATATTCTGAACATGGGCAAATTGTAGACTTATATGTAAGATAGATTTTGGAGAGAAAAATTGTCTTGCATGACACAGAGGACCAACTTTCTTAGTAGCTGACTTAGCAATGGATTCAATATAGTCTTTGCATTTCATATCAGCAGAGAACATTAGTTAGCCCAAGAAGGTGCAACGTCACTTTCCGAGGTTAGCATCAGCCATGCTGATGGAAAGCAGAGAGGGGTCTCTCAGTTATCAGAGTATTCTTTTTAGAATTTTCACAATTAGTCCCTAATTGGTGATCGTTCCTAAAGTTTTATGTCACTAATATAGAACAAACTATTATAAAAAGTGACAAATATTAAGATACAAAATAGTATCAGATAATTTTTGCAACACAGCTTAACAAAACATTACACAATAATTGAATACAAGTAAATAGCATGAAACCTATTGGTAGACTGACTCAGTAGCCTGGGTATCAATGAATGTATTCTTTAACTCAAATGGAAGTGTTCACTTCAACATCCACAGCTCATATGACATAAACAGACTTTAATTCTTGTCTATGTTCATGAACATTTCCCAATGGCAAGGGACAAGTTTCTTGAGGTTCCATATTGTTTTTTTGACTTTCACTATTAAACTCAGTTATCTCTTCTTCCTTTATCATTCCCTTTCCTCTCATGACTGTTGCTTGCTAGATAAAATTTCTGACAGCATAGATAAGGCCCTCTCTCTACACCAGTGGTTCCCAACTGATTTGTGGCCATGCCCACTTTTGGTATTTCTAAAATTCTGGTGCCCCACCCATGTAATATTTAATTCTTACATATTCAAAATTTTACTGCAATACATGTGAAGGAAGCTTAAAAGGCCATTAACTCAGTCTCTAAACAAGCCTCCAAAGACCATGGTGTCCATGAAAGAGAAAAATAAAAAGACAGTTAAATATATTAGGTTGGTGCAAAAACAATGTCGTTTTCTCACATAGTAACATATGTGAGAAAACGACATTATTTTTGCACCAACCTAATATATAGTTTCAAAACATATGACAGAGAATTGAAAGGCAGAAATATAAAATATTTGAATAAAAGCATATTCTGTAATATACTTTGATCATTTTATTAGGTTGGTGCAAAAATGATGACGTTTTTTGACGTATTTTTTAACGTCATTATTTTTGTACCAACCTAATAATCATGAAATAATAATGCAAAATGAAATTTGAGATTACTTGAAAAACAATTCACTGTTAATAACTCATCCTCAAATTGCCCCCTTATTCTGTTGGTATAGTAAGCTAAAGAATGCACATCCTATGCATACCCCACCAAAATATTACCATGCTCCACCAGTGGGGCATGCATCCCATATTGGAAATCATTGCTCTACACTCATCTACAAATATCTTTGTATTTGGTGACTTCAATGCCCATCATGTCAAGTGTCTTCATTTTAACGCCACTGACCTCATTAGCAACCAGACTTTGAATTTCCCAATTGATCAATGTTTCACTCAAATAGATTCCCATTTTCCTAGTAACTCTGATGGACACACTTCTCTATTTGTTCTCTTTCTTACCTTTTAACCAGAATCATGTCATGCTTTTCAGCTATGGCCCCTTGTCAACTCCAACCAGAGGGTAGTGTCTATGGGTATCTCTCTTCACTCTCCCATCAGGCAAGAACTCTGTTAACAGAATATTTTTCTGTTATCAACACACTGATTGGGACTTATTTCATGATTTCTTTCACATTGCCTCTTGGATTGATATCTTTAATCATTCTGTTGAGAAATGTGCAACTGAGGTCTCTTTCTGGGTGAAAGCTGTTATTGAAGATTTTGTACCAACACAGAAATACCAAGTGAAATCAAAATCTTCTCCTTGGTTCTCTCCTGCCTGTTTAGCTGATATACCCCACAGGAATCACTTCTAGCTATGCCAGAATGACAGGTCTAATTGTAATAGACATCTCTTTGTCACAGCTGGTAATGAGTATAAATATGTCATCAAAGCAGCAAAGTTACTATTCGTTGATAGACTGAGACACTAAAATCCTCTACATGTTTGGTTCTAGAGAATACTGGCGGCACTGCAAGAAAGTACTGAACAAGAACAAATCCTCAGTCCTTCCTCTCTTCAATCAGTTTGATGTGTTGACATCTACTGTAAATAAAGCAGAGTGTTTTGTCCAGAAATTGTCTTCCAACTCCACTCTCAACCTAATTTTCCCCCTAGAACAGAATCTCTATTGAGTAATACGCACATAACACCATCCATGTTTTCTGCTATCATTTTTAAATTAAATCATCACAAGGCTTGTGGATTCGATGGTATACCTACAATTGCCCTAAACAAATGTGCTCCTGAAGTGGCTCCTGTTCTTTCCAAACTAAATGCCTCACTACTTCTTTTTTTCCAGCTTGTTAGAAGTCCTCCTCTGTAGTTGCTGTCTTTAAAAACTGTGGGGAACCATCTGACCCTCAAATTATCACCCATTAGTCTCTTACCTCTTTCTGGCAAAGCATTAAACACTCTAATCAACTCATGATTGGTTAAGAATCTTACTTCACATGACTTCCTTTCAGATTAAACAATATAGCTTCCATTTCTCCAAGCCTACTACTGATATATTAACAGTCATCACTAAATTTGTCTATCAAGCTTTAGATAAAAACAGTGAAGCTCGAGCTGTGGCCCGAGATGTTCCAAAGGTGTTTGACATGCTGGTCTTCTCCATAAGGTCTACAATGTCTCTGGAGGAATATTTGGCCTAATCCAATTGTTCGTAACAAATTGTGTAATGATGCTTGTGTAAAATAGACATGCTTGTAGCTCATTCCATATTAATGCAGGAGTCCACAAGGCTTTAATTCCACACCTATGCTGTTTCTGATCTTCATCAACAACCTCCCTTCATGATAAAATTAGACTTTTCACTTCTTATGCTAGCCAAACTGCTCTGAAATTAAAAATATATCTGTAAACAGTTGGGGTATACAGTGTTGTATCTATGACAGAAAAAAGTATTTGTATTGTTATTTTTATACCTTGTGTTAAGGGGATACACAGATAATTCAGTTTTTTTTTTTTTTGTGTATGTGTATTTTATCACAAACTATTTTCCTCGAGGATTTTTTTTTAAGCCTCTTAATTTAAACAGATATATAACAAAAAATGTATTTATAATTCAATTTCAAAAATTTATTCAAATCACAGTAAATCAACAATATTATAGTTGTATAACATGTCACCTTTCCTTGTTATTTTAAAAATAGTTGTAAAATATAGTGGAGGTGGTTCTTATGAGTAATATTCCATTGTAGAAAAGCAAATGCTTGGAATTGGATAGAAATGTAAAATTGAATAAGAACAGGAATTAAAGAAATTAAAAGGTAAAACAGATTGGTATGCTAAACAAAAAAGTCATGTTCCTGATACACCAAAATAATATCTCACCAAAGCAGTTTGCTTTTTTTTACTCCAACTTGAGTAAATAATTTAAAGATATTTGTATTTTTATTGAATTTATTTTAATTCATAAAAAAAAATAATTTACATTTTATTTAATTTATATTTAATTTATTTTATGTAATTTATATTTTATTTTATGTAATTTATGTTAATTTATTTTTATATAAATTTATTTAATTTTATATTTTATTTTATTTATATTTTATGTAATTTATGTTAATTTATTTTTATATAAATTTATTTAATTTAATTTTATATTATATTTATTTTATTTATATTTTATGTAATTTATGTTAATTTATTTTTATATAAATTTATTTAATTTTATATTATATTTATTTTATTTATATTTTATGTAATTTATATGTTATTTTATTTTTATATAATTAAAAGGTAACTTAAACAAAACTCATATTCCTGACATATCAAAATAAGGATATCTTGCCAAAGTAATTTACTCTTTTTATTCCAACTTGAGTACAGCTAAAAGCAATAACAGACTGTTTATTTTCATTGAGAAACTTGGAAATTATTCCTGCCTTTTCGCAATCAGTCCATGGCTTTATACAATGATGCTTGATGCAATGATCCATGAAGGAAAAAATAAGAAATGAAGGACGTTAAAAACATTCTTTGTAAGGTTTATATTTATTTGTAGTAAAATTTTTGATGTTGTAGAAAATTGTTTTAACTTTCATTAAATAAATGTTTACATACCATTCCTTCATTCAAATAAATTAAAATCTAAATTCAAGATTCTCAGATTTTTCCAAATTCCTCACACACTTATTAGATTTTGGAAAAATTTCCAATCCTACTGCTTACTCCAACCTCTCCTTTTATTCAAAACCCAAGAGTACAGTCTAAACATTTTCCAATGCCACTTAAGTTTCTGAGATAAAGCATTTTCATTATTTTCTTTTCCTCTTTGTTGTTGTTTTTATCAAAACACTCAGATCATTTTATATTCTACATTTATAAAGTAACCAACATGGATTATAAATAAAAAAAAAAGTAATCTCAATACTATTTAAATAGACTGGTCAACTTGTAAAAAATAGGGGAAATTTTCAAGGGAATAATGTGTTGTAACCTATGGAAGGTTACTGAATAGAATAATCACATGAAGGTTGGTAATGAACGATAATACTTAAGACAAGAACAACACATATAAAAATTCACCAACGACTTGCAGAAGTAGTCAACTGCTACAAGTGAGTCAAGTGAATTCCACAATGAATCTCCAACAGCCGACCAACATACATTATTTACTACTGTATTTATGTAAATGGGGACATACTCATTATCGTCTGTAGGTATGTTACAACATAATGCTTACAGATTAACATTCTTTAAACCTTTCTCAGGTCGTGACCATTATCAGAATTGAAAAATATTGAATTTTTTTAAAATTTTATTTTATTGATTTAGAAAGGGGCATCCTGTTCATAATGTTGATACAATGCCAAATCGATCCCTGACTTAGTTATCTGCACTTAGGTTTTATTTAGAAATGTGCTTTGAAAAATGTGCTTACATCATGGCCCGGTGGATAAAATTGTTGGTTGAAGTAACCCAAAGAGTGACTTGACCCAACACAGCACAACACAACAGCAGAGGTGAACAAAAATTTAGAGTTGAGTTACTAAAAGAGAATTAGCTGAAACTGAGATATCCAGAAAAGGCATGGCATGTGGAATTAGAACAATCTACCCCAATTGGCTAAATAAAAGGTTTGGTTTGAAATCCCATATATTACCTGAAGAAGGCCAGAACATACAATGGCTGAAACATCATGTTATGGCAACAAAGAAGATGACATCAGCCCGAACAATATAAAAAGTGCAAATAGTTACATCATTGATATCTGCATATTTTTTTTGTATTTTGTTAATTTATGTAAATTTTATTCTTTAATTAAAAATTTGGCATGACTTTTAAGATATATATTTATCTGTCTGACAAAAAATAATTTTGTAAAAAGAAGAAAAAATATGAAAATATGAAAAACAAAACCTATTTTGTCAAAGAATTTCTTGTTTAAAATATTTCATTAATAATTTTTTTGTTTTATTGATTTAGAAGCGGGCATCCTGTTCAGAATATCAATACACTGCTAAATTGATCCCTGACTTACAGAGTTACCTGCACTTAGGTTTTAATTACAAATGTCATACCTTGAAAAATATGCATTTGTCAATATCAACATATTTCTTTTTTTTTTATTCTTTAATTAAATATGTGGCACTACTTATATATATAATATATATCTTCTTTAATGACAAAATATTTTTGTAAGAAGAAGAAAAATATGAAAAAAAATCAAAGAATTGCTTGTTTAATATAATTCATTAAAATAAGACATAAAAATTTATATATCCATTTATTCTTTATTTAAAAGAAATCTTTTTGTAAAATAAAGAAAACAGTCTGTTTTTTATATGCAGATGAAAATAACTCATACTTGTTTTCAGGGCACAACATTTGTAAATAAATATAAGCGGCTACTTCATTTCCTATCCATGCTATAAAACAATGTAAGTCTTGCACTTAGACTTTTTACCTGTAGAACTAGCTTCTGACTTCTTGCTTTCCAGCTAACTTTGATGTTCAAAAATTTAAATTCAATATTATTATCTACTGTCTTTTTGATTCCTCTTTTATTGTTCTTTCTCCTTAATAATGTTTTTCTTTTTTTTAATTCTTTCACAGTCAGTAACCTCCTATGTCTCAGTAGCTTTATTGCCTTAGGTTTTAATTACAAGAGAGTGTAAGAGAATATTATAAATAAAAACACTATTAAAGTGTCTCTCTGTGTCTTCTTGGTCTCACATTTTCCACTGACCTGATGTGGAACAAGTACATTGAATCAATAGCTATATCTACTGCAAGGAAAGTTGGTTCTCTGTGCCACACAAGAAGGTTTTTCCATCCTTCAAATCTACAAATCTACCTTTCTTCCTTGCATTGAATACTGTTGTCTGGTGCTCCCACTGTTCATCTCAAGGTTCTCAACAAAATCCAGAGACAGATATGCAATGTGATAGGTCCTGACCTGGCATCTTGACTCCAGTCACTTTCTTACAGACGTGATGGAGCTTCCCTCTGTCTTTTCTACAAATATTTTCATGGCAACTGTTCTGACAAGCTATTTTCACTGGTGTTCCAACTGCATGAATTTAAGCATGCTACTAGGTTGGTATCTCAGTCCTACCCTTTTCCTGTCAAAGCAATTAAATGTAACCACCTCTTCTACTCCAACAGCTTTTTCTCTCGCACTTTTCAACAGTGGAACTCCCTTCCTTTTACTTGCTTTCCTGATAACTATAATCTTCAAAAATTTAAATGTAATGTCAATTGACATCTTCTGTTGCCTTGATCTTGATATCTATCCTTCTCTTTAACCTTTCCTTAAACACCTCTCTTTTCTCTAACCTTTACTCTCTGTAACCCCTTGTGTGCTAGTGGCACTACTGCCTTGCTTAGGGTGAAATGCTTAAAAAAAGTGGAGAAAACAATAAAAGAATAGGAATTAAGAAGACAGAAGATAACAATTGCATTTAAATATTCAAAGACTGGAGAGCAAAAAGCCAGAAAAGAGTTACACAACTGAGAAGTATGATAGTAGAAACTGTTATCATAGAACTTATGGTTACATTGTAAAATGATGAGACCCTTGTCACTAATTTAGTACAGTGCTTAAATTCCAGGTACTATAAAGGAAAGTACATCAGAACAATTATCATGAAAGTATTTATGGAAAAGGCGCAGGGAAAACATGAAGGTCCAATTTTTCCAAAATCTTAAATATTACTGCCATCTTTTGATGTCAGATGTTATTGCAAGAGCAAGATGAAAGCATCTTTGATCTTGATGGCATGAATCTAAATCTCATGCCATCCTCGAAAATAATAGTAAAATACTTTGAGATTCAGACAAGCTACACTCATCCAAGCAAGAAGACAATCTGGTTGAGCAATGCATAGATAAGGAATGTTGTCCCACTGGGGATGTGTTTGCTTCCTTGATTCACTGCCAACTGAACTCTCACACATACACACACATGTGTATCAAACAAACAAGCACATTCTTAATAGCTAAGATTTTAATGTCTTTTCTTTTCAATTGTGTACAGATTTAATGTAATTTATTTGTTTTAATACATGCCTTAATTGTCATTTGTTTAAAATCCCTGTTTTTTTTTGTTTCTTATTTTATATGAACTCACATATGCGGGACAAATGTGTCTGGAGTTATTAAATATTTATCAAAAAATGACCACACCTCACAACTAAAGAAGCAAATGGTCTGGAGCCCCTTCTGTTTGCCTCGGGGTTCTTGCTAGGCTCCAGAGGTGGATATACAATATAATTGGCCCTGCTCTGACATCTCGTCTACAGTCACTTTCTCACAGACGCGTCGTCACCTCTTTCTGTCTGTTTTACAAATACTTTTGTGGCAATTGCTTCAAGGAGCTGCATTCGCTGGTTCCCAGACTTCATGAGTTCAAGTGCCCTACGAGGCTGGCATCCCACTCTCACCATTTCACTGTCAAAACTCCTAAATGTAGCCATCTCTTCTACTTCAATAGCTTCATATCTCGCACATCTTGCCTGTGGAACTCCCTTCCCTATTCCAGTTTCCCTGAGAGCTATAATCTCCAACTATTCAAATGTAATGTCAATCGACATCTCCAGTTGCCTTGATCTATGCACTTCTCCCTTCTCCTCATCCTTTCTTCTATCACTCCTATCTGATCTTGCTCCAAATTTTCTGTAACCCCTTGCATCCTAGTGGCTTGCTTGGGGTGAAACGCTTAAAAAAAAAAAAAGGTTCCACAAGTTGGACAAAGAAGTCTTTCAGGTTGCAGATGTGGCTGCCTCAGTAGTTTATAGAGTTAAGACAAGAGAATAAAACAATGGAAAAAAAACTCAAGATCTCACCCAGGAACTGAAGAAACCACAGAAAATGTTTGGTTAAGATTGCATCTATTATATCTGATACACTTGGAACTGTGCCAAAGAACTTGTAGTGAAATTGAAAGAATTGGAATTTCAAAGGGAGGTTGGGATTCTTGAGATTTTATGGCTTGTGATGGTATCTAAGAATGTTGAAGATATTGTAGATTTAAGGAAACTTGTTACTCAATCACTAGCAACAACCACTTTGACAATCTTCTTTGATATGCTGTATTCGTTCAGTACATGGGCAATCTTGACTTTCCACAATTTTTTGCCTTTTGTAACTCTAAGTAAGGTGTAGCAATGAAAGTCACTCATCTCATTGAATGAAGTTCCTGCCCGTCACATGTATTCTGTGCCGAAAATAGAAATCTGAACTGTGTCTCAAGCTTGTTAATAAAGAAATCAGCAGGTTATGCAAATTATTTATCTGATCTCAGCTGCCTATATAAACCACTAAGAGTTGATTCCTGTAGTACAGTATTCCAAAGGCTCATGCATACTGATGTGTGTGACCATTGGAGTGTGTGTGTGACCATTGGTGAACCTACACAAATTTGTTTGCACTTACATAAGGTTTATTTTTTTTACTATTCCTTCTAGTCCCTGTTCTACCAACCATTTAAACATATTTCCTAGGTAGTTTATTCACTGCTTCCCTCTGTCTCTTTTATGTTCAATATGTTCTGTGAGTGTAAAATTCTCTAAGCCCTCTTTCCTCATAAGGAATTTCAATCTAGTTACCTAGGAATTTCAGTCATTTTTTTCTGATTCTAAGTTTAAGTGTCCTTTGTTTCTGTTTTCCTTAAAAGTAATAGAAAGATGGTGATTAGTAAAACAATAAAATAATTAAACAGAATTATTCATTTGCTGTTCTTTGAAAAAAGTGTAGATAAATAAGTACACATATGCATATTTCATCAAAGAACGGTAAAACAAAAAAGAGAAAATATGAATGATTTAAAAAATGTCATATTTATTGTTCTCATTACAAATGAACTGGGTCAATACTTGGGTCATTTCACAAAGTATACAGACGTGGCGTGAAATATTTTACTTTCTCAAGAGGGGAAGAGGAATGGATGCTGAATTACCATCAATAAATACAGAACAACAAATGGCTGAAGTTTTTTTACTTCTGCTTCCTATTACCCAAAATACAACACTAAAAATAGTACAAGAATAGCTTACATCCAATAAATAGTCAAATTATAACAGGTGTATATATATAATATATATATATATATATATATGTATATATATATATATATATATATATGTATAAACAAATGTTTAGAGGTACAAAATTTATATATAGTTTTAAAAACAAGGAATGTATTGATTTTAATTTTATTAGTCTCTAAGGCCCTTTCAACCAATATCTCATCAGGAGACAATCGTTGGATAATTAATTAACAAAAAGAATAGTAACGACAATGAAGAGCAAAAAGGGGGAACACGCTAAAATAACAAACAAGTGTATATACTTGTAATGAGGGGAGGGGAAATAACGTGTAATAAATAAGCGAGGGACAGTTAAAATAAAATATCCCCCAACACATTAAGAGACTTTACAAATTCTTTCTGCCGGCAGACAGGTTTCCTTAATCCTATACAGACCGATTTCAAAATCTTCAAATGATTGTTGGAATCGGCTGTATGAATAATTTTAAACCACTCTTTTTTGTATGACTTGGCGTAGACTATATTCTCAACTAAGTGTTGAGCAATAGCTGATTCCATATTCATGGGGGGATGATGCTACGAAAAATGCTACGTAAAGCAACTGATGGGAAACAACCGGAAACCAACTTGCTAACCTGCTTAATTAAGCCTTGACCTCTATCCCCAAGTCAGGGAATCTTCAAATACACCGGACATTTAGAAGGCCCCTGGACTTTAGGAGAATGAAATTCCTTAGTCTTCTTACTAATAATATAGTCAATGATTGGTTCATCCCAACATTCTTTGGCTCAATGGCTTTTGCATGTCATACAACCGGTTCAAACATTTTATGCTAAATATTGTATACCTGATTCGTTCACGTTTGTTGAACGCTTACAGGCCATACACCTTTGCCCTGATACTGATTTTATGTGTTCTTTTGATGTTTCCAGTCTGTTTACCAACGTACCATTAAAGGAAACTATTAATATCTGTGCAGACTTTTTATACGAAGGTAACATTACTCCACCTCCTTTTCCTAAGGATATATTTATAGAACTTATGATACTATGTACCAGTTCAGTGGAGTTTAGTTTTGATAATGTCATGTATAGTCAAGTGGATGGGATCCAGATGGGCAGTCCCCTTGGCCCTGCATTGGCTGATATTTTTGTGGGCTACCACGAGATGTTACTTTTTGGCAAAGTGTCGAAACCGTTTGTTTATGTCAGGTACGTCGATGACACTTTTGCAACTTTTTCAAATGAAAGTGAGGCTGTTGAGTTCTTTAATGAGCTCAACTCCTTACACAAAGGTTTGTCCTTCACTATGGAAGGGGAGAAGGACAATTGTCTGCATTTTTTGGACGTTTTTGTTGAGCGTAGTAGAGGGGGTTTTCTTACGAGCATCTATCGCAAACCCACCTTTACGGGTCTCTATTTGAATTGGCGTTCATTTGCTCCTGCATCAAGGAAAATCAATCTTGTTAAAACCTTGGTGTACAGAGCGCTTAAAATTTGTTCTCCTATTAGATTGGACCATGAATTTGAGAACATTAGGGAGATTTTCCTCAGTAACGGCTATCCGGAGGCCCTTATTGACTATATTATTAGTAAGAAGACTAAGGAATTTCATTCCCCTAAAGTCCAAGGGCCTTCTAAATGTCAGGTGTATTTGAAGATTCCCTGGATTGGGGATAGAGGTCAAGGCTTAATTAAGCAGGTTAGCAAATCGGTTTCCGGTTGTTTCCCATCAGTTGCTTTACGTAGCATTTTTCGAACTAGGTCTGTGTTTCTGTCATTTTGCAAGGATGTATTGCCCTACATCAAATTGAGTAATTTAGTATATGAGTTTAATTGCCAGTGTGCTGCTGGTTATGTGGGGCATACAACCTTGCATTTGGAAACTAGAATCAATCAGCATGTACCTTCCAAAATACGACTTGGTAAGATAGATAAAATATGCTATCTTCCCCCCATGAATATGGAATCGGCTATTGCTCAACACTTAGTTGAGAATATAGTCTGCGCCAAGTCATACAAAAAAGAGTGGTTTAAAATTATTCATACAGCCGATTCCAACAATCATTTGAAGGTTTTGGAATCGGTCTGTATAGGATTAAGGAAACCTTCTCTCTGCCGGCAGAAAGAATTTGTAAAGTCTCTTAATGTGTTGGGGGATATTTTATTTTAACTGTCCCTCGCTTATTTATTTACACGTTATTTCCCCTCCCCTCATTACAAGTATATGCACTTGTTTGTTATTTTAGCATGTTCCCCCTTTTTGCTCTTCATTGTCGTTACTATTCTTTTTGTTAATTAATTATCCAACGATTGTCTCCTGATGAGATATTGGTTGAAAGGGCCTTAGAGACTAATAAAATTAAAATCAATACATTCCTTGTTTTTAAAACTATATATATATATATATATATATATGTACAAATGTAAAAGAACAATGAAATCACAACGTTTATTGTTAACCACCTTTTATTTTAACTGCTGAAACAAAATGTACAATTTTGTAGTGGATACTTACATGTTCTAATGTATCAGTGTATAATATATATATATATATATATATATATATATATATATATATTGATTGAAAAATTTTGAACCAGATTGATTTCAGTAATTGCCACCACCCCTCATCTATACGGTGTATACATTTATATATATATATTATTTTTTATTAGTATTATTATTTTTTAATATTTTTCTTTTAATCAAATTTTTCTTTTTTTTTTTTTTACAAACTTATTTATTTTTCCATATGTAAATGATCTCTTCTACTATCATGCCAATAGGCTATAACTATGGGGGTATTAGAATGGTCAGTTTTTATTTTGTACCTTATGATTGCTATATGCATGAAACTCAGTTGCATCAAACAGTGAGAAACAAATGTCTACTTAGGCTTAGTATATTATATAAGAAAAAAAATACCCTTGCACCAATGAAAAGTACGTAAATTATTTTTCAACGCAATATAATAGAAAAAACAAGAAAATAAACAGTCAGTTGCTGATATCCCCTGATGAGTAGATGAAATGATTGCTAGAGGGTTCATCTATGAAACTCTAGAGTCAGGACACTGAAGATAACATCAGTCAGTTAAGTCATATGTTATATTTATATTTATCATATATATATATATATATATATATATATATATATATATATATATATGGGGAAAAGATTATAATTGTTCCAATGAGAGAAAAATGTATATTTTAAAAAAAGAGACAAAACGTTTTTGGTTATGAAGTGGATTTGTTTTAGTGCATATATTATATTTTATTCTTCATATGAAGAATAAAATATATATGTATACACTAAAACAAATCCACATTATAACCAAAACGTTTGCGGTTTCTTTCATTTTCTTTTTTAAATATATATATATATATATATATATATATATATATATATATATATACACATCTTAAAATTTTTTATATTTATTAAATGGAGAGTGCTCAATATTGTGGATAGATCATTTGTAGATATAGACAGTATAACATGGAAATCAACATTGCATGATGAGTGTCAGCTTCTCACTTCAGTGCAGTCTTCAGACCAAGTGTGTACTATACTTTTATAGAAGTACCTCTATTAGAAAAGTAGAATTGATGTTATTTTTAGTGAATACCTCTGTTCGAAATAGGCACCAGGTTTTTTTTTAAACAGTTGTTGCAGAATGCAGAAGCTTTTCCACATCCAAATTCCATAGACAGGCTAAGACCACATGTGGTGTGATGCTAAATTAACAAGTGTGCATGCATTCCCTTCAAGTTCTTCCTCCCAGTACTTTCTAGAACTGATGCTACTATTTTCTTTCTGTTGATATGTATGAGTAGTAGTTGTAATAGTACTTTATTTTGTCTTATTTTATCATGGCATACTTTGTTCTTGATATCATTAGTTTTAGTTTAGTAATATTATCAGTTATTCTCTTGATTTTTAGTAAAAAAAATAGAGTTGCCCCCCTTGACTTCCCAATGCCCTTTTTTGTTTATGTTTTCAGAATCAGCATCTTTCTAATGCAGAATTTATATTTATTTCCACCTTTAAATGTTAATCTGAGTTGAAATTCAAATTCAAAATTAGACCACAATTTATTTAAATATTTTAACTCCAATAATATTCTACTCCAACAATAATATATCTTGCATGATCGAGAGAATTAAAAAAAAATGGTGTTAACCAAAAATATAAATAAAAATAAATATAATAATTCCAGCATTTGAAAGTTGTGCAATTAATGTAAGATATTATATATATATATATATATATATATATATATATATATATATATATATATATATATATATATATATATATTCCCCTCATTGGTAGCCCAACTCAGAGTTTCATGCACAACACAATCTTCAGGTGCTGAATACAGACTAACAGTTACATGATTTAAATTTTTATAAAAATACCTGGTTAATGCAATGTTGGTGCAGTCCATATATGGCGATTACTGTTTTTTGTGGGGTTTTTTAAATTTGTATTCAAAATAGGATTTATATTTAAAATAAATGAGATTAATAGTTTTATTTTATATTTGAAATAAACATGGATTGATCTTGAATAGATCAAATACAACAACCTAAAAGAAGCTGATCATTACAGATTTAAATCTACAAAAATACCACCACCTGGTGAAAAGTAAAGGGCTTCAAGAAGGATCTTTTCTCGATAATCAACAAAATTAAATTTACTAAAGCTATCAATGTACTACTGAAAAAAGGCCAAAGGACATTTTAAAGATTAAGAAATCAGATAAAATAATTATCAAAGTGGTCAAGACAAGCAATCATTACAAAATCGATGTGGATAAGTATTGCAAAACTATTAACAAAGAAGTTAATAATCTTTATAAAAAGGCACTTATAGGTTGGGAAAAATGACATCAACAATAGAGCCAAAAAATAGCCACTGAATTAAAAATTGATGATAGGATTTATAAATTCCATATACAGCAAGTATTCCTTACAATTAAAAACCATAAAACCAATTTTGAACACAATCCACAATACAAAGTAATATCAGTAAAATTAGTAAAAGTATTCTTGAAAGAGCATGCAGACATATGAAAGATGCTCTAGGAATTAACTAGTGTTATAATACAGCAGCAGCTATATAATGATTTACTACTACAAAAAAGAATGAATGTGCATTCACCCAATTCGATATTTGTGATTTTTACCCATCCATCTCCAAAAAATCTGCTAATGTCTGCCATCAATTTAGCTAAAGATTACTATCCTATTAGTGATAATGAGATTAAAATTATAAATCAGGTGCAAAAACCTATGTTATATCATACTAGTAGTCTGTGGACTAAAAGAAACAACACAGAATTTAACATTGCTATGGGTTTGTTTGAGTCTGCAGAGACATGTGAGATTGCAATTTTTTTTTTGTAGCATTTAAGATTATTTTCAATATTAAGGACACAGGACTCTGGAGATTATGGTGTTATTCTCCTCTGTAAAACAAGTCCAAAAGACATAGATCAATTGAGAAAGGAACTGATTAAATTCTTCAAAGATCACAAACTAAAAATTACTACAACCACCAATGCTGAAGTAATCAACTTTCTCAATGTGACCTTGGACTTGTGTACTGGATATTACAAACTGTATATTAAAGATCTACATAAGAAATATAAATTCTAATTTAGAGAGACACTGGTTTAACAACTAGAAGTGATGTTATGAAATCAAGGGGCGTGGGGGGGTAACTCTATTTTTTCAGGAATCAATAGAGTAATTAATAATAGTATTAATATTAATATTCCTAAAAAAACTAACAGTAGTGATATCAGTAATGATAAAATATGCTGTGATAAAATAAGGTAAAATGAAATTAAAGTTATATATAGGAAATTGTAAATATGTAAATACATAAGTAAATGAATAAATAAGGCAAATATATGAATGATTGAATAAAAATAATGAATGCAAAAAGATGAATAAATAAACAAATTTCTGATAGAAGGCGAAAGAAAGAGACAACAAACAAAGCAAAAAATAAAAATAGTTATATACTGAAAATGGTAGTGATAAGATAATGGAAAAAATAGAATGACAAGAAAGTTAAATGTGTTATTGTCTAAAATTAACAATAGTCATACAATGAAGGTAGTCAGAAAGAAAAGTAAAAAATATTAAAAAAAATATCAATACTAGTAAATGTGGTTGCATGGACTGGCTCAGCTATATTAATCTGGCTGAACATTTTTGAGTAGGAATTTGTATTTATGTAGGCAGGTGCTAATCAGCTCGCTTCTTTTGTTAAAGGGGTTAGGATTTTTTCAGGATTATTAATTTTTCAGAGAGACATAAGTTACATTTATTGCCTTTTGTGCTGAAGGGCTTAGCTTTTGCTTACTAATATTTATGTTCCTTTATAAGGCTCTAATTTCATTTTATTTTATTTTTCTTATTTTAAATCATTTTTTCCATTGATATGTATTATTATTATTATTAGTAGTAGTAGTACTTTATTTTGTTATGTTATTTTGTTTTATTTTATCATGGCATACTTTGTTTTTGATATCATTAGTTTTAGGTAGTTTAGTAATATTATTATTAATTACTCTCTTGATTTTTGGAAAAAAATAGTTTCCCCCCATGATTTTTCAACACCCTTTTTTGTTTACTTACGTTTTCAAAACCAACATCTCTCTAATTTAGAATTTATATTTCTTATTTCCAACCTTATTTTCAATCTTAAATGTTAATCTGAGCTTAAATTAAAATTCAAAATTAAACTTCAATTCATTTAAATATTTTAACTCCAATAATATTCCACCCCAACAATAATATATCTCACATGAAGCAGATTAATTAATTTCATTAACAATGAATCCAATCATCCACTATTTTAACTAAATTGCATAATTCCAAATGTCAAATTTTATATTGGGTCCACTGAAAATCCTTGAAAATTTTGTTTCTATCATCATTAAATGACTTTGGGCAATGTAAAATACATGAATAGCACTGCTCTCTCCAAACATTTTTGGCAATTAAAGAATGATAGTAATACATCCATTATCACTTGGGATATAGTAGCAAAAACCAAATCTTACAATGGGAAAGGCGATAGATGTAATTTATGTCTTATTAGCTATCTTAAAAAAAAAAATTAGCTATCCTCAAAAAACTTAAATAACTCTAACTTATTAAACAAGAGCAATGAATTGATAGCCAAATGTTGGCATAAAAATAAATACCTGTTGAAATATGTTGATCCAGATTATTTTCTACTACACAGGGATTGGTGGATAGATTGTTGTCATTTTATATTTTTAATTTTGTGCATGCATATTGTATTTGATTTTGTTGACTGCACAGTATAGTAAGGTCAGTTAGGCACTATCTGTGAGAAAAAGAGTACCATGACGCAATTCACTCTTCCAGAAATTTGTAAACAGCATGCTGTACTGCTTGGCATTCACACTAGAAGCTTTGATATGAACATTTCAGAGTGGATGTCAATTTTAGGACCGTGCAGAAAGTTCGGAAAGAGTTGGATGAGTCTAATGGCAATTATGAAGTTACAACAGCTTGGAAAACTCAATCTAATCATGCTGATAAGAAAAGAACTCCCAAATTTGTTGATGAGGGCCTCAGACTCAACACAGAGGCCTACATCAAGTGTCTTGAGGGGTAGTGCTGATCTGGCTCGAGAGTGGCTGATGGTAGACCCTATGTTTGGCAACAGGGACTCTGCACCATGCTACACAAGCCAGTCATGGCTATTTTCAATTTCTGTGATCACATCACCCCTTACATCTGGTCACCTAACTTCCCAGACTACAACCCCTTGATTATGATGTGTGGAGTGCAATTGAGTGAGAGGCCAAAAAACCTACTTGTAAGGCCAAAAATGAACTGAAGGCAAGGATTATGGCAGCAACCACCAAATTAAACAAGGAGACCATCCAGAAGATTTGCAGGAGGTTTTGAAATCATCTGGAGGTCATGGTTGAAACCAATGGTGATTTTATTGAGTAAATGTACTCTTTAGTATTTCAAGATATTTTTGTGTCATTTTGGTAAATATATGTGTTAAAATGAGATGTCAGTGTTATTTTCATTTTTGTGTAATTTAGATGACAATTTATCCATCATACCCTGTAGATTATAATCATTTTTTATTTTATTGTTTATATGTCGAGCATATATAATTTTTTTTATAGTTTTTGATCCATTTATTTTAATATAGCATTAGAAAAAAAACTTTTATATCTGTTTATGTTAAATATTAAATATAAATCCCATCTATTTTAAATAATTTTTTTTTCTTTATTCTAGTTTTAAGTCCATTTATTTTAATAGAGAATTTAAAAAAAAAAAAAAATCCCCATATATTTTAAATGTAAAATAAAACCATTAATCCCTGTTTATTTTAAATATAAAATATAAATCCTGTCTATTTTAAATACAATTGTTTTTTTCATTGTAAAACTAGTAATCACTGTATAATATATGACTATGCCATGATTGCATTAAATAGGTACTTTTATTAAAATTTAAATTATGTAACAGTCAGTCTCAACTCAACGCCTGAAGATTGCACTGAGCATGAAACTCTGAGTCATGCTACTGGTGAAGAAAAAAATTATATATTTTATTAATATATACTTAATATCACTGTTATATAAAATTGAGCCCTATTTTATTAACAACAGCACCCAATATGTGGTATTTGTTCCTTACTGTTTGATGAAAGTCTCTGTTTCATGAATGTGGCAATTGTCAGGCAGAAATAGAAAATTGAGCACTCACTCTGTTCTACTTTTTATATATATCGTGTGGCAGAAATACCTCCCACATAATGGTAAAACATTAGCTAGATGGTATTTATCAATCCACCCACAGGGATCGAATGTGGCACAAGGCCTTTTTAATGTGGGTATCTCTGAGCCCGTAGGCCCAGCCAAAAATAAATAACCATCCAAAAACATTAGCTAGATGAAGACACCATTGTGACTAATGTCTTACCATTATGTTGGAGGTATTTCTGCTATCCTCTGTATATATAATGTAAGAGAAAAAGAAAAATGTGATATTTGTTTGAAAGGTGAGGGAGCATGCTTATAACTATAAAACAAAGACATGTATATATAAAGATGAATTACATAAAAATGAAACTCAATTGTACCCCATTTTTATGGCCATTTCGCTCCTTGGGATAAATTCCCTGAAGCTTGTCAATACTAGAACATTTGATTAAAAAAGAAAACCTTATAAATGGCCATAAAAATGGGGTACAACTGAGTTTCATTTTTATGTAATTCATTTTATGCTCTATAATAAATATATTAAGCTCTCTTTTGTGGATCAGTTTTAATATTTTATATTAATAGCATTCACTTGGATTACTTACCCATGGATTTTTACCTGTGTGTGTGTGTGTGTGTATATATATATATATATATATATATATATATATATATATATATATATATATATGAACACACACACACACACACATATAAATGATGTATGTTAAATATTACTTGAGTAATTTTACATTTATAAATTTTTGGGGATTAATTTTGCCAATCAAAGTTGAAAACTGTGTTGAACCTGAAATATACATCAAAGTGCAAATCAAAGCTGCTGTTAAATATGAAGCATGAATTCTAAGCACTCCTGTGATCAGAAATACAATTTAACATTTCTTTTTTCACCTCTGTCTTTCCATAGATTCATTTACTTCCCTTCTGCCTGTTTATACTTTCATTTACTTCACTTCTGTCTTTCCATAGATACATCATGAAGGCTGTATATCAAGTAATTAATTTCTTTGATTTGATGAAAACAATACCATATTTAATTTTAGAGTCAATTGCTTTTTCTTCAAAGCACAGTTTTTAATTCAGTTTATTAATAATTTAGCAAGTGACAGGTATTACACTGGATATATTACAAATATGCCTAAAATTGTTTTGCATTTTCAAAATGATGTATTTGATGGCATAGAAGTCTTCCCTACACATTTTTCAGGGAGTAATATTAGCAAAATGACTGTTGGATTATACATCAAATGTTACTGGAACTTTATTCAGGTTTGCTATTTGCCTGTCATCAAAAGAATTTTTTTTTATGCATTTATTACAAACTAACCTAGAAGTCACTCTTAAAAGACATTAGGGAACACAAACTATGTAATATTTTGAATACGTCACAGTACATGTGCTAGAAAAAGAAAAAAATATATGCACAACATACCATGCCCAATTTAAGTTTTCAATCGCAATTGTGACAAAAAGCAAAATTAAAGTTAAACCTTCAATAAAGAATTGTTTTTTGTAAACCTTTTACTCTGTTTGATAACTTTAAATAAGTTATTTATTTTATTTTTAATTGTGTGTAACCACAGTAGTTACTACCTGTTACTTCAGGTTTTTTATGATTCACCGAGATCAAAAAAACAGATGGACGGACTAATGTACACTGTGCTTTATTTATATATAGATATATGAAATTTAAATCCTTAGGAAACAAGAGGTTTTATATCAAATATAAGTTTTCATTATAATGGCTAATTTGTCAAAATATGCATAAAAAATCAGTGATTTTAGTAAATTTGGTAAATATACACAACACATTGTTAAACTCTGTTTATCTATTAAACAGAGTTCATTTTGTCAAGAAGGTATTTTAATATTTCTTCATGGTTGTATAATTCTACACAAAAGTGTGTAAGATTGCTACAGCAGAATGTATACATGGGAGTGAGAATAGTTTATATTTAGATAGATCTAGTCTTTCTTGAACCTAACATCGGACTGGCTTATGGACTCTGGCTCTGTCCTCGTGGTCTACCCCCAAAGTCTTTCCCATGATTGGGCAAGGCTGCAAGGCAGTGGAGGTTTAAAATCAGTTTTCCTTCTCTTAAATGGACTACCCTCCCAGGCTAATGAGTTCCATCTACTTGTTGGAAAATGAATAGCTGTATTCTTGGGAAGTAGCTGGAGGACATCTCATATTTACTATAAATGAGCTACAAATTTTACTAATTTATTTGTCTGTTTAAAAAGGCTTGAATAGGCTCAAGATAAAAGGGTTCAACAAATCAAGCCTTTAGTGATTGTTGAAACTTGACTAATGCATGGAATAATAATGCAACACAAAATGTACTTAGAACAAAATGTATTGAAACAAGAAAGTGTACACAATATTTACATATAGTCTTTTGTATATTCTTGGGAAGACCGTTCCTGGAATGTGTGTTGACTGAGTCACAGTCGGGCAGAGTCTCGGGTTGGATCTCTTGATTCCTACTCTTTCTTCCCGGTACCAACCATATTTATATGGTCGGTACTCCACTATGCAAATTACGTGGATCCTACCACAACAGTGATGCATTTTGATTGTGATGTGATGGAATAACCTGCCGCCCCCATGAGTGGTGGCACTATAGGTGGTAACCATCTATAAGTATCCGTGAGGACAGCAGATGGGAGAGTTGGGCTGGGATCTGCGAGAACTAGCGGCCTTCTGATAGCAGCATGCAAACAGTACTGACTTGCGACAACTATGCACATAACTATTACTTACTTGTTGTACTGGTTTCTACAATAAACCTGTTAATATTTAACAGCTACCCCACGAGGGATATATGTGGCACAAGGCCAAGTTTACCGTGGGTTCTCTGAGCCCATAGGCTTGACCAAAAATATTCCCATAGAACCTGCATAAATGGGTTCAGGGTCTGTCTACCTCCCTGGACAAAACTTTGCCCTTTGGCAAAGCCTCATCCAGGTTCCTCTCTGCTCAGGGTAGAGTGTTTGACAGTTCAACAGGCTATAGCACTGTTACTATTTATCCACCATGTTTGTCCATTCCAAATTGTGTTTGCTTTTTGAAAGTATTCTCTGGACTGTTATCCAAAGTCACAATTGTCTTTCTTCACTTTATCTCCATTTTTTAAATTGTGCAAGCCTGCTTTAAAGTTAATGAAGTTCTTGAAAGGGACCAGTTGAATGGAAGAAATATATATGGTTCTACAGCATCATGGAGGTACCCATAGTGATGCCCATCAAGTTCACATTGTAATGGTTCTGGATGTTGTGTGCAACATCCAGAACCTACTTCTTCATATGCCACCCTACTTCTTCTCATCAGTGCTACATTGAGATACTGAATCTGGGGTTGTCAAGCTTTGGATCAAGGAGTTGACTATTCCTCCCTCTACATTGCCCACATGACCCTGGAGTGATAATGTTACTCTAAAATGTAACCTCCTAGCATGCTTGATTTGAATCTCTATATCTGGAGGTGGGAGTGTCAGGAAGGAGACCAACCAGCAGTTAATACCAAAGACTCATTGAAGGCTATGATTGTGAACATAATGATCAATAGCAACAAGAACCACTTGATCTGGGCATAGAGTTGCTTCCCAGACAGCAACAAAACTGAAGGCAGTTTTATTGAATGCTGAGTTTGAATTCCAATCGAATACATTACATTCACTTACGTGCTAATACCCTTGAGAAAGGTATGAATACTCTTCTTCTCTCCCCAGCTATGGGTAAATAACATGACAGACCAGGTTCTATAGCCTTGGATGGCAACTGGTCTACTGCAGAAAGTAATGGTAACCTACAGCGGGAAAAAATCAGCCTTGTCAGTCATGTATCGAAAGATACATGATCGCCTAAGTGTGTATCATGCATGACACATAACTGACTGACTTTACTAAGTTGAAAATATGTTCATAATTTTTCAGTCTGAAATTCTGGGGTGAGGAGTTATTATTTACACTATTTACATTTGAGCTATTGTCTGAAAAGATTCAGTGAGTGCAATCAAGCCTGACAAGTAGTAGTACCACTCATCAGCAGGAAGGTTAGGTTTAAGTCTCCAAGTTCTCCACTGATAATTGTCCTACAGGACAATAAATAATAGATTAAAGCATTGATTCATGAATTTTGCGACATTGTAATTGCAAATTCAATCCCTGGGATGGTTAGTGTGTATTGGAAACAGAGTGAGCAATAACTGAGCAGTACTAAAAATAAGATTGAGATATATCCAGATATGGGCAGTAGAAAGAGAATAGTCTACCTCCTTAGATTAAATAACGTATTCAATTTGGAATAGGTTACCTGGATTGATATAGACCTGAGGAAGGTTGTACAGCACAATGGCTGAAACATGATAACGACAACAAAGATTATGACAATAGTCCAAATGTAAACAATGTAAATACTGATTTTTCTATTGAATATCTGTTTTAATTATAATTTTTTCTCAGTTCTTTATTTTACAATATCACTGTGATTTTTTTTTGTCTTTAGCTAAATTATTTTTAAAAAGAAAAAAAGAAGCAATTTTTGGCATATACCATATATACTCACGTATCATGCAATTTTTGAAGACTTAATTTTAAAGCTAATTTTAAGGGAGTTGCATCATACATGAAATATGAAATTAGTGTATGTACTGTTGGCCGATACACTAATATTATATCTCATGTTTGATGTGACCCCCTTGAAATTAGCTTCAAAATTAGGTCTTCAAAAGTTGCATAATACACAAGTATATATGCTAAATAAAAATCATCAAGCAAATCATCAGATCATCAATGAATATTTTAAAAAGAAATAGACTGTGCATTGTAGGAAAAATGCTTTGTTATATATATATATATATATATATATCTGATGCAATGAGAACGAAAGTAATATATAAATTCTAACGTTCACAGCATTAATTCAAAATACCAATAGTAGAGCGATAATTATTTATTATAATTTTATCATATAGGCAAAAACAGTTTACTCACTACAAAGATACAACTTCGTTTCAGTGCATTTCAATTGCACCTCAACTGGTGAGAACCAAAAATGGTTATGAACAATTCTGCTTGTAAGCAAGCCGTATGTGAAACTGTCTATATGATAAAATTATAATATATATATATATATATATATATATATATATATATATATATATATATATATATATTAGCCAACTTTTATTTTCATCATTAATTTATCCAAAGGAAAGAAACCGTTAGAAAAAATCAGAGGTGAAAAATAATAAATTTCATAATATATACACATAGGTGCTTAAAAACATGCTCAAAAAAAACAAAATGAATTCACCAAAAGTTTTATACAATTTTCAAATACATTGTTATACAAAGGCATTAAACAAGAATGTGTCCATATAAAAACCCACAAATGATAAAACTCCTGTGTATTCTGCTTGTGCTTGAATGATGAAATTTAAATAATTTTCTTGGGATACAAAATTTAATTATTGCAGTAAAAACAGACATAATTAAAATCAGTGTACAAAAATGAAAACAGACATTAAAATTTATGCAAAATACAGTCAGATGGAAAGACAATATATATATTCAATCTCAACAGTCCTCTCCCTGTAAACAGAAAGTGTAATGTTTAGGCCTGAATTTTGTTTGCCTCTGAGATATATATTGTCTTTTTTATATTTTATTTGTAGTACACATTTCTTTTTGTCACCAATAGATCTCTAAACAGTGAGGAACTATACATATGTATATTTATATATATATACACTATAGGCCAAAAGTTTAGGTCCACCTTCTTGAAATAATTATCAGTAAGTTTCATACCTTCTTTGGTTCAATTACCTCTTAGTAAAGCTGAAACTACTTAATCCATTATTGCATGTCATCCAATTTTTTAGAGAAGGGATTACCTATAATATGAAATCAGCCAGCTGTAAGATTACCATTAGCTAGAAAAGTAGATTAGGCAAAAAAGCTTAAATTTTAAAGGAATAATATGTTCATTTTTTATTATTATTGTATATATGATAAAACTCTTCATGAAGAGAAAGTCCCTCAGGCCCAAAGTGAGCTTGTCAATTAGTTTTGAAAAAGGCATGCAACTTACAATTTTTAGGCAATTAGTTGATATCTAGAGGATGTTCCCAAACATTTGACCTATAGTATGTGTGTATGTGTGTGTGTAATATATATATATATATATATATATATATAATGTGTGTGTGTAAATTATTTTCAGATAGTGTATCTGTAAAGGAATAAAACTAATAAAAAACAAGAGGGAAAACTATTCTTAGCCAATGCATTTCTGAGGAACTTTATCAAGAAAAATGTAGGATTTATTTTGTTGCATGTGTTTATATACAAGACCAAGGATATCATTGGTTTGTCAAGGCTTTTTTTTTATAGAATGTTCATAAATATCCATCAGGTGGTTGATAGGTCAATCAAAATTATGGCACTTTGTATCCTCTACATATTTTGATTGACCTTTCAACAACCTGATGAATATTCATAAAGTCCCTCAGAGGATAAAACATGTTGGCTCAGAATAGTTTTTCCTCTTGTCTTTCTATTCATATACACACACACACACACACACACACACAATTTCTCTTTATTCATTTTAATATGTCTGCTTTTACTACAATAATAATGAAATTGCAATTCTTATATATAAATGTTTAGGTGCTGAGTTTTCTCTGGTTAGCATAGAAGAGATTTAAAAAGAAAAATGATTGAAACATTAAGAATTGAGTATTCTGATCCAGCAAAAACAACAGAGACTCTATAATAATTAATCCTGAACAGCTGTTTGAATCTTGACTATCTTATTAAAAATTCAGAAAAGCAATGTTCTTTAGGTAAACAGAAACATAATTAGTAATGGACAAACTAAATACATTTATTTGCTTTCATATAACTGTTTTAAAATTGATTTCTTTCTATTTACTCCAACTGAAAAGGATACTCTAACAGTAAGTGATAAGAAATAACCTAGAATATTTCATCACTCACTGTTTGTTGCAGAACATTTTCAAGTCTATAATTTGGTACTAAGCAGTTATTTTGCAGGAAAAGGCACACTTGCATTTAAATTAAATATACATTAGTTAAATACCATCAAATATAGATATTTAAATAAACTTTCATTATAATTTTGCTTGTTTCTTAGTGCATATGTTACACCATCATTACCTCATAAATAATGGACTATTTTGTTTTGATTGCAAGGAAAAACAAAAATAAAAAGAAGTATCATATACTGTTTGATTTGAGTGAGAAAAAGAAAGAGAAGATAGAAAAGGTGATAATGCTCATGTGTTTAACATCTGCTTCATTATTCTTGTATTATTTCAAGCTATCGTTCTCATCTTTGTTGATATTGATGTTATTATAGACACAAAATCTCGACCAAGTAACCTCTGGTCATCATCAGGTCTCCATTGACTGGTTGATATGAGATATCGGTTGATTTTTGTGATTTTTTCCCTGTGATATCCTGTTGAATTGGTGCATCACTACCAGATCCAAAGATTGAACTCATAACCACTAGATGACAGTAACACATATATAACTAACACCTATATCCACTACACCATCATCCCAAAGGACGTGTTTTTGGAGCCTTTTTATATTCAATGTCAGATGGTTTTGAAATTTTTGATTTGTTCTGATTTTCATAATTCAGTATTTCATTTTTGCTTCGGTGATAGGGAAAAACTTATAAATTTTAAATCTTTTTTTTGTATCCTCTTACTTCTTTAAGTAACAACCTGCATTCATACTTATGATTGTTATTGCAATATTTAATTAAAGTTGTTAAGCTCAAATATTTAATGATGCAATAGGGAAATTTTCACAGATATTTTGTTGTCCTGAAACTTGCAATGAGCTTATTTATTCATACACCTGTTTGATGTTCTGGCATACATCATCCATGATGTTTTTAGCCAAGGATCATTAGGGGTTCAGGTCTTAAAATGGCATACCCCTTCTTTGTGGTGACTCAGTCGATACTGATCAAATATTGACTTGTGTGCAAGCCATCAGCTGTAACTCTTCGTATCATATAAGGCACTCCTAACCCATTGTAACTTGTTAGGCCAATCACAAGCAACTTAATATATTATGATTTATCAGAAAATTCAAATGGGAAACTGCAAAATTGATGTTATTATAGACACAGCATTTCGCCAAGTACCCTCAGGTCATTATCAGGTTTCCATTGATTGGCTGATATGATATATTGGTTGATTTTTGTGATATTTTTTCCCTGTGATATCTGTTACTGTTTGCTCCTACTGAATTGGTGCATCACTACCAGATCCAAAGATTGAACTCATAACCACTAGATGACAGTAACATATGTATAACCAACACCTATATCTACTATGCCATCATCCCAAAGGACATTAATGGTGTATTTTTCAAGCCTTTTTATATTCAATATTTTGTTGTCATGAAACTCACTATGAGCTTATTTATTTGTACACCTGTTCAATGCTCTGGCACACATCATCCGGGATGTTTTTAGCCAAGGATCATTAGGGGTTCAGGTCTTAAAACAGCATACCTCTTCTTCATGGTGACCCAGTCGATACTGATCAGATATTGACTTGTGTGCAAGCCATCAGCTGCAACTCTTCTTATCATATAAGGCACTCATAACCCACTGTAACTTCTTATGCCAATCACAAGCAACATAGAATATTATGACTTATCAGAAATTTCAAATAGGAAACTGCAAAATTTTCATGGTTACTACTTGTATATTTAATAATTTTAATATTAATGATGTAATAATTTTATAATATTTTGACTTCAATTTAATATTCATATTTCTTTTGTAAAATAAAGAATAATGAATATTTAAAGTAAATATTTATTTAAATTACAATAAAAAAAATAATAAATAAAAGTGAGAATATTTGTCCAGCTATAAATAATGATGACTCCTCATTTTAGTGACATTATTACTTTGCTTGGGGTGACTTGATTTTAAAAAATATGTAAAAAAATAGTAATGATAAGGATATTAGTCCATTTGTAAATAAAATAATAACTTCTCATCCCAGAAATACATACAGAAAATAAATAGTTTATGTAGAAAATTAAAATTTTTACTTGTGAAACAAAAATTCTAATTTTGCAACTGTCCAGAAAAGTCTCTTTTTTTTCACTAAAATACCCAGAATGTAGGCACCAGAAATAATTAAAAATCCTCAAAGATCAAATGATTCTTATGTAGTTGTTTTCTATTGGTTTTCTGGTCAGAAATCTCAACACAACCAAATAAGAGAAATAATATTCATTTGATTTTTCAAAAGATCAAAATAATTCTTTGAAATTTTTTTGAGTTTTTTTTTATGAGACCCAAGAACCACTTGAGGTAGAAGGTTACAGAATAATAGGCATAGTTTATAGGGATATGTGGGGAAAGATAAGTTAATCTTAGACATGAAAAGGTTAAGGTTATAGCAATTGGGGAAGCATCCACTTGGCAGTTGGTTCTACAAAGCTGTGATTCATGGGGAAAAAAACCTACTTGAACAGAATTTACATCACACCAGTGGATTACAAAGGTGGTTTGCCACAATGTGCATGATATCGTGGGTCTTAGCCATGAAGGTTAGGACTGGTAGAACTAAGGAATTTAGTTTTTCTGAACACTTTCCATGAAAATAACAATAGAGGAGTGAGAGGCCACAAAAATCTCCTGAGCCAACCAAGCATAGAAATGAATACAATATGGGAACCAGTAATAAGGAGTGCTAGAGAAAAGCAATGAATAACAACAAAAATTGCAATATAAGATGTAAAAAAATGAAATAATAATAACAAAAATTGCAATATGAGCACTGGTAAAAATGAGACATTAGGTTTATAAGTTCCAAAAATTCATACATAGATGTCCTCAAGGACACATGGCCCAGTGGATAAAGACGTTGATTAGATCCAATGACTAATAATATATATTGATATTCTTGTTATATACTGATATGTATTGATATTTTTATTATATATTGATATGTATTGATATTTTTATTTTATATATTATGCATATGCTAAATTTCCAGTGTTTTTCATTGAAAAATATATATTTCTATTCTATCTTCAATAATTTCTAGTTTTCACAAAAGAGAATTTGAAGAACATTTGCACACACCTGATATAGTTTTCATGCCTACATTATATATATAATATATAAAGGGTGTTCCAATAACTTGGACCAATTTTAAATGTGAATTAAGTTTAAGCATCTAACAATTCTTTTCTTTTTCTTTCTGATTTAACAACTTAAGTCTTTGGCAATTTCCACCATGGAAAGATTAACAATCAAACAATGTGTTAAAGTTATTAAAGCCTAATACGAAAATGGACGTTCAAATAGAAATGCATTTTGCGCACTTCACAATTTTTTGAGTCAACATAATTCACCAACCAAGAGTGCAATTGGAAACAATGTAATATCGTTGTGGAGAGGTTCAATTCCTGCATACGATGACAAATAGAGGTGCCTGGATTTTCAGCTATATTCTCATGCACTGCAGAAATGTTTTTAGCTGAACAGTATAAACGAGTACACAATGGTATTTTCACATCTGCCACCAACCTATTTTGTTTGAATTTACAAACAATTTTTCCAATTGCACTCTTGAAACTTTAACAGATGACTCTGAATTTCTTGAAACAGTGTTCAAAACATCCAAATACTGGAAGTGTTTTAAGTACAAAAAACACTGGAAGACTACAAAAATTAGACAAGAGAGATGAAAGAAAGACTGTGTGAGTCCCAGTAGTCAATTCAGAATTAACAGTCAGACAAGTGAAGCATAAATGCAGTCTTAACAGTCAGACAAGTAAGCATGAGTATTACAAAAAACAGTTTGAACAGACATAATAGCAAAAAAGACATTGTTAACCAAAAAACATTGAAATAGAATATTGAAGTAGTCAAAAGAACATCTAACTTTTGATGGAAAGTGTTAAATAGTAAATGTTAGTAATGAAAGCAAACTTGGGCCCTACATTGTTCCTGATCTTCATCAATGACCTTCTCAATGCCATCAGTTCCCAAGTTGGCATCTACGGGGATGACACCACTATTTACTCCTACCTCAATAGTAAATCTAGTAAAAACTTGACAAAACTAATCTGTCTGCTTATCTCAAAAAGGACCTCCAATCTGTGGTTGACTTGGGCAGGAAATGGCTTGTAAACTTTAATGCTTCCAAAATGAAGCTGCTCTCTTTTACCCACCACAGAGATCTGTTCCTGCCTCCCATCAGAATGACTGATTCCCAACTCCTTGAGAGCACCTTATTACACCTGCTTGGTCTCGTGCTGTCCACTGACATGAGGTGGAATAAATACATTGAATTAATAGCATCATCTACCACAAGGAAAGTTGGTTCTCTGTGTCATGCCAGAAAGTTTTTCTCATCTGAGTTCATCCTTCAAATCTATAAATCAACCATCCATCCTTACATGGAATATTGCTGTCATAGATGGTCTGGTGCTCCCGCTATACGTCTCAAGGTCCTTAACAAAATCCAGAGATGACTATGCAAGATCCAACATCTAGTCTACAATCGCTATTCCACAGACATACTGTGGGCTCTCTCTATCTCTTCTACAAATATTTTCACGGCAACTGTTCTGACAAGCTAGTGTTGCTGGTTCCTGGACTTCATGAATTTAAATGTGCTTCCATGCTGGCATTTCAGTTTCATTCTTTCACTGTCAAAACAGTTAAATGTAATTGTCTCTTCTCAAACAGCTTCTTCTGCACTTCCCGTCTGTGGAACTCCCTTCCCCTTACTTACTCTCCCGATGACTGTTATCTTCAAATATTCAAGTGTCTTTCACATGTTTTGACTGACCTTTCAACCACCTGATGAACATCCATGAACGTTCTCAAATTTAAAAGCCTTGATAAATCAATGACATCTTTTCTTTTGTATATAAACACATGCAACAAAATAAATCCTACATTGCCTTGATATAGTCACTCAGAGGATGAAACACATTGGGTAAGAATAGTTGATTTCTCTTGTCTCTTTTTATTCATTATATATATATATATATATATATATGTTGGATTCTCCTGCCATATTCAACATATGAGGGTTAAGTGGCTCAGTTCCTAGGAACCAACAGCACAGACACCAGCACATATGATTTGATTAGAGTGGTGAAGGCTTTGTGCGGAACCAACCACACTTTTTGAAGGGCTGAATAGAGAGAGCTGGTGCACTACATGCCACAAGATCCCCAAACGACCATCTGCAGGTTTTGAATTCAGAGTTTGCCTTCTCCTAGACCAGTTGCCATCCAAGTTTATAGAACCCAGTCTGTCCTGCTATTTTTCCATAGCTGTAGGGAGAAGAAGAGGATTAATACCTTCACCAAGGGTATTAGCACATAAGTAAATGTTATATATATATATATATATATATATATATATATATATATATATATATATATATATATATATACACTCACACATATATATTAATATTTTTACACAGTATTGTGGGTAAATGCATATGGGAAAGTATTTTGAATTTTTAGGAATATTTTGGATCAAAAAACAGAACTGACAGCCCTATTTTATTATTTTCTTTTTTACTTTAAAAATTATTAATATCATTTAAATTGTAAAGTTAGAAAAATATACAAACCAGTTTGTTTTTTGTTTTTTAATAAAGGTAAAAAAATATACAAATTTTGTTCTAACAACTTTGTTAAAATTAAACTTTAAAATATGTTTAATATTCCTGATGAGATTGACTAATTTAATAGAGTGAGTTTTATTTATGGATTTATTATGGGTTATTATATGATTTGATTTCATTCAAAATACAGATGCCTAAAAAAGGCCTGACAGGAAAGCAAGAACCCAGAAGGGAGTTCCACAGGTGAGAAGTGTAAGAAAGTTTTATTCCATCACCCATTTTAGATCCAGAAATGCTAAAATATCTGAGTTCAATTCCAAAAGTCTGCTTCTTCAGGCATCACCTCTTCTTTGCACTTAAAGGGATAAAGTAAGGGTTAGTGTTTGATGCATCCCAAAGTGGAAGTGCAAAGAAAATTAGAGAGCGACTGGAACAATCTCCATGTTCACATGCAGAGACCCATATTAATTATAACTATGTATCAAACTTGGTAACCATTTCTCAGTTAAGCAGAGCTTTGCCACTCTACTCAGTGATGTTTTATAATATAAATAACTGCAGTGATTAATATTATTATAACTATCAAAAAAAATATTATATATATATAGATTTAAGAAACAGCAGATATTTTTATATATAGTGCTCAATATTAAAATAATATTAAAAATAGACTGTTAATAATATATGTAAAGATTACTTAACTTTTAAATATCAATTTTATCCCGACTTTGAAGTTTCTTGGTAAGATTTCCAGTTTTCAGGGGTTCTGGTTTTAAATGGCATTTCCATTTTTTTTCCAAAATTGGAAATACTGTTTAAAACCAGAATATAATAAAAATTAATATTTTCATTTATTAAGAAAATAATTCTTTTTCAAATAAATACTAATATTAAAGAATAATATATAGGTGCATCAATAAATCCATAGCTGGATGATAAAAAAATACATTTCTTTTAAATAATATTTTATTTTTCAGGATAATCTTGTCAAGGCACTTAACCCAACACTTCTCTCTAGATAAAACAGATCAAACATAATAACTGTGTTGATAGTCAAATTACAGTCAAATTGTGCTGAAACACTAGTTCTCATTTGGTCACTTGTTATCTCTCCTAATCCTTGCTCCAGCCATTTACACAAGTTTGTTAGGTAGGTTATGTGCTGCTTTCCTCTATCCACCCTACCTTCAATATGTCCTGTGAGTGTTAAATTTTATAAGCTCTCTGCTTTTTTTTTCTTTAATCAATTCACCCCAAGCAATATTATAATGCCATTAAAATACTAGGGAATAAAAGAGAATGAGAAGACTAGAAAGAATTGGGTGTGTATGTAAAACTAATAACACTGAGTGATCAGACTATGTTTAAATAGAAAAATTGGATATCCTGCTTTTTTTATGGCAAAACAGCTTCCTGAAACAAAATGGTTATGAGTTCAAATCTGGTTAAGAACTTTTTCTTTATCTCTGTTCCTTGCATGTTTATTGATAGCTGTAGACTGATGGTCTGAGTTGTTGCAAGGAAAAGCAACTAAAAATTAAGATGAAAGAAATACTACACCAAAATTAATAAATTATCCCCCAAAGATTATTGTATGTAACACGTAACCATTGAAATTAGAACACCAGTTGAAACATTTTGATCAAAGCAACACAGACAAGGTTTCCGGTCGAAGTAAATCAATGAAGCAAATTTATTTGCTTGTTATCAAGATTATAATAATCTAATATTATTATATATAAAATTATTATTTATAAGATTGTTAGAAATGATTGATTAGTGAATTAATACTTTATATTCTGAGAAAATACAAAATAATTTTGATAATCAATTTTCAAAAAAAATATTTGTGAGTTAAAACTTCTAATTTCTGTCTGAAGTTTTGAGGTGTGGAATTATTATTCTACACTGATTTTATTGAATATGTGTTCTCAGTTTGGTTGTTATTGTCACAATGTTTGGTTATTGTGCCTTCTAGCCTTATTCAGGTGTCTGTTCTAGTTGGTAGCCTTGGAATTTCAAATGAAGCTCTTTAGTTGAAGAAACAGACAAGTGACATTACGTTTAAAGTTTCAGGTTTCAAATTTTCACCATTGAATTGTCCTACAAGATATATGGTCTAATGGATAAAAGTGTTGATTAAGCAATGAGTTACGTGATAGACAGGAGTTCAATCCCTGGATTGGGTAGTACAAAATAGTCATATAGTCTGGTCTCAATGGTAGAGACAAGGGATATCGAAAGGACGGATTAACTAGATAGAATTAATTGATATGAGTTATATTCCTTTGTAAGGAAACAATGAAGGTTGAATAAAGAATTTGGTTTGAAATTCTAAGAAGGTTATTAACTATAGCAAACACCTGAAGAAGGTTGGAAAGTCTCCTTTTATGTGCCGTATCCTTTCAGAATGTAAGTAATCATGGCTCATCATCTTTTTTTTTTTTTATTTTGAGTAATTTTTGTCCCTTTACCATCACTCTTTGTTTAAAAAAAAGCTTTGAGTGAAGCCTGAGGGTCTTGTCAAAGTCTATCCCTTCTTTGAAGATTGTGGGCTGGTGCTACAAATTCATGTGAAAGAACTGTACTAAGTAATGGGAAACACATCCCTTGAGGACTATCAACAGCAGCAACAACTGAAATGGATAGCAGATGTAACTAGAAAATAATGGCATAATCAAGATGTTGACATGCAATTCTTTCTTTTCTTTTTATGTGCCATGTCCTTTTATGACGTAGGCAACCATAGCTCTCCACCTCCCTCTTTCCCTTGCAGCTTTCAACAAGTTCCTTCCCTCTGCTTCCTCCTCCAGACCACATTCTGTTATCCACTTGCTTAAGTCCACTAGGTATGTCATGCATTGTTTAACCTTGTCTCTCTTTCTCTCTATTTGACCCGTGAGTATTAGATTCTCCAGGCCCTCCTTCCTCATTATGTGTCCCAGAAACTTCAGCTGCTTCTTCCTGATATCTTCCTTGTTTGCAACCTCTATCATTGCTCACATGCTTGGTCCATGATATCCTTAGCATTCTTACTACTTCAAATAAAAGGTTGCGAAGGAAACCCTATCAATACTGGAAAGAGCTATAACATCTACTGGACTTGAAAAACCTATTTTCCTAAAAAAATTGTTTTAGAAGAAAAATTTTATACATTTTAACCGAAAGTAGTACTGGCTGCTTGGTTGATGAATGCAAAATGTTTCCTTGTAGATAAATGGCTAATATTACCATTACATTTGTTTCTTTTTTCCCTGCTTTCATTATGTCCTGTGAGTGTTATATTCCCCAGTCTCTTATTCCTTGTTATGTATCCAATAAATTTTGTCTGTCTCATTCTGATTGTAACTATAAGTTTCTTTGTGGTTCCTGTTTTCCTTAAAACTTCCCTATTGTTCACATGTTCTGTCAATGATATTCTCATCTTTAGTCAATATAACTACATCTGTCACTTCAAGTCTCTTTTTCCTCTAACATTCACTGCTATATAGGAAATCAGATTTTACTTGGCAGTTTAACATACTCTTTTCTTTGTTTCTAATTATGTTTTCTCATGTCTTAATACTTTGCTTATTTTTTGAAAGACATCTTTCACTCAACAGCCAAAATCTTAGTGACAATAACAACCAAGATGAGTACATAGGTCTGAAAAATAAATTAGTATATAAGAAAAGTTCTAAGCAAAAGATTTTGTGATTTTTGCACATTTTTTTACAATGATGTTCACCCTGTACAAAGCCTAAGAGCCACTCGAGCTAGAGCATTACAGAGTAAGAGGCACAGTTTATGGTGATACATGGGGAAGATAACAGTTAACCCTAGACTTGAACAGGTTAAGGTTGTAGTGATCAGGAAAGCATCCTCTTAGGAGTCAGTTTCTCAAAGCAAAGGTTCATGAGAAGAAACTGCTTGTGTAGAACTTACATCACACCAATGGTATATGAAATAAATGAAATTGGTTTGCTACAGTGTGTGTGTCATGGTGGCTTTTAGCTGTGAATGTTAGAACTGATGAACTAAGGAATGTATTGAACATTTTCCATGGAAACATCAATAAAGCAGTAAGAGGCTTGCAATATTTCAACAGTGAGGAAGGGGTTTGTATAGTATACAGCTTCAATAGAATCCTGTCATCTTGGGGAATTAATTTTTTAAAAAATGATTTTTTCCCCCATATTAAAATGTTTGCTATTTTTTTTTATAGATCAACTGTTTTACAGTATTTAAACTGCAAAGTTAGTAAGATAAGTTTTTTTGTTTTTTTTTAAATTGATCCTTTGAATAGGTTCACCTTGAAAAAACTTCAAGGTTTGTTTGTTTAGCTGAATATTTTTTAATCAGAGGATTTCATTAAATGACAGACTTTCATGCATGCTGTGCACAGGGATTAAGGGTTCAGGAATTAAAAAGCTTTTATATGAAAGACATTTTTAAAATACAAAAGCTTTGTTTTTAATTCTGGAGCACTATAGCTTTCATTAATCAGTTTATAAGACCAGAAAACTAAAATATTTTAAGTGTAGTGTTCTACTTTATTAAAATTTTGAATTATACTTCACTCGGAAAAAAATAAAATTTGTTTTAAGCTTTAAGAGAAAACTCCAACCATGAAAGATATAACATCCAACACCTATTGGCAAGCAACAGAATAAAATAAAAAGCTAGGAATTGTGGGTAGGACAAAGATAAGACTTGTGTCACAGGCCAGGACAAGAATCAGCGTAATATAAGAGGAGGGGATGAGAGTAATTTTGACATATTTTGATCAAATGGTAAAGTTGTTGCTCATCTGTCTGTTGTGTCGATTGGTCGATATGGAACCAAGGAACTCTCAAAGCCTCCTGAATGTCCCTACATAGCGCTGACATGCTGGGCACCGATGCTTGACATCCCATAATGGGGGAAGGCAGAATGGCGCAAAGAAGCAGATTCCGCACCTGCAAAGAATGGTATTTTTGCAAGGAAAAATAGCAGACAAAGAAATTACCTAAAAAACAAAACAAAAATAATTAGACTTTTCCTTTTTCTTTTTTTTTTTTTTATTTTTATGCCATTCTTGAGCATCTTATAGAAATATACAGGATAACTTATAATAGGAATTTATCAAAAATAATTAACCTTTAGTAATAATACATATAATTTATGATAAAACTAATTTTACTATAAAAAAGAATGGTAGTTTCCCCGCCTTTATTCACAGAGGAATATGTCTCCCAGCTTAACTATAACTGCAAATATTACTAAACCCTATATATACTATGCATTTTTCTATACATACATACATATGATAAAGTTTAATTTATAAATTAGGCATAATAAAAGATTAGTAAACATAGCTAATAATAAAATAGAATAATTATAACCATATACTGTAATAAAAGTTATGTGACAGATAGAAGATATATATTCTTACCATAGATCTTATTAAGCACAATAAGAGATTAACTAATAATAAAATGAAGTCAAGACCTTTCATCTTAAATTTTTATGTGCCAGAAGATTTGTTTTTACTATAGATCCTATTAGGTTCAATAAGAGATTAACAACAACACCTAATAATAAAAAAGGTCAGTTATTACAATATGCTATAATAAAAGTTATGCGATGAATAGAAAATTCTTTCCTCCCTTATTAGGCATATTAAGAGATTAACAACAACACCTAGTAATAAAAGAGAACAATTATTACAATATACTATAATAAGTTATGAGATAGATGAAGATTCCTTCCTAACAACCTTGGCATTTGATTTTTTTCTTTTCTTTTAAAGTTAAGAACTTTCTTTTTCACTTAAATGAAGCACTTTATAGCTTCTCTTTGGGATATCTTGCAATTTGGAACAATTATCAAGCAAAATTTATAAATTAGATATTTTGGGGGTTGATGGAAGGTGACTAAAACCTAGTAAAATGAAACTGCAGGTCACAGGGAACCTCTGTATTAGAAGTGATTTACTAGTGAAATAAACAGAACAATTCAAAGAGAAATGCATTGCAAATCACTTATGACAGAACTTCACAGTAAATGATTTCCAATAGTTATACACTGAAATGCAAATGAATTGCTATCAAAATGCATTGCAAATCACTTAGGGCAGAACTTCACAGTAAATGATTTCTAATAGTTATACATTGAAATGCAAATGAATTGCTATCAAAATGCATTGCAAATCACTTAGGGCAGAACTTCACAGTAAATGATTTCTAATAGTTATACATTGAAATGCAAATGAATTGCTATCAAAATGCATTGCAAATCACTTAGGGCAGAACTTCACAGTAAATGATTTCCAATAGTTATACATTGAAATGCAAATGAATTGCTATCAAAATGCATTGCAAATCACTTAGGGCAGAACTTCACAGTAAATGATTTCTAATAGTTATACATTGAAATGCAAATGAATTGCTATCAAAATGCATTGCAAATCACTTAGGGCAGAACTTCACAGTAAATGATTTCTAATAGTTATTGAAATGCAAATGAATTGCTATCAAAATGCATTTCAAATAACTTAGGGCAGAACTTCACAGTAAATGATTTCCAATAGTTATACATTGAAATGCAAATGAATTGCTATCAAAATGCATTGCAAATCACTTAGGGCAGAACTTCACAGTAAATGATTTCCAATAGTTATACATTGAAATGCAAATGAATTGCTATCAAAATGCATTGCAAATCACTTAGGGCAGAACTTCACAGTAAATGATTTCCAATAGATATACATTGAAATGCAAACGAATTGCTATCAAAATGCATTGCAAATCACTTAGGGCAGAACTTCACAGTAAATGATTTCCAATAGTTATACATTGAAATGCAAATGAATTGCTATCAAAATGCATTGCAAATCACTTAGGGCAGAACTTCACAGTAAATGATTTCTAATAATTCTGCATTCCTAAAATGCAATGCTATCAAAAATGCATTCAAAGTCATATTTGTGTCATGTCAGTTTCCTTGAGAGATGAGGTCAAGCATATATCGTTCAACATTTAATACTCAACCTGAATGACATTTTAGTAACAACTGCTGATACATATTTTACGTTCAATCTCACACAAGGCTACAATTATGAGTCATCCAATAAAGATCAAACTCACTAGCTTACGAGAACACTTAAGCAATTCAGAAAGACATTGAATTTTTTGTACTTAAAATTAAACTCTAGAAGTGATCATGACATTATACAAGATTGGTTTTACTTTGAATTCCAAAATATTTTTATCTTATCTTTCCCAATATAAAACATTTTTATAATTATTTCATTTCTGAGATAAGTAATGTCAATAGTCTTGTATTATTTTGAACTCAAAAAGCACACTACTAATGCCCTTCTGGAACAATGAATACATGAGTTAGTTATACATGTGTTACTATCATCTAGGGATTGTTAGTTAAATCTTTGGATCAGGTAGTGAAGCATCAACTGAGCAGGAATGAGCAATAACTGGCATCACAGGGACAAAATATCGTAATAATCAACAAATATCTCATATCAGTCAATCAATGGACACCTGAGGATGACCAAAGGGTATTTGGTCAGAATGTGTTTATAATAACATCTATATAAAAAAAAAAAATTAAAATATTTATTTAATTGGATTTTATTATAAATTTCCCTTTAGTAATTTTATTTTTTCCCCTGTGTATATCACACATCACATTTTCAAGTAAAAATTATATTTAAACTTTTAAATATTAAGCAAAGACTATTTTAAAATTCAAGAAGTCATTCCAAGATTTGTTTGGATCTCATTGATTGAATTTTTTAGATGAAACATTTTTGTTATTAATTTTCAACTGCTATATTTGATGATATATATAAATATCACCTATCTAAATATAATATTTAACTATGGAGTTACATTAGATACAAGTACAGGTAGTCTATGATATCTAGATAAAAATTAGCCTACCTCTTATTTTTTTATACTATGTTTTAGTTATATTGTAATATATATATTCAATATTTCTCTTATCTACATGTATATTTTGTAAGACCGACTGTGATGTTTTATCTTTCACCAAAAACAATTAGTATGTTTAATCCTTTAGCGTTCAACACACCACTCTATAAATATCAGCTCTCAGAGTCTCACTGTTTTTGGTATAACAGTTTGCGTGACTAACTGCATTATTTGTGATGTCATCATCATATATTATAGCAGAGTATACATAGGGTGAGTTACAAGGGTTTGAACATTGAAAGCTGATATTTATTGAGCATTAATTTATTTATAGTGATTATTAAAAATAATCACCATTTTTAATATATACAAATTGCCTATTAACTGTTAGCATTCAACATGTTCAAACCTGCCTCATAAATATCACCTCTCAAAGTCTCATTGTTTGTGTGACTTTCTGCATTATTTGCCATTATGTCATCATATACATGGAGCAGTTTACAGCAGATTGAAGTGTGGTATTAGTAAAACAAAGTAGCAAGTCCTGAGAGAGCTAATTTCATTATGCAAAGGGGACAAAACACAGCCATTATATCAAAGGAAGGAAAAAGCCTAATAGCGCATTCTAATCAATTAAGACCCAGAATTGAAGAGGAAGACATCATGATGGAAGAAGATCTTGAGAAAAAAGAGAAAAAAGGATAAGTTCTTCAGATCAGGACAATGCAATAGAAGACTAGTTTATAGATGATAGCAGGAGTGACTCAGGCACAGAAGAAGATGAAATGAAACCAAGATCTCCATTAAAAAAGAACAGGACATAAACCTCAAGGGGAAGAGGAGGGAAGAGGTCATAGAAGTTGAAGAACAACCAAAGGCATGAAATCTCTTCCGTTCAGGGAGGTGTAGTCGATTGGTAAATAGTATTGTACCTATTTGCATATGTTAAGTAGAATAGATATAAAGTGTATAGTAAACAAAGAGACAGGCAAAAAGTTGGCTAATGATCACATATCATAGAACAAAACAATACAACATAAACATTGAAAGCCAATATTTAAGGGACTGTTTGAACATTAAGAGCTGCTATTTATGTGGTGGGTTTGGGTGGATTGAATGCTAAAGGGTTAATGGTCCAAAACTACAATTTGAAGTGATATTTATCCTCTTCTTTTACACTACTCAAAACAATGATCAAATATGGGTTAACATTTTACTTCAGAATGTACAGCATGTTTTTTAGAATGTGTAAAATGAACAGGTCAGAGGGCATCCTGTTATAGTTGCAAATAATTAGCTGAAAGAATTATTACAAGAGAACTCTTGCAATACCTTTCTGGAATTAACCCTAAAATTAAAGACTTCAATTTACACAATTTCAGAGCATTTGGAGCAAATTGAAGAAACTATACAAATAGGTGGTCATAAAATCAATGAAAATCAAAATAAGTCAATGTTTTGAAATCTGTTTGATGCTATTGTTGTAGAATAAAAATGATTAATTCAAATAGGAACTTGTAATGAAAAATGGGTTGTATATAACACCCAGAAACAGTTTTCTAAATAGCTTGATTATTGTTGTAGCATACCTACAGATAATAATGGGTATGCCCCCATTCACATAAATACAGTAGTAAATACTGTATGTTGGTCTGCAGTTAAAGATTCGTCTTCAGCTGTGCTGATCAAACTCTCTGCCTCCGGGCAGAGAGGATCCCCAGATGAGGCTATGTTGAAGGGCAGAGTCTTGTCTAGGGAAACAGCTACTTAACTCCATTTTATACGTGGTCTATGAAGAATTTTTGTCCGAGCCTATGGGCTTGGATATCCCCCTATTAAATTCAGCCTTGTGCCACGTCTGACTGTGTAGGGTGGTAGATATCCTGCAGTTGGAGATTCATTGTGGAATTCACTTGATTTACTTCTGGCAGTTCGCTACTTCTTCTATGTGTCGCTGGTGAACCTTATATGTGTTGTTCGTGCCCTAAGTATTATCGTTCATTACCGACCTTCATGTGATTATTCTATTCAGTAACCTTCCCTAGACTACAACATTTATAATGAAGCACTAAAGCTTTTTCTTAAGCTAATATTGGACCAAGATAGAGGAACAAACCAAGATAGATAGACAGATATGAACAGATCAAGATAGATAAATCTGAACAGACTGAGATAGATTAAGACAGATGTGGACAAACCAAGATTGATTTAGACAAATATGAACAGACCAAGATAGATTTAGATAGATAAAAACTGACTATAGTAGGTAATTGAAATACTGGCACACAAAGAAAGACAGAAGATCAGAATAAAATGAAACAAAGACAAGACAAAACATAGGATGAAAGATGTCAATGATTTTTCCCTTTTATTTTTAAAAATACAATTTTGTTTGGAATGTCATTTTATTCAAAGATTAAAAAAAAATCTGGGGAAATCCTACAAGCAGAAAATTAGTGATGAACGAATTAGTGGATGAACAAAATAAGAAAGGAAACCAGGTGGAAACTTCAGAATCATATTTTGCATTTGAGGGAAAATGTTGAAGATGGGCAGCTGGGATAAAATAATAGACAAAAGGAAGAATTAGGGGCAGGTGGATAAAAATAGGGTATTGGAAAGAGAGAAAGGAGGAGAAAAAGGAAATACAAAAAGAGTAAAAAGAAAAAAAGGGACAAAATGAGATGAAAGAAAGATAGAGGGGATAGAAAGAAAAAAGTAAGTATGAAAAGGATAGAAAGAAAGGGACAAGAAGAGATACAAAGGAAGTAAAACAAAGGAAAAAAAGATGAAAAAGATAGAAAGCAAAAATGAAGTACAAAAAGAATAGAAAGAAAAATTAAAAAAGAGTAGAAAGAAAGAAAGAGAAACAAAAAAGGAGTAGAAAGAAAGAGAAACAAAAAAAGAGTAGAAAGAAAGAAAGAGAAACAAAAAAGAGTAGAAAGAAAGAAAGAGAAACAAAAAAAGAGTAGAAAGAAAGAAAGAGAAACAAAAAGAGAGTAGAAAGAAAGAAAGAGAAACAAAAAGAGAGTAGAAAGAAAGAAAGAAAGAAAGAAACAATAAAGAGTAGAAAGAAAGAAACAAACAAAAAAGAGTAGAAAGGAAGAAAGAGAAACAAAAAAGAGTAGAAAGAAAGAAAGAAAAACAAAAAAGAGTAGAAAGAAAGAAAGAAAAACAAAAAAAGAGTGGAAAGAAAAGCGATGATAGAAAGAAAGAATAGAAAGGAATAGGTGGGGAAAAGAAAAAAGAAGAAAAGGAAAAAGAAAGCAAAAGTAGAAGTGGAGAAAAAGGGGGAAAGTATTAGGAGGGGAAGATACAGGGGTAAGGAAAATCATGTAAGACAAAGAAGAAAAGATACTAAATAGAAAATGAATTCAATTCAATTTAAGAAATAAATAAAGAACATAATGCCATTTCAAGGCTCAATAGAATATACTTTAGATGCAGAATTTCTACTGGTGACAGAAAAAAAAAACAACTGGCTTAAAATTAAATTTAGAACATGGTTATTTAAGAAATCTCTTAGTATGAAATTAAATCAAAATATTTGAAAGTAGCCATGTTTGCACAAGCTCTTTTTTGTAAGTTTTCCAGTTCTGTTACATTATTATATTATATCCTAATTTATTCTAAATTTCCAAAAAAAATATAAAAGAGTAAGCAGCAAGAGAAATGGAGAGAAAGACAGAGGAGAGGACAAAGGAAAAAAGATAGAAAACAAGAAAAGTTGAGAGGTAACAAGAAAATGGATGGAAAAGAAGAAAGAAAAACTGAGTAATAAAAAGAAGTAATAAGTCAAACAAAGAAAAAAATGGCCATAATCTAAATCCAGGAGCTTCTCCCTCCTGTTGATGGAACCCATCCCTAACTGACAAGGTCTTCAGCTGTGTATCCATACTAAACACACTTGGCTAATTGCAGGTTAACCTATTTAACACATAGTTGGAGGTTTTTTGAATACATTGTTATTCTCCTAGACTGGCTGCAATTCAAGTCTATAGGAACCTGTATATCTTGCTATTTACCCATAACTGGAGGGAGAAAAGATGGATTCATGCCTTTCCCAATGGTATGTGCATGTAATTCAACCTCAACTCTCCAATTCATCAATCTAAGCCACTCTCCATTACTCTGCTGCACCTCTGATGACTATAATATCCTTTTTTTTTTCTTCATTTTCTTTTACAATGATGTACAAGGACTGAGGGCCACTCGAGGTAGAGGGTTACAGAGAAAGGCACAGCTTATGCAGATAACCTGTTTCGTTGAGGTGGTGGAACTCCTTGAGGCCAACCCTACGCATGCCAAAATACATCACAATGATGGCCGGGAAGATTCGGTGGCGCTGAGACGGTTGGCACGTTTTCCACGCCCGGATGGACCTCAAAATGGACCTCAAAATACTCAACCCGACGTGGACCATGCAGACTCAACCCTTTTGCCTGATACAGGTCCCGTTAATATTTCTTCACCTTATACAGAAAATGAATCTGTGAATAATAGCCAGAATCTTGAAAGTCAGCCTTCTCAGAGGTCTGGCTCTTCCAGTGGTGAACTACCTCCACGCCGGTCTAGCAGGAATCGTAGACCAATCCAACGACTGGATTTATAAAACTTTTTCAATCTCTTTATCAAGTGGGGGAGAATGTTATATTTTCGTAAAAAAAAAAGGAAACTAACTTTCTTGCCCACGTGACTTTTCACACGTTCCCTTTCCTCTTTAAAAGCTGCGTTCTTCTTCCTTTTCATTCTGAATTCTTTCCTTTGTTGATTACTGACTGCTGTGAATTAAGTTCAGTAAAGCCTTAAGAAAAGGTTATTCTATCCTTGCTTTCTTCTCTTTACTACGTAACAAAGTCAAACAGGTTAAGATTGTAGTGATCTTGGAAGCATCCTGTTGGGAGTTGATTCCATAAGGCATTGGTTCTTGAGAAGCTGCTTCTTGAGTGGAACTTACATCTCACCAAAGGAGTATAAAAGGAATTAAGGTGGTTCACTACAATGTGTGTGGTATGGCTGGTCTTGGCTATGAAGGTTAGGTCTGGTAAAACTATGGAATGTAGTTTGTCTGAACACTTTCCATGAAAATCATGATTGTGCAACCAGCAGCTTGCAACATTTCATCTGTGAGAAAGAAGTTATTGGGTGGAAAATAATTTATCTCCCACAAGGACATTGAAACACTTTTGGACTCTATTGAGAGCAGAAAGTGAAGACTGGGTAGCTCCAAGTCATATATGGCAGCATTACTCTATTTTTGGCCTGATGTGGCTTTTGTAAAGGACAGCAGGTGGAGTCGGGTATTTGCTGGAGTGGTAGTTATTAAAATAATAAATCAGTTTTAAATCATGATAAAAATAAATCTATTTTTTTCTTTAGTTTTGTTTATTAATGCTTATTCTTCATTAAGTACATTCATTCATGTCAGACATTCTAATGTAATGCTAAAAACTACAAATTTTAGCATTTATTAATAGCTTTCCTTATCTTTATTCTTGCTTGTACTTTTACATTTTTGTTAAAGTGTAGACAAGATTTTGTATCATTAAGAAAAGAATTTCTCAGATATTTTAACATAATGTATACTTTAAATATGCCTTTTCAAATATATTTGATTTTAATATTTACTAAGCTTAATTTTTGGAAGTCCTACAGCCAACATATTGGAATTGGAGTGAACAAGATTGTGTTATGCCAATATTTAAGTAAGTCAAGTGTGCCCGTCTAGAAAATTTATATTTGAATTCTTGGCTTTTAGCTGAGCCTAAACCACTGACACTGGTTCATTCTAAAATTTGCTACCCACACATCTGTACCTCCTTAAACAGCTGAGAAATATAACATAAAAAATAATCTTTTAACACCTCCAAATCTAAACTGTTCTCTTTTGTCTTGGAGAATGTTTTTTTGCCTTCCATTAAAATGACTGATGCTAACCTCCAGGAGAATAACTTATTGTGACATCTTGGTCTAATGTTTTCCACTGTTATGGAATGGCTATTTTGAATCAATTGTTAAATCTTCTGCAAGGAAAGTTGTTTCCATGTTGTGCTAGACAATTTTTCGTGCCAGAATCCATCTTGCACTTTTATAAGGCTGCCATTCCACATCTGGTTTGGTACTACTGCTATGCACCTAAAGATTTTTGATAAAATCCAAAGAAGAATCTGCAATGTTATCAGTCCTAATATGGTATCTGTTATGTAGTGGTTTCACAGTGGAGGCTTGTATTTGTACTAAGTCGGTCCTAAAATAGGTTTGACGTACAAAACGTTAGGAACTTGATATAATAGATAATGACGCAGTAATCTAGTTGGGGTGGCTGATACTTTAATATCCGACTAACGGTCGTCCGACATCGACTGACTGATCAATTCCGCGACTGCTACTACTACTCCTACTTATAGGTGGGAGAGTCTATTAACTATAGAATAGGTGTGTTCCACTATAACATTATCTAAGTTACAATCATTTTCCCATTTCTGTAATGTAGCTTCCCTGAGACATTTTTTATAAATATTTTCTTGGCAACTGTTCTGATGAGCTTTCCTTGTTGGTGGCTCAGCTTGATGAATTTAAGGGTAGTATTAGATTGGCAGCTAGGTGTCATTATTTTACTGATAGATGTAACTATAATTTCTATTCTAATAGTTTCTTTTCTTGCACTTCTCATCTTTAGAACTTTCTTACAGATTCTTGCTTTCATGTCAGCTATAATTGCAATATCAATTGCCATCTTCTGTGTTTTTAATCCTGCTCTTTTATTCTCCTTTCTGAATAATGTTTTCTCAGTTTCTTTCACTCTTGGTAATCTCTTGTGTCTCAGTGGCTTTATCACCTTGCTTGGGGTGAAATGAAAAAAATAAACAAAATTTGCATCTAAGAACAAGAAGATTCCTAAAGAAATTTTGGACAAAATAAGTGAAGGTTAAAAGGAACATTTTTGTTCTGAAATAAACTTCAAAGAAATGCAGACCAAGCATTCATCATATCACTTTTACCAAAATTCCTCATTCAGCCTTCCTTACCAACAACATTCTTCACTACTGCTATGTTTGACCTAGACTGCTGACAAGTCAGAACATTCACAAGCATTAGAAAACTTTTACTGTATCCCTTTTACAAAGGACATTTTTAAATTTAAGTCTCTTTTACAAGAACATTTTTTCTTTACACAGCTTTATTTTATTTATTTGAGCAATGCCTTTATGCCCTTCTTTCATTTCCAATTGAATCCTGGGTATGACAACTACATCTAGCACCAAGGCCTCTGATCATGACTTTGGAGGTTTTAAGGAGCATGGAACCACCTCTTAACTGCTGTTGTTCCCAGATCCACCCTGAACAAGAACCTCCAAACAAAAACAAAACACTATAAAAGTATAAAACTACATATTTATAGTAAAAATACCAACAATACATATTTTATAGTAAAAATAACATATATACATTTTTTATAGTAGAATTACCAACAATACATTTTATAGCAAAATGACCAACAATACATTTTATGTGTAGTTGAAAGCATTCAAACTATATTTACTGAAGCCATAAAATTGTGTTCAAAATATTTAGATTTTGGCATTAAATAACCCATAGAGGCATGGTGGAGTAATGGATTGCAGCTTGGATTGAGGAGTCAGAGAGTAGAGTTCTAATTGCATTCACTTAGATTTATACCTTTTTCTAAGTATATATCTCTTCCTCTCACCCCCCCCCCCCAGCTATGGGTAAATAGCAGGACAAACAGGGTTCTATAGCCTTGGTCTAGGAGAAGGAAAAAATCTGAATTCAAACCAGCCTGGAGAGGGTCGAGCTCTGTCAGGCGATCATGCCCAAGACACACCTCTTCTACCGCAGATGTAGTACATGTGTTACCGCTACAACTCTGATGAGTTATGGGACTTGTGACCATTACCCATAGAGGTGTTGATATGCTACTAAATAAAATCAACCAATCAATCAAGCAACTATTATAAATAAACAAATTTTTTTTGTTCAGTTTCATGCCAACTCATAATTCTTCTTTTCTTATGCATGGTTCTTTTATTTTATTTTTTCAATATGGGGCAAGGAGAAATACCCAAATGTGTTAATTCCTGTCAAGTTTAACTACAGGGGTAACAGATTTTTGCTGTCACTCATTCATTATGGTACATTGTCTTTTCAGACAAATTTGTCCCTCATGGTGGACGGGTTTCAATATGGCTATTTATAATAATGGCACATTTTTCTAAAAGTATGACATTTGAAAAGATCTTAGATGAGTAGAAGGTGAGAAGATTTCCTTTATTTTATTCTTTTAATAGTTTGGACTCTAGAATTCTGAAAGGTTCCTTTAAAATTTTGAAAATGTAGCATGTGTGCAGGAACTAATAACCATGCGTTACAAACAGGACTTTTCTGAACAAGATTCTGACATTATGTGGAATAAAAAAAATGAGAACTATGTATTAGGTTGGTGCAAAAATAATATCGTTTTCTCACATATGTTACTATGTGAGAAAACGACATTATTTTTGCACCAACCTAATATCTCTAAATCCTCAACAAAATTAAAAGGAGGGTCTGCAATGTTATCAGATGTGACATGATGTGAATTAAAAATATTGAGAGCTATATATCTCTAGATCCTCAACAAAATTCAAAGGAGAGTCGGCAATGTTATCAGTCCTAACCTGGCATCTTAATTTCAGTCACTTTCTCACCAACCTGACATGGCTTTCCTGTGCCTTTTCTCGAAATATTTTCACCACCTAATAATACATGACCATATAAAAAAGATGAAAGAACAAAATGAAATCATCAGCCCAATCTAAAACTGATTTAAAAAATGCTTCAAGCAGGGAACCAAAATCCAATTCCAATATATGTTATCATTCTTCACAGTTGCTCTTATGTGTTGCAGGCCACATGTGATAAGGAACTGGATTTTCAAACACTCATATCATGAAACTCCAAGTTACAGATCTGTCTATAAAGAGTCTTTGATTTGAATAAATCAATAAAAGACATGTAAAAAAGGCAGCCAGGAACCAGTATGAATATTCTACAGACAAGAGATAAATATGCCATTCTGTCAGAGCTTAAAAATAGAGTGCTGTCAAATTATAGTCAATATTTGGATTCTTTCACATGAAATATCACAAAGTAGATTTTTTTTTTTAAGTTGTGTATGTACAATGGCTAATAGATACAATACAATATACAATAACGTATATGTGAGATTTTATCAATAAGTCTGTAACCTAACATTGTTATAATCTGTATTTTGATCTGAAATATTCACTGTTATAACATTGAATCTGTGTGTAATTAATTGAGTGCCATGTGTGATACATGCGTGATACACTCTTTCAATACATGACTGATGAGGCAGATTTTTTCCTGCAGTAGGTTGCTATTTCTTTCTGCAGTAGACCAGTTGCCATCCAAGGCTATAGAACCCAGTCTGTCCTGCTACTTACCCATAGCTGGGAGGAGAAGAAGAGGATTCATACCTTTCCCAATGGTATTAGCACGTAAGTGAATGTAATGTATTTGATTGGAATTTGAACTCAGCTCTCCGATTCCTCAATCTGAGCCACTATTCCACCATACATCCTCTATATGTATGTAACTATCTTTAAATGTTAATGATAATATTAAACATTTCCTTATAAGGAGGCATTTAGCATTGATTGACTGAGCAGCTTGTAAGATTTTCAGTTGAAATTGATAAAAATCTTAAGTCCAGTAGCACTTATCACTTCCTAACATTTTATTTGATGTGTGGAATGTCAACATCATAATTATATCATTATTTTCTCTTGAGTTACATGTGATATCCATGCATTTTTTTTTTTTAAGCATTTCACCCCAAGCAAGGCGGGAAGCCACTAGGACGCAAGGGGTTACAGAAAATTTAGAGCAAGATCAGATAGGAGTGATAGAGGAAAAGATGAGGAGGAGGGTAGTGGATAGATCAAGGCAACTGGAGATGTTGATTGACATTACACTTGAATAGCTGGAGATTATAGCTCTCAGGGAAACAGGAATAGGGAAGGGAGTTCCACAGGCGAGAGGTGCGAGACATGAAGCTATTGGAGTAGAAGAGACGGCTACATTTAGGAGTTTCGACAGTGAAGGGATGCCAGCCTCGTAGGGCGCTTGAACTCATGACGACTGGGAACCAGCGAATGCAGCTCCTCAGAGCAATTTCCATGAAAGTATTTGTAGAACAGACAGAGGGAGGCAACGGCGCATCTGTGAGAAAGTGACTGTAGATGAGATGCCAGAGCAGGGCCAACAACATTGCATATCTGCCTCTGGAGCCTATCAAGAACCCCGAGGCAAACAGAAGGGGCACCAGACCATATATGGCAGCAATACTCCATGCAAGGGCGAATTGTTGATTTGTAGATCTGGAGGATTGATTCCGGGGAGAAAAATTTCCTGTGCAGCTCAGGGAGCCAACTTTCTTTGCGGTGGACGAAGCAATTGACTCAATGTATTTATTCCATCTCAGGTCAGCAGTCAACGTGAGACCAAGCAGCTGCAGAGAGTTGCTCTCAAGAAGTGGAGTATCAGACATTCTAATGGAGGGCAGGGAAGGATCTCTGTGGTGATTAATAGAGATCAATTTTGTCTTTGAAGCGTTGAAGTTGATCAGCCAATTCTTGCCCCAGTTCACAACCGATTGGAGGTCCTTTTCAAGACGCATGGCCAGGTGAGTTTTGTCAGTGACACTAGATTTGTTTTTGAGGCAGGAATAAATTGTGGTGTCATCCGCGTAGATCCCAACTTGGGAATTTATGGCATCAGGAAGGTCATTTATGTAGATAAGGAATAGAGTGGGGCCTAGGATGGAGCCTTGAGGAACACCTGCGTTCGTGGGATAGGAACTGGATGAGAATCCGTTGAGAACGACTTTCAATTCATGGTTAGACAGGAATGATTGTATTAGGTTATACAATCAACCCGTAATGCCATAACCCTTGGAGCTTGCGAAGAAGGCCGGCGTGGTTTCTATTATTTGGTATGCTTCTTTATTTGTGGTTCTATAATGCCAGTCCACAAAGTTCAAAAAAGTATGGTTTTCATCAAAACCCACAGGCTTCACTCCCTCAAAGCCATTTTTAACTATTGATCTTAGAAAGTGGTTGTAAGCAGCTGACAGCTTAGATATTTCTGAACAGGTTTGGCCCCAAGCATGACATCCATATGGAAGTCTCAAACTAACTAGGCTATTTAAGAACATTATTTGAGATTTTAGGTTAATGTTTCGGTTTTGTTGCAATTTGTGGTGTTGTGTGAAACTACCTCTGGTACAGCATATTCTATGTTCACTTTCCTTTTCTCCTATACAAAAATTTGTTATAACTGATCCATATACCGAGGTATTTGAACTGTTTAGCGTTTACCAAATCCACATCCTGAAGGTTTTATGATAGATTCAGGGTGTGTCATCATTTCTTTCATTGCAATTCCAGATCATAGTTTCTGTTTTTGAAAGGTTTATTTCAAGTTCTATATCTTGGAATACTTGGTAAAGGATGTAGTTATTAATATATAAAAGAGAGACAAAGGGAAAAGCAATTTATTTTTCTGTTTCATTCTTATCTTATACACACCCACATACATACAATAAAAAATATTAAACAATTTCTTTTTATATTTTTGGTATTTGATGTGTTCTATTTAATATCAACTCCCATTGCAACTCTCCTACATTCAACATTCAGCTTATTGCCAAAAATCTCAAAATACTGCATCATTACAAGTTGGCCTGTCACCAGCAATTGATAGTTTTCACCTAGTTTTTAGTCTCACCAAGCTACGTCAGGAATTTGCCATTAGAGAAATGACTAAATAATCCCCACCTGTTCTCATTAGCAACAAAAACTAAAACTGCAAGGAATCTGTTTCTAATTAAATGAGAGTTTGATAGAATTTCTTACTATTAATATTCACTATGATATTCTTATAATATGTTATTTACTATGATATTCTTGATATTTACTATGATATTCTTATATGTTATTTACTTTGATATTCTTGATATTCACTATGATATTCTTATATTTACTATGATAGTCTTGATATTTACTATGATATTCTTATGATATGTTATTTACTTTGATATTCTTGATATTCACTATGATATTCTTATGATATGTTATTTACTATGATAGTCTTGATATTTACTATGATATTCTTATGATATGTTATTTACTATGATATTCTTGATATTCACTATGATATTCTTATAATATGTTATTTACTATGATATTCTTGATATTTACTATGATATTCTTATGATATGTTATTTACTATGATATTCTTGATATTCTATGATATTTATTATGGTACTCTTATGATATTTTATTTCTATGATATTCTTACTATTGTTATTTACTATAATATCTCTATATTTTTTATTTTTACTTTTTTTTCATTTCCTTTGAAGAAAAAAAATCAACCAATGGTAATATTAGCTGTTTCCCTATAAGGAAACATTTGGCATTCATTGACTGAGCAGCTAGTACTGCTTTCGATTTAAAATTATAAAATCATTCACTTAAAACAATTTTTCAGGAAAATAGATTTCTAAAGTCCAGTAGTTGTTATCACTTTTTCCAGTATTGATGAGGGTTTCCTTCCTAACCTTTTAGTAATGTGGAATATCAACATCTTGAATGTGACATTATTTTCACTTTAGTTGTTGCTGCTGTTGGTAGTCCTCAAGTGATGTGGTTTCTATCATCAGGTACAGTTTTTCTTTGTGATTCTATAATACCAGTCCACAATATTCAAAGAAAAATACTCTTTGCCAATACACATATATTTCACATGCTGAAAGCAATTTTTTACCATTTCTCTTAAAAACGGGTTTGGCACCATGCATGACACCAATATGAAAGTCCCAATCTAATGAGTCTATTTAAGAACATGACTTGAGTTTTCAGATTAATGTTTTGGTTTTGTAACAATTTGCAGTGTTGTTTAAATCTATCTTTATCACAGCCTATTCTATGTTCAATTTATTTTTCTACAACAGTAAATTTGTTATGACTAATCCATACACCAATGTATTTGAAGTGTTCAGTATTTACTAATTCCGCATCCTGTATTTTTATGATGGACTCAATATATGTCCTATCAATGCTTTTTATACCAATTCCAGATCAAAGTTTAAAGTTATTCCAACTGCTCCCTTGAGAAAAAAGGGTTTGACAAAAACTTTTATTCATAGTATCTAATGCAAATGTGGAAAAAAATTATATAGATGAAACCAGCAATCAAGTCAAACTTTAGTATCTTAAGTTTTATTCAAATGTTAATTTTTTTTTTAATCATTTCACCCCATGCAAGGCAGTAAAGCCACTCAGACACAAAGGATTATTGAATGTGAAAGAATAAAAAAAACAAAACAAGAAAGAAGTGAAAACAATAAAAAAGGAATAAAAAAGACAGTAGACAATGATTGACATTGCATTTAAGTTTTTGAAGATCAAAGTTGGCTGGTAAGCATGTAGCCAGAAGAGAGTTCCACAAGCGAGAAGTGTGAGAAAAAAACTGTTACCATAGAATTTACCGTTACATCTAGCCAATTCAATTGTAAATAGATGAGACCTTGCTGCCAATCTAGTACTGTGCTTAAATTCATAAAGTCTAGGTACTATAGTGAAAAGTTTGTCCAAACAATTACCATGAAAGTATTTATAGAAAAAGTACAGGGAAGCTACATTAGAGCTATGGGAAAGTGACTGAAGCCAAGATGCCAGGTCATGACCAATAATATTGGTGATTCTTTTTGGAATTTTATCAAGAATTTCTAAATATACATCAGGAACACTGGACCATACATGGCAGCTGTGGCATTGTATATAAATGAGGTAAAGCTATAAAAGCAGTATGCCAAAGTGAATGCTAATTGACTTACCAGCTGTTGACCTGACAATGTCTATTCCAAAGAGTATTCTACTTTATAACAATATGTTATCGCTAATAGGATCCCTAACTGCCTTGGATGAACCAGAGCATGTACAAATTTGAATTAGATGTCTCACATCAATGGCTAGTGTAAAGATACTGAAAGACAAGAAAGCCTCTGGAGGAGAGAATGAAATTACTGTTTTATTTTTGGCTTCAGCAGGATGTGAAACCATAAAGAAAATATCCATTATGTTATATTCCAAAATACTGGAAAACTTAACATATGAGGAAATTTCAACCATTATAAAAAAAAACATGCAACCAAAAAAATGTTGGTTATTGCAGAAAAAACAAAAATCCTGTAAAATAGACATAACCCAAATGAAACTGTAATGCAATATTTATGCAGGTTGAAAGAAGCATCAAAATATTGTAAATTTCTGTTACTATCTGTTGACCTGACAATGTCAATTCCAGAGATTACTCTACTTCATAACAATATGGCATCACTGATAGGGTCCCTAACCACTTTGATTGAGCCAGAGCACCTAGAAACTTGGATTAAATATTTTACAGCATTATCTAGGCTAAAGAAACTGAAAAACAAGAAAGCCTCTCGAGGGAAGAATGAAATTACTGATTTATTTTTGGCTTCAGCATGATGTAAAGACATAAAGAAAATATCCATTATGGTGTACCCCAAAATACTGGAAGACTTAAAATAGGAAATTTTAACCATTATAAAAAGAAACATGTAACCAAAAAAAAGCTGATTATTGCACAAAGAACAAAATGTCTGGAAAAATAGACAGAATCCGAATTAAACCATAATGCAATATTTACACAGATTGAAAGAAGCATCAAGATATTGTAAATTTGAAAAACTTGGTTCAAGAGATATGTCTATAGAAGATTTGATCCTTCTAAGATTAATTGAAGGCATGTATGATGTTACATGTAAACATAACTTCTTAGAATGGCTGCAAGTGAATTATATGAATTTAGAAGCAAGTGTAGAATTCTTGCAGTAATTAGAATTAATTAATGAATTTAATAATTCTAAAAACAATGTGGAAGCATACAACACAACTGAAATCCTAATTATTAAGTGCAAGTATTGCAACAAAGAACATGAAAGAAATAAAAACAAATGTCCAGCCCTAGGAAAATTATGTTTAAACTGTAAAAGAAAAGACCATTTTAAATTTGTGTGCAGATGCAAAAAGAAAATAGAAAGGGTAGAAAATATAAACCCTCACACTGAAAATACAGAGCTATATTCAATAAGAACACCTGCAGAATTTAGAGAGTAAAATTGAATGGCATAACTTTTCCTATGCAGGTTGACACGAGGAATAATGTTACTTTGATCTCAAGGAATTTCTGAGGAAAATGGTTAAACCCAAATTAAGAAAAAGTAATCTTAATTTAAAACATTTTGATGGATCTGTCATCAAAACTCTAGGCTCCTTTGAGGGAATTTGAGACAAAAAGATGTTTTGAGATTATTCCCATCACTGTTGTAGAATGCACAAAAAATCATGGACTCCTGGGAATAGACATTTTAAAAGTGAATACAGCAAAATTAATAAATTGTGTAAAGTCAGAAGAACCTGACCTAAGACTATTAAAAGGATATAAAGTGAGTATTCATCTAAAAAAAAATAATCACCCAGTCTATTTCGAATCTTGAAAAATACCAATTCAAATTCTACCTATAGTACTTTCGCCAATTGTTGCGATACAAAAGCCCAATGGCGATTTGAGGATAGGCAGAGATTACAAAGTAGGTATGAAATTGGCATATGACCAAATACAAATAGATAGAAAATTTAAATAAGTCACTACAATACCCCGATAGGCTTACTAAGATGGACTCGTCTTCCATTTGGACTTAAGACTTCAAGCCATATTTTTCAAAAGGCGATTGAAAAAGGTCTATTGGAAGGGGTAAAAAATATAATCCTGTATCAAGACGATATAGCCATAGGTGCTTACAGTAAAGAGGAATTAAAAAGAAAACTGAACAAGTTTAAACCAAATTAAAAACTGTTGGTATAACGATGAATAGCAATAAATGGGAGTTAAATTGCAACAAAATATCGTATTTGGGAGATGCCAAACATCTAAGCAAGGAATTTCACTGGACAATAAACTGATAAATAAAATATCAGAAGTATCTGCAACAAAAAATAAAAAACAATTAGAATCCTTTTCGGGATTGACCAATTTTTATAGCAAATATCTACCTAGATACAGTGACTTAATAGAGCCATTTACAGAATTACGATAAAAGAATACAGAATTTAAATGAACTCAAAGGCAAAGTATAGCTTTTGAAAGATTAAAAATGGCACTAATAAGAAAATCGATTACAAAAATCTTTGATTCAAAAAAAAAAGTGACATTAACTAAGGATGAAAGTGAACAATTTTATCCCAAGAAGGTCATCCAGTAATATGTACCTGTCGAGAAAATTAAAGTCAGCTGAAGCTAACTACTTAAATATTGAGAAAGACGCATTAGCAATAGTAGGGAGCACAGAAATAGCTTGAAATTTTTTGTGAAGAGAAAAATTTTTGTTAAAGTCAGATCACAAAACTTTAGAGTTTATATTTAACCTTAGAAAGGAATTACCAAAAGTCACATTTTCTAGAATTTTAAGATGGGCTATAAAACACATGGCCTTTGATTTTGACATCATATGCATAAAGGGAAACACTATTCCACAAATGGATACACTATCCAGACTAAATTTTAACTGTAAAAAATTAGAAATATCTGAAAATTCAGAAGATAAAATACTGCACTAGGTTGAAATGGACATGTTACCCCTAAATCATCTCAGAATGGAAACCATACAAAATCCAGTGTTAAGTAAAATGTCAAAAAGAATAAAAAGAAACACATGGAGCAATTGTCCAATGGCAGAAAGACCCTACAAAGAATCAAGGCATAAGTTAATTGTAGAGAAAGACATATGCAATGGAGATATTATAATATGCCCACAAATTTTAAGAAAAGAAGTACTAAATGGTGTATACAATGATGTGCACTGTGGTATAAAAGTAACACACATGAGATTAATATTAAAGCATGGTGGCCAGAATATTCTCAAGATGCATAAGACTATGTAAAAAGATGCCCAAAATCTGCTGAAATAAAAAACTTTTGGCAAAACAAAATTCATTTATGGCCTAAAGAAAAAGAAGCAGTGGCTTGGGTACACATAGATCATGTCTATATTAAAGTCATGGGGCTATTTTTAATTTTAGTGAACTCATTTTTAGGACAGCCCAAAGTAATTAAGGTTGCTGATAGAAAAGCCACCAGTGTGAAACAAATATTAAGAAAAATATTTTCAAGGAATGAGATGCCTAAAACTTTGGTCTCAGATAACATGCCATAATGTTGTGAGGAAAATTTGAAACCATGGCTAAAGCATATTGGATGCATTCCATATAATACACTACCTTACCACGCACAATCAAATGGAATCACAGAAAGAATGGTGTAGACTGTGAATATGGGACTCAAAGCATTTTCCCAATCTAATGATAATATAGAGTTACTTATTGGATAATTCCACATACTGGCAGATTACAAAGTCCTTCCACAACAATGGATAGCCAAATTAGAGTTCCCATAACAATGCCATTTTCAACAAGTGAAAGTGTATGGCATAAAAAAGACAAAGAATCTAATCCAGAGAAGGCAAATTTTGTAGTACAGAAAGAACACAAGACAGAAATACTAACGGAAAATGGACAAAATGTACTGGCCTATGCAGATCAATTCAGAAGCAGAATGGAACCCAAGGATATAGAAATGGATGAAGAATCTGAAGGTGAAGAACATGAAGTGGGGTAAGGGGCTAATGAATCCAGTAGTGAAACTGAACAATCTATGGCTAGAAACCTGACGAGGAGATCAGAAGAAGGAAATGAACTTAAACCTAGGTCCCCTATAAGAAGAAATCTAGATACACACTAAGAAAGACAGATTCCCAAGAATAATTAGGAGTCAAAGAACAATGAATGGCATAAGGCCATTTCGGTTCAGGGAGGTGTAGTATTGCATGTAAATGAGGTACTGCTATAAAAGCAGTATGCTACAGCAAAAGCTAGTCAAGCTACCATCTGCTGATCTGACAATTCCAGAGAGTGCTCTACTTCATAACAGCAGTAATATTCAAAGCATGGACAAATGGTAAACTTATAAATATATAAAATATATTCTGGGGAAAAAAATTGTCTAGCATGATACACTGAATCAACTTTCTTAGCAGCAGACCTAGCAATGGATTCGATATTAATTTGTATAGTGAACCTGAAGAGAGAAAGCTGGGATGAGGTTTAAATAATAGCTATAGAACATTTCTAGAGAGTGGGAAAATTTAAGGAAACAGTATATGTTATCCTCTTAGATGTATAAATAAGGCTAGTGAGGATTTCAGAAATTTTTTTTTTTTTTTTTTTTTTGCTAAGCAATGAAGTAACAGGACAGCATCTCTGTCTATAAATATGGGTTAACCTATGTTACATGATTAGCTGAGAATGGTATTATCTTTTTGGCTTGCATTGCTGGGAATAAGCCAAACCATTTGTTAACTTAGCTACCCTTTCTTTTCACCATGTATTAAACACTATTTATTAGATTGTTTATTGGAATGGTTGGCAAAACTTTGGCTAACTGCCAGTCAATTTGAACTTTATAAAATGGTAAATAACAGGGATTTCTTTATAGTTGGTTCACATATTTTAATAATTTAGTAAATGTTTATAAATTTATGAATAAAAAATTGTTTTCATATTTATTTCTTTATAAATGATAAATATTTAATTGAATTTTAATTGTATTAGTTTTGGGAAATTGTCTGGTAATGACATCAGCAACACAAAGAAGGAATTTAGTTGTCTGAACAACTCTTGGAAGGATAATGACTATTTTGAACATTAAAAAAGGTATCTTTGTGCACCTGTGGAAGACCAGAAAATAAATCGTCTGAAAGAATGTGTTCCTCAATAATGAATAAAAACATTTCATTACATATGCATTTAGATTAGTTACATTTTTCCAAAGGGATCCTTGCATAAAAAACACCAAATTATCTCCTCAACCCTACATAAAATAAAAAAAAACCCTCAGTGTCCAATTAGTAAATTGGACACTGGGGATCTTTTATCTATGCTAAACACATACCAAACTTGAGGTTTATTTTTGAAAAGATTTCTTTCCCAAAAAAACTCTTCCCAATTATATATAAACTTAAGAAATCATTTTTCTAAGAAAACACTTCACAACAAATAGCTTTTGATCTTTATTGATTAATTATTTTTCTATACCTTATCAGAAGAAGAAAATGAACTTTGTAGATTATTTAAAGCCAGCAAATATTTTTAGAATGTAAGATTTTTTTTGAAAATAACAATGATTTAATGATACAAGTCTTACTAATTAACCCATACATAGGGGAAGAATAGGTGGATTCATATCTTTCTCAAGGGTATTGCACATAAGAATTGGAATTTGACTCTCTTATTAACAATTTTGAGCCATTGTTAAAAGTTAGAGATTTGGAGTGCAATGACATTTGCAACCTAATGGAGAATGCTGCTCAACAGTTTCAAGCTTTGAGACTGGAACAAGTATACAAGGTCACTACTAAGATGCAGAAGAATTTGGAGAAAACCAAAACTCAGAAAATAGTGCCAGTTCTGTACTTCTCACCATGAACCAGGTTAGGAGCAATATCCAGTTTATGGAAAAACGTGTCTGAAATGTCGAGGCAAGAATCATTTCACAGCAAAATGCATGTCAATAAAGAAGCTGGTTTGGGCAGTGTGCACACAGCAACTTAATGGAGATAGTAGTAGAAGTCAGTCAGACTTTGAGCACATGGATATAGCTGTGACTGAGAGGAATGCAGTCTTGCCCACAGGACAATTTGGGCTGAAATGTTGGTAAAAGATAAAATGATTTTGTTTCAGCTTGATAGTGGAGCTTTGGTGCTAAGTGTCAAACATGTTCAGAGAAATCTGAAGGCATCTGATAAGACCCTTGCTATGTGTAACAAAAGATGGAAAGAGGTATGCTACAAATTTTGTGATTCTGAGGAATGATTTGCATTCACTTTTAGGTGCAATGACCTTACAAAAATGGGCCTGGTCAGTGTGAACAAGGAGGAGTTCCAGATGGTGGCTAGAGTCTCGCAGAAAAAGAGTGTGAACACACAATAGTTGGATCCAGTTCTCCAGGAATCTGAGGACACATTTGAGGAAAAGCTTAGCCAACTACCTGGTATGGTACATTTGGAGGTGGACCCAAATACAACACTACATATTGCAGTAGCACAGAGGGTTCCAGTAGCTGTCAAGTGGGAATTGAAAGCATAGATGGAGAGGCAAGTAGAAAAAAGGTCATTGAGCCAGTTAATGAACCAATAACATGGGTTAGCAAGAACCTGTGGGTCTGTATAGACCCAAAGCTGCTAAACAAGGCTCTAAAAAGGCAACAATTTCAGTTACCTGTGTTTTTGAAGATCTTTTGCCCAAACTTGCAGACAGAAAAGTGTTTTCCACCCTGGATCTGAAAGATGGATTTTGGCATCTGAAGCCTGATTAGGAAAGCAGTTGTCTGACTACATTCACTACTCTATTTGGCCAGTATAGGTGGAAAGTGTTACCATTTGGAATTACTCTAGCACGCAAAATCTTTCAGAAGGCCGTATTTGATAACATCTCTTATCTGGAGGGAGTGTTAAAAAAGACTGATGATATTCAGGTGTTTGGGAGAGGAATAACTATGGAAGAAGCCACAGCTGACCATGAAAGAAAGCTCAAAAGGCTCTTGCAGAGATGCCAAGAATGGGGAATACATCAAAACCCTTACAAAGTGAACCTGCAACAAACTACGTCTTTCATGGAGTATATAATAACCAGTGAAGTGTTATACCTTGATTCAGTGAAGATAAAGGCCATTAGGAAGATGGCTCGTTCAACAGATGTGAAAGGGATTTAATGGTTAGGAGGTTTGTGAACTACTGTGCAAAATTCCTATCATATATCTCCAAGGAGATGTCTCCAATTTGCCATCTTATAAAGACAGACATCCCATGGCCTTGATCTCAGAAATGCAAGGAGGCTTTTGAGAAGGTTAAGAAGATGGTGAATAAAATTCCTGTGCTGAAATACTGTGACCACGACAAATTTATTTATTTGAATTTATCTATATATTAAATATTTATGCAAAATAAATTATTCTGTAGAAATTGAAATATTAGGTTAAAAAATTAAAATTAAATATGAATTAGATTAGAGATTAACAAATTGGAATAAAATAGATAAAATCTGTGAAATATGTACAAATGGCCAATAAATTGTTTTATCTACAACCAACTCTTAAGCACTGAAATGGATTTATGCAGATATGATACAAAAATGTATAGTTTTGATTGCTTATTGGATTGTATGTCGACATTGTAAGATTTTATATGTCTAACCAATCAAACCTATTTCTACATACTTTATTACAAATTGGGTAAGATAAATCTCGAGAAATTAGATGCATGTAATCAGTTGGATATCTTAGTGTATGACTATGCGTATGGTTGAAAGAGACAGACATGGCTACAAATATTACACACAATAAATTTATTCTCATCAACCATTGTCTCTTTCTTGCAGCCATTTTCACCTTTGCATAACTGCACCTATTTTCTTCAAAGTGCTTTGCTCTCTCATAAATATTTCTTCCAGTTTAATGAGTCAATAATATCACTCTCCCAATTATCCTGATAGATTTTAAAAACTGTCTGCGACTTGTCTATTGAATCCTTAAAACACGCTTTTCATCTATATTTTGGCCTTTAGCTGTCCATACAGTAGTTATTTTGGTTTGTGCTTAACCAAATCACTCATCCAACATAACTTTTGCTTATGGATTTCTGTTTCAATGCTGGCTATGCCAACCAACTTCAAAACATCTGTTTCCAAAGTCTCTAACATTCAATGAATTTTGAGGATGGCATATAAGCAAAGACTGACAGAATCTTTCCAAGGCATGTTACCCAGGTTTTGATGATTAACAGAGAGCAGTTTAGTTTTGGAGGTGTTAAAATTGATTTTTTATCCCAGTTAACAACAGTCTTGAGGTCGTTTTGTACATTGGCTGCCATTTTGACCTTGTCTGACTGATCAGTCTTACTATCGAGGTAGGAGTTTTTGGTAGTGTCATCAACATAGATGCCAAATTGAGAGCTGATATTATCAAGGAGGTTGTTAATGAAGGATGGAGCTCTGTGGGACATCTGCGTCAGTACAAAAGGTTGTAGACAAGTGGCCATTCAGGATAACTTTCATTTCATGATTTGATAGAAATGACTGGATCAGCTCAAAAACATGCATGGAAATATCATAGCTTTTCAGCTTGTGGAGAAGGCTTTTGAGATGTCCAATGCTACAGCTCAGGCTTCACTGTTTTTATCTAGAGAATGATAGACTCTTTCCACAATTATCATTAGTGCATCATTAGTTGATATAGAGAAATGAAAGCCATATTACTTGTCTGAGAAAAAAGCCCTGTGATGAGAGATGACAAACCAGTTCAGCATTGATATATCAGGTAAATATGGAAGATGAGACAAAATTTCATAATTCAGGTTATACAGCTTTTGGACAGTTGATTGAGAAGCATGTGGACATGCACCAAAATTGGGCCATCCCTATTCACAAGTCTAGCATGTTTCTTTTACAATTTTTTATACATACACTCAATTTCTCCACAATACAAGGTTCCTATTATTGTTTTCTCTTGAAGCAAGAATGAATAATGAATAACCCCTTTGAAAGACCACCATTCAGTAACCATTAACTTTTTAAGGTGCAGTAGAGGTTTGGGGTATTATTTTGGTGATTCACTTGCATTTAGCTACTGGCTTACTCTCTTACTGTTGTCAAAGAGTATCCATTTCTCATTGCATATCATGATTCGATGCAAAAATGGTTCTTTTTTTCCAGTTTGTACTTATACAGTAAGATTACTTGATATTCTTTCATTGTAATCAATTTCATTGGGCTTATGAGTAACAATATATTGAAAGGAAAATTATTTGGAAAGAAAAAGTCAGGAATGTCAAAGTTTTTTCATATACTAAGGAGCTTACTTTGTTAGACAACCAGATCAACCAACCAACCAAAAAATGTATCTTTTCATATGTGATAATATATAATATATATAAAATTTCAGATATAACTAAAAATATATCTGTAAAAGTACAAAATGACTAAAGACAGAAGCAAAACTTATCCTAGCTGATATGCTTTGTCCTCAGATGGACTTTATCAAAGCAAATTTTCCTTTTGTCTTTATTTATACACTCGTATACAAACAAAGGAAATGAGCTACTTATCTTGAAACCGATTTAATTTTTACTAACAAGCTGTAAATGTTGACAGTGAACTTTCAGGAGTAGTATCTGTGGTAATTCTTTTTTTTTTTTTTTTTTTTGCTAGTGCTACTCTCTTGTGAAGAATAGGGTTACAGTTTTAACACACTAGGTGTTACTTTTATGGATTTTGTAACAAGTTTTTTATAAGTGGGGAGCCAGCCAATATCTGGGAAGTGTTCCAACAAAGGATGGAAAGTGTGACACTGAAATTCAAAGACATATTGGGATAGATAAAGATGCATTCCAAAAGCTAAGCAGAGTATTAAGAGGCAGAAAAACTTTGTTGGAAACAAAGAAAAGAGTACTGAACTGTTGTTTTTTTTTTTTGTATTTTTTTTTGTTTTTTTTTTAAGCATTTCACCCCAAGCAAGGCAGGAAGCCACTAGGACGCAAGGGGTTACAGAAAATATAAAGCGAGATCAGATAGGAGTGATAGAAGAGAGTATGAGGAGAAGGGTAGTGGATAGATCAAGGCAACTGGAGATGTCAATTGACATTACACTTGAATAGCTGGAGATTATAGCTCTCAGGGAAACTGGAATAGGGAAGGGAGTTCCACAGGTGAGAGGTGCGAGACATGAAGCTATTAGAGTAGAAGAGACGGCTACATTTAAGAGTTTCGACAGTGAAGCGATGAGAGCAGGATGCCAGCCTCGTGTTACATAATATCAGCCCTCCTAAATGGAAGTGAATGTTGGACAATCGCCTCAAAGATGACGAGACTTGACGCAACAGAAATGTGTTTCTACAGAAGGGATACTGAGGGTACTATAGTCCAAATGGGAACAATGACAATGTTTTAGAAAAAATGGAAACAAAGAGGAAATTTTATTATACTTAACATCAGGACAGGACAGTTGAAATTTCTGGGGCATGTAATGAGGAAGGAGGGCTTGGAAAATTTGATACTCACAGGAGAGATTGACAGTGCATAACATATTTGATGAGCTTGAGTAAATGAATGGCAGAACAGGGTTTACGAGAAATAGCAAGAAGACAACATTTATTAAGAGCTAAGGAATTTGTGGAGGACCATGATCGCCTACGTCCTGAGGAGACAGTACATAAAGAATTGTTCTTTTAGACTGGTTGCCAACCAAGGCTAGAGAAGCAAATCTACCCTGCTAATTAACCCATAACTGTATGGAATATAGAGAGATTTGTACCTGTGGTCATTCAGAAACTCAATATAGACACAATGTATATTCCCTTGTATGGTGTCAATATGAATGTAATAGTTTGATTTTCAGTCTTGAATGATCAGTTGCTTGAAAATACTGGGTAGTGTAAGCAACTTCCAACAATCTGAAATATGTTTTGGCTTTAAATAATACACAAAAGGTTGATAAGCCATAAAAAACAAATCAATGAATCTTGAATGATCACAGATAGCATTACTGAAATTCCAGTCAAAGATTTACTCTTGTTAGCAGAAATTTAAAAAAAACAACTGTTCATAACTGTATCCTTATGGATGTCTTTGTGTTCATCAAAATCATTTCTAGTAACTCTAATTAAAAGTATTTTCTTTTTCTTAGTTTTCCAAAATGTTAGTCAGTAAAATACCTACCTGAAACACCTACCTGAGTCAATCATCCATAGTAAACTCAGAAAAATATTAATCTCTTTTCAAAAGTAATTTTCAGAAGAAAAAAAAAATTAAAATGAACAATAAATAAGTTTTCCATTTACCCAAATAAGCAGAGAAGTCCAGATACAAGCCATGTTAATGCCCCAGTTTGGTATTCTGTTGCTGTTTGCACATAGACATGGCAGAATGGACACGTTATGTTACGAGGGTTAGGCCCAAACCCCATTTGATGTACCACAAAAACCGGCTGAGACATAACAGTAGATCCATGTTGGTAGGAATCTGATGTTGTGGGATAATATGGCTGTTGATAACAACCTAGAAAACAAAATAAAAAGAAGTAGAAATTAGGAAAATGTTGATATTAAAATCAGCTTAAAGTAAAACAGAGTGTCTACCACTATTCCTGATTAAATAAAGTAGATTTCAAATAGAAAAAACTATTCAGAATTTAGAGGTGTGTATTGTAAGACCCCAGGTTATGACAGTCCCAACCTACAATGATTCATGGATACAACACAATCTCTATTAATCTTGCTTCGACTTAAGCCGTTCACTCATACATACAATGCAAACAATGTGGTAGAAGAATACACTTGTTTTTCTTTCCAAGATTTGTTGCTGGTTCCATGTACTACAAGAGAAAACAAGATCTTATGTTTTGACATTCGTCTACAAAGACCGAATGACAAAATGGGCAATATATATACAAGCAGCTTAAAACAATTTCATTTCATTATATGTATCATATTTATGTCCTGCATGTGTTTTTTTAGTCTTAATTATGTTAAGATATGTCATAGAAATGTGTTGTTATGTCTTAATTACTTTACTATTGTGTTAGGATAGGCAAGTGACACAAGTGCTTATTCACAGAAAATTGCAGGTATGTTCTGACTTACACAGAAAATCACGTAATGACACATCTTAGAAATGAAACCCTGTCATAGGTTAAAAAACCCCTGTATAGCATTGTATGTTTAGGTCTGAGAGGATACACACAGACTAGTTGACATCTGCTTGCATCTGAGTATTGGGATCATCCTCTCTCCTTATTTACTTTCTCCCCTCTGGTGGTGGTGGTGATGATGGCTGTGAAGGCCCAGCCTACTCCTGAAGAGTTGTGAGCAGGAGTCACAGAGGAGTGTGGGTGGTGGATGCTGCTGGGCAAGTCAATCCCTCATGACAGTACATTGCAGATCCTCTTCATATTGACGGGTATACTCAAAAGTCTCAATCCCCACTCTGAAGGTCCTACACCAGGAAGGCCAAGTTTCCCAGGTCTCATGGTCGATGTTGGACTGTGTCAGGGATGTCTTCAGCTTAAAGTGTCATTTTTGGCTCCTGCATAGCCTTTTGCCACTGGCAACTTCTCCAAACAGGATGATGCATGGGAGTCAAGTGGGACATATTCTGAACATGTGACCTGTGAGCAGAGGTGATGTCAGAAGATATATCTTCATGTCATACCTATGGACTACAATGGATATGTTCCAATCCTTATAAATACAATGGAATATACTGTTGGGGGATTCACCACTGTAGAAGTGACTTACCTATTAACATGGCTGCCTTCTGAAAAAGCAAGCCAGCTAATTTTACCTCATTTTATAGGAGAGAACCTAATGCAGCAGGTGGGTTGGTCCATCTTGCTAGAATGGACCTGCCCAACACATTTGCAACACCCATATATCTCTCCATTAAATGACTCAGAATTAGCTTTAACTGGGGATTATACCAGTCTACTTGTATGTCAGAACACTTGTAAGCTAGCCAATATTCTGCAACCATTATCAGTGGATTACTGACTACATGCCACTGGCAACTCCTGTATGTTGTTAATGTTATAAAGATTACCGTTCCATCTCCAACCTTCATTTTGGTTATCCTTATTCAATAACCTTTTCTAAGTTACAATACTTCACCAGGTAATAACCAATCTGCGATCAAGAAGTCGGTATTTGGAATTGAAGTATGTAACAAGAAATCTGGAAGTTGAAGAAGGAGCTCTCTTCTCCATATACTGTACTAGCAGGAGAGTCCGGCGTTACCCAGGGATGTAACAGTAAGAGATAGATCAAGTATCAACCATCATCAAGACTGAAAAATAAAATTGACAAAGATTATTGTTTAAGGTTGACGGACATGCATGTCCTAATTAGTTTTTCTTTTGTTTGTTTTTATGTTTATTTTACGAATTGGTCAAACCCAAACTCAAACAGAAACATTGTTTTCAATTATTATGAGTCTACCGATTGAATAGAATTTTATTATAAACAATTGTCTTGTAAATGGAATTTTTAAAGCATTCTGATTGTAAAAATAAAGAAAAAAGTGTGCAAGACAATAAGAAACACTACCTGCCAAAAAAAAAAGTGAAATTTTGTTGAAATCGGTTGAAAAATGTAGGAAATCCGATCCCATATATAAAGGAACACACACACACACGCACACATACACACAAACAACCTGGGTTTTATAATAAGTATAACTCGATATGAGTTGTCTCCCTTTCATTCTTGCAACAGCAATGACTCTTAATCGTGTTTTCAAATTGATTTTGTGCAAAAATAATTGTGTTTTTCCAATTTTTGGCGCTGTCAGAACCACCGCAAGGTAATTTTACGTAGTCATGTGAAGTTTTGTTTAAATCCGTTGAAAAATGTGGGAAATCCAATCCAATATATAAATGAACAGACACACACACAACCTGGGTTTTATAATAAGTATGATTATTTATTGATTTATGGTCTATTTCATTTTTCCTAGCCTTGGCCAAATAAATTTGTGAATTATATCTGGGTTACCTTCAACCGAAAGTTACTGGAGCAATATTCTAAAGGACATAGCTTTGTACATAAAAATCCAGGGATCATGCAATACAGAAATACTGTAATCCTGTATATATATGACACAGGTTTATTTTATCCAAAATCATATCTAAAAGTTTGATGCATCTTTTACTTTAGTTTAGAACTCAATCCCATTTCCTCTAGGACTCAAAACAGACAAAATCAGGTCAAATTTGATCTACATAAATGTAGAATTACTGCTCCTATACCATAGTCACTAGCATCTGAAGCCAATATAATTTCTGCTTTCACATCATACCTGTACCTCACTTGTAACGGCATTCACTCGGGGTGGGTTGAGCCCGCTCCAATATTGGAGTTCATGGGAATTTGGAATTCACAAGCGGTCCCCAACCCGCATGTATAGCACATGAGATTTGATTATAGTGGTGAAGGTTTTGTGCAGGACCATCCACACTTTTTGAAGGGCCGATTACAGAGACCTGGTGCACTACGTGCCACAAGGTCCCAAACGGCCCTCTGCAGGTTTTGAATTCAGAGTTTTCCTTCTCCTAGACGAGTTGCCATCCAAGGCTATAGAACCCAGTCTGTCCTGCTATTTACCCATAGCTGGAGGTAGAAGAAGAGGATTCACACCTTTCTCAAGGGTATTAGCACGTAAGTGAATGTAATGGATTCGACTGGAATTCGAACTCGGCTCTCCAATTTTTCAATCCAAGCCGCTATCCATTACTCCACCGTGCATCCTAATCACATCATAGTGCACTAATGATAAGTCTGATGTCAGTATTTTCTTGATTTCTTCAAACACCTTCTGATACTTATCAGTTCAATTCCACTTTACACCTTTTTTAAGCAAATTGTTCAGTGGAGCTCTCAAATTCTGCATATTAGGTATATAGATTTGATAATAGTTTGTTAATCCCAGAAATGTTGTAATCTATTAACATTCATTGGAGAAGATATATTCTTAATTGCACTTGCCCTCAACGGATCTGGTTGATGACCATTTTTGTCAATAATTTGTCCTAGGTACTTGATTTCAGGCAAAAATAATTTGCACTTTTCCTCATTGAGTTTGAACCTGTACTCTTGAATTTTTTCAAAAAAACTCTTTTCACCTGCCCAATATGTTGTTCCTTAGATACACTTTTAATTAATATATCATCCAGATAAGAAACTGTAAAATCACAATCTTCAAGCATAGTATTTATCACTTGTTGAAATATAGCTGGAACCACTTTTATTCCAAAAGGAAGTTAATTGGGCTTATACTTATTCCCCCATATTCCAATTGTAAGGAGGAAATTCCATTCCAAGAGCTTTTTCACAACAACTGCTACTTTCTGGAACAGACTCCTCCCTGAATACCACAATATTAACCTCTTCAAATCATTCAAATATCTGTCATCATAAAATTGGCTTTCTACCATCTCTTACATTCATATCATCCACCACATTCAGTAGTCCTTTACTTTGACTGGCTCACGAGCCTTGTATTATGTAAACTTTAAAAAAGTAAGAAATAATCCTTACCTGGAGAATTAGAATAATTTGCATCTTGTGGTTGATGGTAAGTCTGCTTTGGGGGTTCATATTTTGGAGGAGGTTCATTTGGGTATGGTGGTGGTGGAGGCATAGGCATATGGTTGGGGCTATGTCCTTGGGTTGGAACCTGTGTATACTGTGGGTCTCCAGGTGGTCTGGGATCCATCTTTTTCTTGTCCTGAAAGGATAAAATGATGAGAAAATTAGAATCAGAGCAAAAAGATACACCTGTGTGAAATATCCATTAAAAAAAATTATTTTTTTAAAATTACTATACTGGAATACATTTTTAATTAGTCTAATTAGAGAAGTACTGTAATAGACTGTTTTATAAGCATATTGTTTGAAAGTAACATATGACTATTTATTTCCTCTTTTGATGACCCTACTACTATTCACATATTCTTGTCAAGCTTGAGAAACACTAGACCAAGAAAGTTGTAGTGATACTGGCAAATTAATATATCTAATTTGCATAAGTGCAAGAGAAAGGCTATATAACTCGTCACTGAGAATAACATAGGATGAAGACAAGCTTAGCGACTGACTAGTGCTAAACTTTGACTTTATATCAAAAGTAAAAGTAAGGAAAAGAGATTTGGAAATCATTGTCTTCTGTTTTCTTAAGTCCTATCCTTTTATTGTTCTCTCTCCTTAATAATGTGTTATTTTTGGCAAACTTGGACATTCATTCAAAAAAATGTAGTGTCGAAAGAACAGTTTTCCCCTTAACATTGCTATTTAAACTACCTGTACTCCATGGTAATGTTGACGCATGTGCAGGAAAAGTAAAACTGGAAAGCACATGCAAATCACACCATTGATCTTATACCTGTAGCCAGCAGACAAACAAATTCTGATTGGCTAATGCAAATCTCATTGACATTATAAAAGTAAGATCTACCACCTGATATAATAAAGGTGTTATTATTAAAATCACATTATGGAGTGAATTATACAGTGAGACAGCCTGTTGGGATACCTGGCAGAATGGATCTGATGTTGCAATACCCAAAATTCATAATGAAGCGAGGGTAACATCACTGATGACCTCTACTGTTGCATTTTACAAATGCATTTTAAGAATTGTTTTAAAACGTGATTATTAGAATTGCAATAAAACCTAAACATATGATTAAAGTGAACTTATACATTTTTTGTTCTTAAAAATTGACAATAAAAATAATATACACTTTATTTATTAGATTGCTTATTTATACTTTTTATTTCTTATATTATTTATTGGAATGGTTAACAAAACATTGGCTAATTGCCAATTGATTCAAACTTTATAAAATGGTAAATAATAAGGATTTCCTTATAATTGGTTCACATATTTTAATAATTCAGTAAATGTTTATAAATTTATGGATAAAAAATTGTTTTCACATTTATGTCTTTATAAATTGGTAAATGATAAATATTGCATTGCATTATTGGTTTTTAAAATGTTGCAAATATAAAATTATTCTTGTAAATAGACAATCTAATAAATAGTGTTTAATATTTTTGTTGTTAATCCTCAAGAACCGAAAAAAAATGTATGAATTCACTTTTATCATATGTTTAGATTTTATTACAATTCTAATTATTACTTTTTAAAACAAACATTGCCAAAGAATGAAGGTAGTTATAAAAGCATTGTCATGGTGCGTGTGTGTGTGTGGGGGGGTCCTTTCCACACTGTTTTATTGTGGGCATGTTTATCCATGTTTGTCAAGATTTTTTTTTATTCCACTTGTATTAAACAAAGCATACCTTTATTAATCTTGAAAGTTAAATTGCAGGCCTTAAATTTCTATTTTTTTAGGTTCCAACCATTAAGATATTATTTAAAGTGATTATTAGAATTGCAATAAAACCTAAACATATGATTAAAGTGAATTTATACATTTTTTGTTCTTAAAAATTGACAACAAAAATAATAAACCCTATTTTTTTATTAGATTGTTTATTTACACTTTTTATTATATTATTTATTGGAATGGTTGGTAAAACTTTGGCTAATTGTCAACTCATTCAAACTTTATAAAATGGATTTCCTTACAGTTGGTTCACATATTTTAATAATTTAGTAAATGTTTATAAATAAAAAAATGTTTTCATATTTATTTCTTTATAAATTGGTAAATGATAAATATTGCATTCATTCTAATTGTGTTAGTTTTTAGAATTTTACAAATATAAAATTATTCTTGTAAATAAACAATCTAACAAATAGTGTTTAATATTTTTCTTATAAATTCTCAAGAACAAAAAATGTACAAATTCACTTCCATCATAGTTTTAGGTTTTATTCCAATTTTAATCATCACTTTTTAAAACAATAAACATTGCCAAGGAGTGAAGGTAGTTAAAATGATAAAGGTGTCAAAGGAAAAACTGGCCTCTTGACACTACTTTTTTTGTTGGGGACACAAAAGTCCAAGTTTGTTGGGGTTTTTTGTTCTCTTATAGCCAGTAACCCATTGAGTGGCTTTATTGCCCTATTTGGGGTGAAATGATTAAAAAAGAGAAGATACAAATCAAAGCAAAAAAAAATTCTGTATTATAAAAGAGCATATTCTCTTTGCATGTTTATATGTAATGTATATGTGCATGTCTGTGTTATGCATGTGTAACTTACATATATATATAATTTTTTAACCATTTCACCCCAAGCAAGGTAATAAAACCACTAAGATGCAAAGAGGTACTGAGTGTGTATCTGAAAGTATCTGAGAAAAAATCATTAAGGAGAAAAGACAATAAAAGATTAAAAAGACACATGACAATTGACATTGCATTTAAATTTTTGAGCATCAAATTTGACTGGAAAGCAAAAAGCCAGATGGATGGATTCTCCCATCAAAAACAATGGTTGATGGTTCTGTAAAAAAAAACAACAACTATATAATGAGTTCTCATATGATTTTTTGGACATTTCTCATTGCTGCAGACTTTATGATATTGAGGACAGAGGTGACTATCATCTAATTGATTGATTCATTTTTTATGTCTTATCAACCCTTTGCAGGTTATATAAAGCCAGAAAATATTTTTACATTGTAAGAATTCTCTCTCTTTTTTTTTTTTATTTGAGATACTAATGATTTAGTGATTCAAGTCTTAGTAATTAACCCACAGCCTGGGGAGAGAAGAGATGATTTCATACCTTTCCCAAAGGTATTTGCATGTGAGTGAATATAATGAGCCAAGATTGAATTGGAACTCAGTTCTCCCATTAACAATTTCATTATCCATTACACCACCTGCACATCCAAGCTTACAGCACTTGATATTCCCAAGTGGCCACCCACCTAGGTACTGACCAGGCTTGATCTTACTTAACTTTGGGGATTGTATGGGAAACCAGTGTTTCAAGGTAATGAGGCCATAAGTAAACATCATCCAGTGGAACTATATATATATATATATATATATATATATATATATATATATATATATATATATATATATATATATATATATATATATATATATATATATATATATATATAAAGAAATATAGTCTTAAGGTGTGCTATATTTATGGAATAAAGTGCTCAATATCAGAGATAGAGCGTGTGTAAATATAAAAGTGAACATAGAAGTCAACACTTAGAGGCGACAGTCTGTTTCATGCTATATGCAATCGTCAGGCCACGTGTGCTGTTATTTTTCTCGGCTATTTATATATATACGGGTTAGTGGTGCATTGTGGGTATTCTGTTATGGCGGTTATTTCACCGGAAGTCGTTTGTTTATCTATTTAGGTCAAATTATATTGCTTGTTTTTATTTTTGTTTCTTATTTTATTTATTTATTTATTAACGTAGTAAGAATTTGTTTATATCACTTAT